>JANVCC010000059.1:4618961-5134395 GCA_025345505.1 Todiramphus chloris collaris | reverse complement strand
TAGCTGTATAAATTACATTTCTTGTAGCTGTATAAATTACATTTCTTGTAGCTGTATAAATTACCCCACAAGTCAGGGACTGGAGCTGGCTGCAGAATCAGCTATGGTTTCAAGGTTTCAAGGTGTCAGATCCAGAGAGTTAGCATGGCTTGCCTACTGCCAGTGGTGCCTGTGAGCTGTTCCTGCAACAGGTTCATAGAATCACAGAATTGGTTAGGTTGGAAGAGACCATTAAGGTCATCGAGTCCAACCGTTAACCCAGCACAACCAAGCCCACCACTAAACCATGTCCCTAAGCACCACATCTGCAAGTCTTTTAAGGACATTCACTCCAGTTTGGAAATAAATACCATTTGATGAAAGAATAAGGGAAAATAATATTTTCAAGTCAATTTAAGGAAGAATTACCTTGCGTATCTGTTCCCCAAACGCATTCCACTGATGCTACTTCCTTAGGTTGTGGGGATCAGCTACAACTGTAACTAGTGAGAACCACAGACAGAAGAATTAAGGGCTATCTTAAAAGAGATGCATATAGCTACACTATGGGTATAGACATTATAACTGCAACTGCACAACCACATAAACATGGAACGTACTGTATTTATCGACCGACGCTCAAAGAATTCTTCAGGTCCCCTTACTCCAACTGTTACCTCACTTCCTGAGGTGACAAGTCAGGGAATAGTTAAGAGAACGGAGAACACTCATGGGTGTGGATTTAAGTATTTCACCTGAACTATTTTCTGTTGTGCACTATTATTACATTACCCTGCCAGGATCCCAGGACAGCGTGGAGAGACTTAGACTTAGGGCGAGGGTTGTAGCTAAGCAGAAGTAACAGCTCACAAGAAAAGACAAGATGGAAAAGCATAAAAGCATTAACACCAGTTCCAACCACCCACCACTACTAGGGTTACTGAACACTGAAGATGGGCAGCACTTTCTCACCCTCTCACCTGTCCCTTTACAAGATTTCATCAGACATTACTGCCAATACTTAGGTAAACTGGGTAATTTATAGACATGACAACTCCTAAACAGGTCAGGAAAGCCTGCAAAGGTCTCCACAGCATACACCAGTTGGGGCTGAAGGATGTCCTTGCCAATTCACCTCTTGAAATCAGTTCTATTCGAAGGTATCTAAAACCCTTGAACACATGCTGGATCTCCAGCTGCCATGTCAAGGATCAAATTTCATTACTCCTCTCTCTGTTCCTCAGCAGATCCAGCAAGATCTCCAGAAGAACTTCCTTCCACACAGAAGGCAGAGAGAGCGGCTCCCCTTCCCTGTCAGCAGCCAAAAATTTACATGGAATATTAGTTAAACAAAGCTTTGTGGGCAAGCAAGCCTTAGCAGACTGCTACACTTAAATCAGTATAACCTACTGTATAGGCACTGCTTTTGTTTAGACTGATTTAATTTAATTATTTAGATTGATTTTTGGATTTTAAACCCCAATTTCAATGTAAATCAACTGTAAGTTGAGCTAGCTGCCTGCGGGTTTGCACTATTCTAATAATGTGAATTAAAATGAATTCTAAGTCAAACTGATACCAGCCACAGCTCAGTCCAGTTTTACCTGTCACTGAAACCATTCATTCTCTAAAAACACAATAAAAGCCATTTTTCAAAATCACAGGCCTCACTGGAAACTTTCCTCCTTGCAACCTTAGCTCCCGCTGTCGAAAAGCTCTGCCCTGTGCCAAAGAGCAGCGAGCCTGCGGGTGAAGATTGTGCCCGTTGTGAGATCATTTAACACATTCATCATCATTTGCCATTATTCTTCCCTGCCATCGGTATGCTACTTGAAATGTCACGTGTCAATAAGCTAAGCAACTGTAAGCCTGTGCAAATCATCTTTGGAGTAAAACTCTGCCCCTGAGGTAAACTATAGGCTCAACTTTTATTCTAAGACAACCAAATGTCTTTACAAATTTAGATCCAAGTAACAATACTGGCTTCAGTTCATAGATTTGCCAGTTTAGTGTCAACTTAGGCAACAATAGCTTTCAGTCTTAGCCAAAAATAAAATGCCAAGCCTCTAAGAAAGAGAAAGGCTTCTTCCTCAGTTCCAATTAATGCTTTTGTTTAGAGAAATAAAAAAGATGGTATCAGGAAAACCACTTCTGTGAAATTAAACCCCCCCCATATGCGCTCTCTTTTTTAAAAGAAAAATTGACCACTTTAAAAACATCATCTCTCTAGTGCTGAATAAATTAAATTCTCCAAGTATCTTCTGTCTCCTACTCTAAAGTAATCTGTTTATATGCTTATCATAGATCTCTCTCTTCACTGACACGGGCATTTTTCTAAAAGCACCCTGACTGTTTTAGCATCAACGGCCTCATTCACATCAGCCCTCTCTCAATGAAGCATTTCCCTGCAGCCTGTTTCACCCACGCTCCTTCCTCAAAGCACTCACGTAATTATTTTTAGGCACTTAAAACATTATCTGGGTGCCTAACTTGTGCAGCTTGCTCTCTGCCATTACTGTCATGATAGCACCCAGAAATCAATCTGTGAATGGTTGTAATAAGCCCTCAAAAGAAAGTGAAGCAGGAGGGTGAAGAAACTGCAGCACAGTGTTTTATCTGCCCGTTGCATTGCTGCTGTCTGAAATGACTAATTAGCAGCAAGAGCAGGTTTGTGCCTGCAACCAATTCTGTTCAAAAAGCAGATAAACAGCAAACAGAAGAGGAAAAGGATGAAAGTATCTGTTTTCTTTCACATTCTCTCAAGAACTGAAGAGGGGTGGGAGAAATTGCTAATAAAATCCATGCCAGTTCTCTTCTAATATTCCCTGGTCTTTTCAAAATTAAGTTCAAGATGGAAATAAAAAAAAGACCTCCCAAGTCAGGCTCTTTCATAAATACTTAAGTTCTGAGGTGCTGAGAAGAAATCACTGGAAGCTAGATGTTTCCCCTGCTTAGACACTCTGGAAAACATCACTATACTTCCAACAGAAAAAGTCTTTTAGAAAACTCACCCGAAATTGCAAAGAAGAAAGAATTGCAATGTCAGCTGCAAGGAACCCATTAGCCCTCTTGTCTTCAGAGAAATAAGAACGTCAAGCAGTTGTCAGAAACATTTTACCTTTTACATTCTCTTTAGAGAAAACCAACAGCTAAAAAGCCTGTGAAATATAAAAGCAGTGCATTTTACACCTGCTTCTGGTGTGAGCATCTTACCAGCTTTGTAGGATTCAAACAGCAGGTCTCTAACAAAGTTAATGTAAAGTAGCTGAAGATTCAGAGTTGAAGCAAGGGCTTCCAATGGCTGCAATGCTTCAATCCAGTTCAGGGCATCACTGCACACCAAGGAAGAGCCAGGGAACGAGTGATGCCTTCATCAGATCATAGACCGTTACCCTGCCACCAGCAGAGCAGACAGATCTCAGCCCGTGCACAAACAAAACCCACTTACTGGAAATGTGTGGTTTTACCCATTGCTACTGCACGAACGTTTAATAGACCCATTTGAGTATGCAAGGATAATTAAGCAAAAAAAAGGGGGATTTTATTTGGTGCTAATTCACCACATGGAAATTCCAGCTGTTTACTGCAGACCCACCGCCACGCATCCACTTCTTCCCACAGCTCATCAGAAAGCCTCTTGCTGGTGAAAGTGGTTTATCCACAAGATTTCTGTTGCTGAAGCCAAGACTTCGAATGGGGAGTTTAGGTTACTAATGACAAAAATTTTGCATTCTTTAACTAGCGAGTACTGTAAGGCTTTGTCCATTTACAGAAAACCACCCTAGAAGTGGTTGCTGGCAGAAAAACAGGACCAGAATAGAAGAAGCTGTTACCAGGCAGGGCAAGAGATGCACCAAGCAAAGCAGCAGTGAACAACAGGCTAGGAAAAAAATCCTGTTATCTGGCAGCATGAAACAGCCAAAGTAAGCGACAAGTTCCTTAGTGCCCGCCAAGCAAAAGCCTTGTGCTAAAATATCTTCCTGTGCCCTGGCCAACTTACAGCATCTGACCCAAGGCTGGAAACAGAACTTGGCCTCATGCCTCGTTGTGAAGCCTCCTGCCACCACATGACGAAAGAAATGACTCCTTCAATAACTAGGGCTGGTGGTTTGTATTATTCCTACCCCAGAAGCAACCAAAACAGGCAAGCAGCATTCAGAGTTTTACGGTGCTAGCTTCTCTGCAAAGAATGCATTGCTGCAAGTGATTTGCAATTTAGAGAAGAGCAAACAGAAAACCTCTAAGACAATAATAAGACAAGAGTGAATTGAACAAGCGTGAAGATGCTCTATGGGTATACAAACCTAAATCTGAATAATATACTACCAGAAACAATACCAGATGTCATTACATACTGGTTTGTGATGATATATATTTAATTTAAGACTCTGCATAGCACTGCATTTATAAATGGAAAAGTATACTGGACAGGAAATGGCACATAAACAGGGTTTTCAGTTTTAACACGAACTTTTGAGAAGATTGTAAAATTCAAGACAGATCATTCTACAGCTCATCTTTACAGTTACCAGATTGTGGCTCTACTTAACCCTTCTCTAATAGAATTCAGCAGAAGCATTTCCCTCTGGCTGTGAACAACTGAAAAAGCTACTGAAGGAACATACAACATGAAAAGATCTAGCTCTTAAAAGGATCACAGCATCTGGGTTTGCTCCTGGTCTCAGCTCTTCCAAAGAGTACAGGGCAGCATTCAGGTCAGTTTTACAATGGCTCACGTGGCTGTGAGCTGTGGTGAGCAGCGGGTCGCTGATGTGGTACTGGTTAGAAAACTGAGAACACAGCACCAGAGCTACAGGAGCAAGAAGACTGCTGCATCTCTTGAAAACATAACTCCAACATGTTAAATTTTCAGGGGAAGTTGATCACTACAAGCTACAAAAACTGCTTCTGGCTTGCAGAAGCACATCTTAACACCCACACCTTTAAAGCCACTTGGTACTGTACAACGGCTTTCTCTAGATGCAAGAATAATTAGCGTGCATTAATCTTAAGCTATCAACACTGCCAAACAAAAATTATTAGTACAAACACTTGCAATAACCAGCAGCTGAATATCTCTCAAAATGAGCACGGGCTTTAAGAATAATACTCCAAGACATGGGAAACATTTCATACCTCACGATGCTCAATAATTCACTAGAAAACAGCAGGAAAACACAAGTTCACCAATCTGTCTGCAAGGAGAAGAATTTTTCATGAAATAAAATAGTCAGAAGTGCTTTCCCAAAGCAGTAGCAGAAACAGCACACACTTTCTCATGGCTGATCGTGTTCTACTTTCTCCCCCCAAGGAACAATGCAATCTCAGCACCTTTCTGCTGCCCCACTGCACACACCCAAATGGCACCGTCCCCGGGGATCTCGGCCCTCAGTGCTGCACTGCAGTCAAAGTGCAAAGCGACGTACCAGAGATGGTTTGCTAGTTCCACCACCCTCCAGCACCTACCTTCCTGACCACAGGAATACCCTACTCGTGGTTACCTTACACCTAACTCATCTGCAGACTGTACTGACCAACGCCTGGCACAAGTCAGGAATACACAAGACCTTTTCAAAGCAAGACAACCGTTTGGAAGGGCAAACTGGAAATACCTCTTTTTCAGATCCCTTTCTTTTTCTAACAAGTACAGCTTTAACTTGACAGTCACACCTCACTACACTTAGCTTTATACAGCAAGGTTTTTTTGTTTTGCTTTGGTTTGGTTTTTTCCCCAGCCTGAGAAACATTGACTTATTTATAGTTAGTGGATCTACAGAATAGATTGACTGACAAACCTGGAGAGTTTCACAGATATCTGTAAGTGTGATAAGAGCCTTATCCACAGAACAAACATCGGGAGAACCACCACCACCAAATACAGCGTTAAGAAAACAAAGCCAAAACCAAACTTTGAATCTCATTTTGAAGCCATTACCATGCTTTTCAGAGGCCTGATGTGCTGGTGGAGCACAGGGCTGGTGGTACTGGGTCTCATGGCTCTGAAGAGCTTATGCTCTATGTCTAGGTGATCCTGCTCTGGCAGGGGGGTTGGACTAGATGATCTTTCTAGGTTCCTTCCAACCCCTAACATTCTATGATTCTATGATTCTGTGCTAGATGCTGGAGTTAACTCCTATCTTTTCAATAGCCTGCTGTTTAGAACAACTGGGTTTTGAAGGACATTTGCATTGTCACTTCAGTACCCTTGGGTCAGATGGTTTGGGGTAAAAAAATCCAACTTCAATCCAACTTGAAAGAAAACATATGCTTTTTCAAGTTGTCCTATGCAGTTGCTCGGTCAACCCTTCTTCACCCTGTGTAAAATAAGGCACAGGATCCCATCTGGACAGAGCTCGACTATTCACTTCAAGGCAGCTACTCCTTTCTAGGGGCTAAACTTCATCAAGAGCCAATTAACATACATTAAATTCTTCAGCAATGCTGTTTTCCCAACTGTATTCCTACCAAGGAAGGTTCTGCAAGTCCCCACAGCGAAGGAAGGAAGAAGCAACTCGCTCCACTTTCCATTCCAGATTCAAACCCATACTGCAATTTGATAGTCATATCTTCCCAGAAAATTCATCTCCTACGGTAATGTACTGGAAAAGCTCAATGACTTTTGCAAACATAGATGCAGATTTAGAACTTCAGGACATCTGCACTCGACAACAGGCAGCTGTTACTACTGACCCACTTACAAGTATTAGTGTGCCACTAATGGAGAAAGTTTCTTTTCTTAGAGCAAAGCCAAATTCTAACTTCTACATGTTTAATTCCTCTTTGGATCAGACTTCACTGCTGCCTCTTGCGCTTTATACTTCATAAGCCACTCATGCAGAGCATCCTCCTCCAGTCAAATTAAGATTCTGCTTTCAACTCCCTCTGTAAAGTTTGCTGTGCTCCTGTCTTCTCCCCAGCCATGTCAGCAGTTAGGATGACCATAGATGGAGCATGTTTGGCAGCTGAAATGACCCAGATGCTGAATCCAGAGCCATCTTCCCAGCTGCAGTAGCTGGGCTCACATCCGACTCCTCAGCTGCTGGCTGTCAAGCTGCCCTCAAGCTGTGCCAAGCGTACATCTCAGCTTTGACCAAAGTGGGGCAAATGCTCTAAATCTGTGAGGCCTGCTGGCAGAAAGGATAACAAAGACTAAAGGTTTTACAAGTAGGCAGTGAGGGAAACCAAACACCCTTCTTCCTTTCTCTTCTCTCTCTCATTTTTTTGCACAATCTCTTTTATCCTAAAATCTTCAGGAAGAGCTGAGTGGTGAGAGCAGGTCTCATGTACCACATCCTAGTCTCAGGTACTGACCAGCAGGAGATTCCCCTTCACTTGTCGACACTGCATGCAGTGGAAGGTGGCTCATGTACTTCCGCATCACGTCATAAGTATAGCAAGGGCTGGGAAATAAACTTTATTAAGAGAAAGGTGAAGACACACAATTGCTTTATTTCATTACTCATTTTTTAAGCCTCCTCGACATCTTTAAACTGTCAAAGCTGAAGAAATTCTTGTACCAATCAGGAGCACCTATTTAATATCCTACTTCACAATTGTGAACCAAAGAAGGGACTTCTACATCCTCCATGCCTCCTCACTGAGAAGCCAAAGAAAAGGCTTACCTTGACACAATGGCCTCAGTCATTCAACTGCCACTATGCAATCCAATCCAGATTTAAGGGGGAGTATTTGAAGTTTTGGCCCTTTACCTCATCTCTGCTCATCCTGGCACAGCACTCCGCACGCTAATAAAATAAACCATCCCCACCCACCAGTAAAGTACCTCCACATGGCCTGTTTGCTGCTGAGAAAGAGAAGTCTCTTCTGAAATAGCAGACCACGCTTACAAATGCCTCTTTCAGGTTTCTTGTTTGTATTACATATATACATACTGTACCTGTTATGGCTCCTGAAAGGAAAATACTGTTTTAGAGAAAGTTTGTTTTTCTAAAATATCACGTTCAATAGTGAAAAATATTTTGCACATTTAAATATTAAATAGCCTATGCCTTGCTATAAACCAAATTAAAAACAAAGAAGATCTTCCAAGTAAAGGGAGCAGCATCAAGTTAATTCTGCCTAGATGTTTTTGTAAAAATCAAATACAATTTTTTAAGACACAAGAGTAATCCATGTTCCCATTTTTAATTACTACTGAAAACCATAGTTCGGAAGCTAACTTCACCATGTGGCACTTAAAAGTCACTACACTGAATTACAGGCACTAAGCACCTTCAAGTGAAACAGACTTCAGATGCAGGAGGTGGAATGTATTTTGGGAAAACCAATTCAACTGTACATCACTAAAGGAAAGAGACCATCTACAGTACCATTTCTTTCCTTTAACGCTCTTCTTTTAAGACAAGCGACTCAAAATCCGATCTTCACTTAGGAGCCAGGAGCCAATAAACCAACAATTTTTATTCTCTACTCACGAGATATTTTTTTTTTTTATGATTGTGTGCAAAGCAATTACCATCTGTCAGCCTCAGTTTCTTTATGTGCAATCAGATTTAGATGTTAGGTGAGGGAAGAAAAGACAAGAGTTAAGCGATTATTCGCAATTTCTTTACTTAAAAAAAAATATATATAGGCACTCAGTTTGCAGATCCAAAATACACAAAGTAAAAGAAGGCTACTACTCAGCTGAACTGGAACTCCAGCCCTCGTGCCCATTTGCTCTGCAGGAATCGGAGAAAAGGCAGGATTTTCAGTGCTCCTGCCAGGAACAAACCCAGACTCTGCTAAGCCCCAAGGAAATCCAGTTGCAAAAGAGAAGGTGCCTCACACAGCCAGACACACCTATTTGTTTTCACAGCACAAGACTCCAAGTTCAATCCCCTGAAGTGCTCAACTACAGGAGTAGTGTGGTGTGTAAAAATGACACTTAAAATGAATAGCCAGTAAATAAAGCCAACTTATAAGACTTTAGAAAGCATACGGAAACATTAACCAGTTTCCCAGTTAATACAAAAATAATGTATGTATTAAGCCCTTCAGAATGGAAACTACCTCTTCATTATGTTTCTACAGCACCCAGCAAAAAGAGGCCTCAAGCAGCAATTGAAAATGCCAGAAAATCTCAACACGAATCATGAATTCAGCTTTTAAAGGCTGTATCTGGATCCTGCTGTCCAGGTGACAGCCTGCCACTGCAGGATTATTTTAATTTTTGTTTTTAAACAACACAACATTAAAAAAAAAAATTTTGTTCAAAGCCCTGTAATTTACACCTACAGATTAGCACTGCACTTAAAGAAACATTCTAAGGAAACAACTCTGCTGCCTTTCCTTTGGCCAGAGTGAAAAGAGACTGCCACCCAGTGGGCTGCAACCAAGCACATCGACTTGCCAAGCCAGGAGATTCAACACAGAATTGCTGAAAATTTTATTTTTAAGAAAGTGTGGTTATTTGTAGGATTTGTCCCGTTAACATAATGTTTCAGATACATCAATTCACTTGTCATTTTGTCCTGCCCCTGAAAAAAAATCAACGTTTGCATGAAGGCACTGTACATATAAAGCTTTTCAGAATTACAAGAAAAAGATCTACCAAATCAAGCTTTCACCAGAGAAACAGTTAACTAGTGCAATCACTCAGTTCAGAGGTGGGTTATGTTCTAAATGCAGCTTCTGCCATCCTTGGGAAGGTTTAAACAGAATTCACCTGTAACACAGCAGTGCTGAGTAGCACACACAAGGAGTTTAACACTTCCCAAGGTCTGCAGTTCATTTGTATTTGTAAAATCCTTCTCCGGTCTTCTTACCCAGCTTCTTTTCTTCTACCAGTTTATTCAGGAGTGGGCTGGGTGCAAAAAGGGGATTGTTGGGCTCTAATGAATGCCAGCCTGATGGAAGAAGAGAAGCGGATTAATTAGTAACAGTTCTGTTTATATGCAAAGGTAACAGAGATGGGCATCTCCTTAGAAAAATATCAAGAGTTCAGAAAACTGAAGGAGGTTTGGAATTTATCCTAGACTCTGTGACACCTTTCAATACACCTTCATAAAGCACTCATCAGCATTAATTATGAGCAAATCTAGCAATTAGTTTTCAGGCATAGTCTACTCTGAACACCCTACAATCTCCAAGACTGAGGATTTTCAATACTTTAACAAAAATCAAGGAGAACTTTTAAAATAAAGTACATGGAAAGAAAACAAAGGGCACGCTAAAAAGAAATTCAAGTGGAAAGCAACTCCAAAATTCATTTCTATTTGTGAAAAGACATGGTCAGTTAGAACAATGTAGCACTATTCCACAGAACTGCTTAAAACCAAAAGAGGCTTCACTGAAGATGACATTTTGAAAGTGACATTCTGCCTCAGAGAATTAATATTTAAGCTGTTCATTCAAAATAACAGAACAACCATCAGCAAGCCATCAACAATTCTTTTTTTTGTTGTTATTGTACTGACATTCATCCACTTAATCAACTGAGGTGAAAGGGAGATGGCATACTTGCATCTTTTGAGGTATTTACTGGATTTCCTATTAATTGAGAATGAAAACATGGCTGGCAGAAAAAGAATAGTGAGTCTCAACATCTGCTACTTTTCATCAGAATTTCTTACCTCCAGGACACATCTCTGTTCCCACTGATTCCTTTTAGAGAGAGATATATATAGATCTATATAAAATTGCCCTGATAATAATAATATTATTTTCCACTGGAACTTGATGAAGTCAGAAAAACCACCACTATTCTGTCCCCATGTACACAGGGTACAGGCATACGGTGCAAACACTACTCATCCAGCATTCCAAGATGAATTCTCATTCCTTTCTCCTCAACAGTTAAAAGACTACGCCATAAACACTCGGTTTAAACTAATTAAGAGTTGGATTTTCCTTAGAACATTCACCTGCAATTTAGCTAAAAAGGGGAAAAATAGGAGAAAATAAGCATGCAGTACCATCTATAATGTATTTACTGGTATCCAACCCAACATAGTCCAGCAGTTCAAATGGACCCATGGGATACCCAGCCCCAAGCTTCATAGCAACATCAATATCTTCCTTTGATGCATCTCCTAGAGAAAAGATTGACAGTTTGATGAACAGAGAAGATTCTGCATCTACTTGGCACCACTTATAAATAATTAACAGAGTGTTATTTCACCCTGGTGCAGCTCTTCACAGAAATCTCTGCACGTTTCAGAACAACAAAACCTGGAGTCAGCATACGTGGGCTGGAGTATAAAGCTGAATCTCTCTCAAAAAAAACCCAAAAAACAAAAAACCCCAACCCTGCAGGCCTCTGCTTCCCATTTTTCTGGCTTCCTCTTGCATCTCAATATAGATCACTGCACTATTGATGGAGCCACAGCTACTGTGCTCAACTTATCAGAAAGACTAGAGGAACAATCGGAGACGATGAAGAACCAAGAGCTTCTTCAAGAGTAGCTGAATAGTGTAAGCAAGGAAAGATCTCAATTTCAGCTTCCTAAGATCAGCAGCTTCTGAGTGCTGCACAGGACAGAGCTACCCCTGCTCTACAATAGCCAGAAGGCAACTGATAGCCAGCTGATGGACAAGGGGAGTAGCAGCTGAGTAACGTGCTTAGTTACAGCAGCTTTCACCAGAGAATACCCATCAGCATCAGATGGCAGACAGGAATAACCCGAAGAGATTGTGCAGGTGCAGTCAAATTTGTGAATTCCAAAATTACTGGTTTTACAAACTATCAGGAATTTGTTGCTTCTGCTTCAATCCATGCCTATAAAAATACAAACCCCGCGTTGCCACATTGTCACAGTTAACATTCACCTCGTTCCTTTGCTAGGAACACATGCTTTATACTGTCAGGAAAGCAGATGCACCTCTACTGCACATTCTACTGCAGTGTGCTTCTTTGCAGATCCTATAAAAAGGACAAAGTCAAACAAACCCCAGAGGTACTTGTTAAGTAACCTCCATGCTCAATGCATACAGGTGTTCACGGTGTCTAAAACCTTGGCAGACACAGCCTATGCAATTTATACCCCTAAGATCAGAGAATCTGAGAAATAAATGTTCAAAATCTCTTGTAAAAGCAAAAACTTCAGTGGAATTTCTGTATGAAGTAATAATTTTTCTATATCTCATTTTAGTCTTTAAAGCTGACTATTATTACTTTTTTAAACCGCACTTCATTTCTCTGAGAAACTGGGAAAATTACTTAATACTAACAGAAATCCAGTTCCCAACAGTCAGACACATGTAAATCCTTAAGTCATTTGAAGTTGATGCAGATGATCATACTTCTTTAATCAACAGATTTGTCCCACTTTGCTTGTCAAACAGTGAAAGGGCAAAACAAGGGTTGTACCTCAGATTTACACAGAAACTTGCCTGACTGCTTTTGACACTAAAACCAGGGCAGTACAGACCACCATACATTAATATTTATAATATGCCCCCTGTTTAAATCACTGTTAACACACTAAAGGTATCTTGCCTATGCAAAACCACACATTTAACCCAAGGAGATGTTGTGTAAGTTAAGACTCAAGAACTGACCCAATAAAATGGAATTTCAGTGCTTGGGATTGCCAGGAAAGAGACCCAATTTCATACTAATACAGAGGATAACTTGGCTCGAGTGTCTACTCTGAGAAATAACACAAAGAATATGATAAAACTTTAACCTGATTGAATAGGAAGTATGAATTAGAAGACAGCCATCAGGCCTTTCAAAACATTAACCAGCTTTTTCATTAAAGTTAAAAATTCATAAATGCACTTTAACAAGTTTGGAAATATCATACTGTTGAACAAAATACAAACAGAATAAAGATGAAATCAAAATATTGCTTTGCTTAGGCAGAAAGCAGTAAATTTTAACACACAATCTCAGTGGCTTCTGCATTTAATTAGAAGTTCTACTGTCTCCTGAAATATGCATAATGATCCATGTCACTTAACAAAGGCACCTCTTTTACACACACTGGAACACCCATATACTTGATTTTAAATTGTGACTTTCTAAGAGAATAATGCCCCCTCACATCCATGCTCTTGACTTTCAAGTCACTAAATTTGCTCTTTTCTCCCTTTGAGATGTAATTAGGTACATCTGTTGATAGATAAACAAGTAGTGTTGGTATTTTTTTTTTTTTTTTTTTTTTTTCTGGAGATCAAACCATCCCTTCCATGTGCTATAAAAGAGATTTTTAATATTTAAAGCACATTTGGTGGAATCCTTATAATGGAGTGCTTTCATCTGTAAAAAACCCAGTGATTTCAAAAACAAAATGTTTCAAATGACATTCTTAGTAGCACAGAGCTATGAGCAGTGCACTTGAAATAAAAGCAATTATCCTCCGCAATTTCCTCTTTATCCATTACATTATTGGCTTGTTTTCTTTTCAAAACAATTATCAATGCTTTGAAAAATTTAGTGGTTCTTTGGGGATTCATCATTATTTCTGCCTACCTTCAGTAATAAGATATTAAGATAAAAGAGACCAGCAGTGAGATGGGAGTTGCTAAAGAACCTCTGTCTAAAGGAGGACATAGAAGATGAAGAGGAGGTTTTCTGGGGCAATAGCTGAGCTCAAATCACTTGTATGCTAGAACCACAGTGTGACACTCAGTATTTTATACTACCTACCTCAGCTGGAAATTTGTGGTTTATTTCACAAGCCAAATATAAGTGAACTCTAGAACTTTGCTAATGGTCCCGTTAGGAGATTTTCAACCACTTTCCTGAACATCTCTTGGGATGGAGAGAAGAAGCTTCCCGATCAGTTGGCTGAGGATATTTTTACAATGCCACTACACTCCCCTTGTAATCTCCAAACCAAATACATTTTCCACTACTAGACATTTTCCACCCAAGTAACCTGTACCTTCTGACTCTGTATACACTGACATTTCAAAATGAAGACCACACGTATTTTCTCATGTTTGCTGTTCGCTATTCACTTCCAGCCTTTAAGGTCTGCAAGATTTGAGGGAATCCTAAGGCTTTTCTGAAGGTATATAACATTTAGCAGTGTTGTTTGTTAATGCTCCTTGACCTCAATATCCCAACAAGTACCTCTTTCAAAAAGTCGAACAGCTTCCATCATATACGGCACCAAGAGACGGTTTACAATAAACCCTGGAGTATCCTATGGAAAGGAAAAAAAAGGGATTCTAAATAAACATTCTTTACCAGTACACTACACTCCAGTGCTACAAGACAAATTAAACAAGACAGTAATTGAATCATCAACTTCTGGTACTCCCTAAACAGTATTTGCCATCTGATTTATCTGCTCGGTATTAAAACACAGCAGATTAATTTCACACACAAGGAATGGCACACAAACATTCATCATGACTGAGAACAATAAAACTACTACAAGCCCAACTCATTCTTGAAAGAATTCCATGTAGCCAGTTGGCAAATGCCTTTTCTTTAGCAGAATTCTGCCAATACAGTTTCCTGAAGGATACAAGAAGAGCAGTTCTTCCCTAACAAGTTTTTTTTGTGTGTTCATGACTAGAAACACTCCTGGCTAAATAAACTTGCCTCCTACTGCTCTCTGCTAAGCCATGGTTTGGAAAGTTAGGAACACTTCAATAGCAAACACCAATGAAAAGATAAGCTACATGCTGTCAGAAGAAGATAATGAACTGATAAAGAACTACTTCTACACAAGCTTTAATCAAAATCAAAAATACAATAAATAAAGAGCTTTGCAACTATAGCATTATTTCATATACTACTGCTGTTTCAGATGTTTATTATTCATTCCATCTCAATATTTAACTCAGAGAATTCCAAGCAACTTTTCTTCCAGAAACAAACAAACAAAAAATGCTTCAGATACAGAGGCTGCATTACCCTCTACCAAAGGTAATTTACAACAGTAATTCCTCATATATTCTGCACATTACATACTGAAAAACTGTAACAGCAACAGGAAAAAAGTCAACCAAGGCCAGAGAGCAATTTAGCAGTACAGCCAGAATTAGAGTCCAGCATCCAGATGCTGAATTACTGGTAACTACCAGCTTGCAGGCCCTTCTTTTTGTGACCAAATGTCCCCTGGGGGCTATGAAACTCCAGGCAATAGTTTGCATAAAACTACCCAGACCACAAATGAATGGACTGGGGAAAAGCGTGCTTAGTAAGTAGGGTGTTCCTCTAGAGAATAAAGCCAAAGCTGCTAAGCAATGAAGATTAATATGGGTCTAGTTACTGCAATCTTAAGAAAAACTTGCCACAAGCACACACCATGGAGGGTTCACCCAACTGCCTCACAGTAAAAGAGGTAGGAGCCTTGTCTCTAGCATGGCTAAAGAAGAGCTCCTGCTTAACCTCTCTAGTCCAGGCTTCTGCAAGACTGTAAGAGACAAACCAAAAACTGTAAACCCTGATTCTTCCGAGTCTAAATGTCTAGAGTCACTGTACTTTGAGGAATTTTGTGGTAAATGTGGGTGTTTTGTCATAATGTTTTTAACAGGGAAAAGAAACTGGACAAAAAGAAGCCTGGAAATTCTTAAAACTGCTCTTACACCTACTAAAATCTATCACCTTAAAATTAAGAGTTTTCAAGAAGAGACCTTCTGAACACTATACAATCAGAATGTGCTCACCTTACAACTGACAGGACTCTTTCCTACTGCTTTACTGAAATCCAGAAGGGATTCAAAAGTCTTTTGGCTGGTCATTGGAGTCTTGATGACCTGGGCAGAGGGAAAGTAGCGAGAGCATCAGCACATCTGTGAGCAGAATCCCTCCCATTTCCCAGTATAGCAACGATTCAACTGTAATCCAGAACACTATTCCAGAAATTAACAGAACATTTGTTTTGCAAAACCCAGTTTCAATGGATATGTATGTAACAGACAAAGAAATCTGTTCTGAAGATAGATACAGCATTTTGCACATTTTGAAATTATGTGGTTTTTTAAGACCCCTTCCCACTCAGGCAGTTTGGATGGCAAAAAGGACCATCCTTTGGAAACATGTTTAGAGATTACAGCATAACAAAGCAACTTTAAAAGCTATATAGTCTCTGTTTCCTTGGCAAACACGATGGCATCACTCTAGAGAATGTTAACATAGCTCCTGATATAAAGGGCTGTAACATCTACTCCGTGCCCAATGTAAACACAACACAGACATTTTAATTCTCAAGAAAATTTTAAAACTATCTTTGTGACAGTGTCTTAGCTTTTGAGTAGTACATTTCCATGGTGATTTTCTTCACAAATGAGTCTTTTGTCACATTAGTATTTTCTATACTTCACTGGAATTGGGATGCATTAGTCATTTATTAGATCCCTTACCCACTCCCCACCCCCCCAAAAAAAAACCAAAGAAAAAAAGAGACTTGTGGAAGCTGAACTGGTTATGATATTTGTGTTGAAACTGAACTCCATGTGCAGCAACTGAAAACTGCCTCACGTAAGCAGTTAGGGCTGACCTTGTTCATACCATTAAGTCACACAGAGATCAGCACCTATCCTAATGGAAGACCAACACAAAAAACACTGTTAAGACTGAGGAAAAGGCTTGTTCCTCAGCAGAACAAACAGTGTTCATTTGATATATTTTGAAAATATAAACTGAGTCTCAAAAGCTCAAAAGGCAGGCACAACATATTTGCAGAGCTTTTCACCAAGGCAATACTAGAACTAATCAGTCATGGGACAGAGGAAAAAGATTTACAGCATTTGAGGGCACAAAGTCCATGAAACTTTGGAGCAGAGTGGCCAAAATGCAAAGCTTATTTTCACTTACACAAGGGTTTCTAGGTTCTAACTGATCGATGTCAGACAACATGAGGGAAGGTGAGAAAAAGGAGGTATGTTATTTTTTCTGCAATGTGACCTTTACTTTGAAGGCTCAGATAAACTCTTCTATTAGATAATTTCTTATTTTGCTCTGTGCTGCAGTATTACTGGAAACTGCATGATGTAGTATGGTCAAAAAAGACATCTGAAGAGTTATGGAAAAACTCCCTTTTACACTTCCTTCAAGGCTGGGAAATACTGTAATACTTCCAGACAAATCATCTAGAACACAGAAACAAACATGACTGATTTTGTTTCAAGTCACAAGGCAGAGATTTCATCTCATGGTCTTTTTCTATTTCTACACAGGTAACAATCAAATGCCTCTGCCACTCATCAGATGATTTTGTTTAAGCTGTCAGTAGTTATTAATATGATCACTATGAACAGCACCTCTGTTGGCAGTTCAGTGAAGAACTTCAGAGCCTCGAGACTGAAGGAGCTGCCTCTGTCTCTTCAAGCTGCCCTTCTAACAGAGACTGCACCACCCTCTTATCACTAGAGGCAGCTTATTCCATATCAGACAAGCTGCAATCTACTCTTTCATCAAACTGAATTCTCAGTGATGACAACTGGATTGCTGTGCCACAGAGGTTCTGGTGATGTTGATGGTGCAGGACACTGACCTCCACAAGCTTCATCATCGGCACAGGATTGAAGAAGTGGAGACCACCGAATCGGTCCTGCCTGGTGGTTGAGTTTGCCAACTGTGTGATCTGCAAGGATGAAGTGTTGCTGGCAAATATCGTATGCCTAGAAAAAAGAACCACGGGTTGCGTAACTGACAGAGACGGCTCTTAGCTCCTGACAGGAGACTGGGGCGCTCAACACAGACATCTATTAGCTGACCATGCACAGAAGTCTCAGAAGTTCCCCTGCAGATTATCAAGGTCCTTTCACTGAGGTGTAAGCACAGCAATGATGAAATAACCAGTGGAAGATTCCCAAGTAAATATGTTGAATACTTAAATTAGGTGATGGAAAAAAAAAAAAGACTCTAAGTAAAATATTTCTCTTAACTCCTCAAACCTATTCCAGGTTATTCTTTCAATAATCATGGAAAACTAATGGTGGTTTTTTTTATTGTTAGTCATTCACACATCTATAGAAACAAAATCATTTGCCACGTCAAAAATGCACTTTGTAGCCTCCAGTAAAAAAATAGAATCTTTTTTTTTTAATTTAAATAATGATCAGTGGTAGATATGATGAGCAAACCTACCCCCAGAGCAAAGAGCTGATGGAAAAAACAGAGAGAAGATGAAAATTGCTATGCACAGGGCACTGCAAAGGATACACAAAAATCACAAGAATATTAACACATACATGAAGACCTTTTCCAGACATAAACCGGATTTATTAATTGCATTTAATAATTTTTTGGTCTGTTGGGAGCTTTTTCCCCCCCCCCAGAAATATCTGAGAACCTCAACTGGCCTGCCATACTGACAACACACTGGAAAATTATAGAAATGGCTTTTTCTTCAAACTAAATTAGGGATGAAACCCTACCTTCCATTCTGGGCTGTATCCTTCTGACCTTTCAAAAAGTTATCCTACTGGACTCACCAAATGTTAATCTATAGTGGTATTTTGCTGACATTGCACTAAGATAAAACTGATCTTCACAACAGAGCTTTCAGAAAAGTTATATTCAAGTCGTGGGGACATCTTACACTGGCATTAAAAGAAAACATTTGGGGATAAGAAGATCCACATTGATTTCCACTTTTTATTACATTTTCTCAATTTTTGAGAATTTGTTATAGAGAAGGAAACAAAAACTCCTAAAAATTCCTGTTTACACGTTTTACAAATATTCTTTTGCTATTTCCCTATCTTAAAGTGGTCCTTACAGTGTTCTACAGGGTGGTACTAAAAGGAACATTCTGCAGTTCATAGTTTTGACCTTGCAAGGTCAATGTATTCCAAAGACACTTATCTTCCTGAAAATCTGCCACTGTATACAAAGAATTTACATACTCATATCAAAATTAAGCACACTGGTTTGCGAGATATAATAATTGCTAGGTTTATATCTGGGTGCACTTAAAGTAAGAGATTTTACCTCATCATCACTTCTGCAGGTGAATGCTGTAGCCTCACACAACAGAAAGCCTGGGGGGAAAAAAGCGTTAAGTTCACACTGCGTACAAGGGCACTCCACGTACACCTTCTGCTCTGACCAACCAACAGATTTCAATGGAGTTCAAAACAGAATTTGCATGCCTCTGTGATTTAGAATCACATCATCCAGGTGACAGAAGAAATGGAAGGCTTTTGAAAGCAGCAGTACTAGTGAAGCCCAAGTGATGCTTTTCCAGGCACCAGCACTGGCTCTGGGTGCCACCTAGTGGGTCAGGGGAAGACACTAAAACCAGCATCCAACACGAGAGAAACACAGCATTTCAACACAACTGACCCTTCCAGTCCAGCTCTACTGCACAGTGAACACTGAACAACACTTCTTTTTTAACAGTTTTATAACATGCTGATTCTAAGCCAGTTCCTAGCTAAATTTCCACATCTAAAGATGAAACCTTGACCTAGAGGTGCTGATGGGCATTCCCACCATCCAAAACCAAATAGAAGGCAAGAGCTCTTAAAGCGGATACCCAAAAATTCTTTTGTCATGTTCATTATGATCCTGTTTGGAAAAGTGCTGCAGTGTTTAAATGTCTAAAAGGCACAAGGAACGTGGGGATCTTCTGCAAAAAAGCCCAGTCTGACCTTTTCAAAAGGGAAAGGTGAGACTGATTCAATTCAAGGAAAGGAAAACAGAACTGAAGGGTGGGTAGCGATGCTTTATCACCTGCTCTGAAGATGATGACCACGTAACACAGCAACAATTGCCACATTAGGAGGATGAGGATAACACAGAGAGGAAGGTAACATACACCAGTAATTCTGGAAAGCTCCAAGAACATAAACTAGTATGTTCTCAGGATGGTGGTGTCCAAGAAACAACACTCCCTGTTTCACCTGGACAGGTACCCAGATGAAGAATACCTCGAGTTCCCAGTGCTCCCTGGGGCCTCCAAGCTCTCCCAGCTCATTACTTTTTCTCTGAAAACTTGAAGAAATTCCTTCCCTGACACCCAGATAAAGCTTCTCTCAATAAATAGCTTTCCTACCCCCTTCCATTTAGAGATCCTCTTTCATGGGAATTATTGTTCTTTTACAAAGAAGGAAGAGGAATTAAGTTAATTGTGTTTTGGGTTTTTCATGCAATACTTTGGTTTCGTGCTGTCCCCAGAATGATCTTCATTGGAGAGATCATCACGGTGCAAAAACGGGAGAGAAACATGCAGCTGCTGCAGCTGAGGAAACACACGAGGCAGGGGATACAGCAGGAAGAACAAAACCAGGAGGTTTCATGCAGCTCATGTTCCAAAGGCATAATTCACCATCTTCTCTGAGCCACTGTAACACACAGCCCCTTACACTTCAATCAGCTGCCCCCGTGGCTAGGCTTGAGATTTGAATTAAGACAAGTCCTCTTTCAGAAGCCTGGTCTTTCATGATCTCTGCCTCTAGCATACACTTCACAGTGCCATCAATGCCCAGGGCCCCTTCTGCGAGGCATGAAGGTGCTGAATCTCTGTGGGATTGTCTGTGGGATGCCTGTACTGATGAGAAGAGCTTTCCACGCCACCGCAGTGCCACACGGGATGGAGAGTCTACTGCTTCCTTTGGACGCACAGAGAAACACTCACCAGACATTTCTGACTTTCCCCACGCTCCTCACAGGATCTCCAACTCTCTACTCCTCACATAACTATGTTATCCTTTGTATCTATAGCTACTGTTTTAAACACCTGGCTACTAAGTTTTGCTGCTATACTAGCCCTTCTTTTCATCCAGACTTTGCACTGCAATCCATATTCTTCCCCCTTCTCTTCCCCTTTCTTTATCCCACATGGAAGATACCTGCAGGTTTACCACCATTTCTAACTCTCCTCTTAGAAGGGAAGGCTTCTTGTCTAATGTCATTTTGCCCAACCCTGCAAAATCGTGCCTTTTGCCACAGGAAGGAACATACCTGAACAGCTTCCCCCTATCTTTTAACACTCTCTAATGTAAAATAGGATGTTTCAAGGCAGCTCAGTCTTAAGAAAAACAGCCTCGGGTGTTCCAAATGTACGTATCATTAAATGAGGCTCCAAGTCCCTGTGCCCACTTTTCCTTCCTGACTGGTTCCAGTTTGCCATTTAGTACACTCTCATTTGCACATCAGCTCTCTCTGCTGAATATGGACAAAGACTCGGGGCATCAGTGGTCTGTTCTCATCAAATAATCAGAATCTAATCCTGACAAGCTAACCTGGTAACTGCCAAAGGCAGCTACTTACTTTTGTCTGTCAGACTAAGGGTAACGGCGAGTTACTCTGGGCTCAGTGTGCAGATGTTTGTCATCGTTTAATGTCTGCAGACATACCAGGTCATTTTGATTAAGGACCATAAGACAGCCTGAAAATCTCCCTAGGCTGAAGTCAACCAGTGGTAACATCTTGTCTAGACTGTGCTTTTGCCCAGAAAGGTTGGACCAGATGATCCTTGCAATACCCTTCCAACCTGGTATGCTATGATTACATGATCTTTTCTCCCCTGACGTTATATTCAAGCCACAGCTTGCCTTCTTTAGCCACTCAGTCTAGAATGCCTCTTAGCCAATACCCCCAGATTCAGCCGTACTAGTTAAAACCTCAACCTGCAAGCAGTCAAGGTCTTGTGATTCTGAGTCATTTATCACAAGGATTAAGCTTCTGAGACTGCAGACTCAGCTTAACAGCATTTTTGGGTTTGGATACAATTCAACAGAAACTTCCAACAGTTATCAAATGTAGTTCAAAGAAAGTTCCAGGGACTGTTAGTAACTGCGTGCACACTGAAGAAATTATTTATACTTTCACCTCATGCACAAAAACCAGCAATGAGCTATTTCCAAACTCTTGTAATCCAAAGTAAACTTAGTTCACTTAAGCCACCAGTGAGCTGCCTGTGACTTACAGCAAAGAGGCTGAGACTTCTGAAACCTTGTGCACGCTGAAAACAAGTATTTTGTCATCCTGATTCCTTAAATACAGAAACATACCCCACATGTATGAGGACAGACTTACTCTACTCTTGTGCATTTGCATTTAGATTTGAACTTGCTGAGTAGGGAGACAAACTTTACGACTAAATATACCCAGAAGCACATCAAAAGAAGCAATGCAACAAGTAAACAAACCTGGAGAATACACATGAAAGTGTTCATAACATATGCACGTGGCATGACAACTGCTCCCTAGCACATGACAGTCTGGAGTTAATCTAAGAAAACTTTTTTTTTTAAAAAAAAGCAGCTAAGAAAATGCAGAACTGATGGTGTAAGAAAAAAACAGAAGACACAAAGGTTTGAGTTTCAAAATGTTAACAGGAAAAATACACATACTCTGGAGCAAACTTATCCAGCGTCTTGAAGAGTTCATTCTTAATTTCCAGGTTCTCCACAATGGCTTCTATCACCAGATCCGTGCTGTGGACCACTGCTACTGCATCCGTGCTTGTTGTGAGGTTCTTTAATGTCTTCTCAATGAACTCGGCACCAGCCTGAAACAGTTCCAAGAAGTTGCAATGTCTATTCCCAATGATTTAATTTATTTTTACATTAAAATCCCCTTGTGTGTTCTGAAGTGGTTTTGAGCCCTCAAAAATTCAGCCAGTCTGCCACATTTCCAAATCAATGAGAAAGTTCTAAGTATGTACAGATATGATGTTTCACTGACAAAATTTCCCTAGCCAATCAAATCTGCTTTGAAGCAAACAGGAGACCTTTGAATTCCTTTGTTTAGGAAGACTACTTGCATACAACCTTCAGCATAAGAGTCTGCGTGAACAACTGGTTGGTCAATCAGTAGTTTCTGAAACAACCTGGAGTTGTCCTCCACAAAGAGGAATTTTTTCAGTTTCAAACTTTTGCCTTGTTTTCGTTCAGTGAGTATCTGGTTTCACTCCTATGAACAGGTATGTGCTAGTTCACAAGCACTCCAGGAAATGAAATGGCCTGTGCTCCTAGTCTCAGTACAAATGTGGGTTTGTGACTAGTAAATCTGTCAATCACTGACACAGTCTGCGAAGACAGAAAGCAAACAGGACCACAAGACTTTGAACCAAGGGTAAATGGAGATGTAGTACGAGTAAAAAACATTCCTGCATGCTAGAATATAATGTCATATATAAAGTAAAAGCACCATGCGTGACAATTTTCTTTTGGATTAAAAGATTCCCCATAATTATGTCTGTGTGCTCTGCTTATCCTGGTATTACAAAAATTTCCCTTTTGTACTCCCTCGTGCAAATAAGCCCTTTTTCATTGCCTTTTCCTGCTGCATCATTCATGCTGCTAAACTTCAATACCAGTATATATTATATACGTTAATATGTATCCAAAGAAGAACTGAATTTGCTGTGGAATTTAGAGAAACAAGCACAGCAACAAACAACCCTTAGGATATAAATTTAGATGCACTGACTGTTCCACAGTGACTTGCTGTATGTTAAGACTTACTCGGTATGTTAAGTCTTACTCAGTAATGTAAATGCAAAGTATTTTATAGATCTAATTCCTATTACTCCAGGGTAGTTAAACCCTGGAGTTAATTTGCATAATTTGCACTGTCATTTAATTTGCAGTAACCCTGTGCCCAAGTCTTAGGGGTGGGGGGCAAAGCGAAGAAAAAAAACATCACTAAACTCCTCTACCAAGGTATTAAACCAATTTTGTTACTATCTGCTTTTGGATAAAATTGTTACATTCCCAGGTAAGCACTCTGAGATTGCTTGATACTAAGTTAGGATTAATAATTTGGCACCATTTCACATTTAGCACCTGTTTTATAAAGTCACCAAGTTGGTTTAGATTTTTATCTCAAGGCCGAAAGAAAGGAAGGTAAGACATCTTTCAACCTCCCTGAATCAAAAAAAAACCAGAAAATCCAAGTTCTTCAGCACCCTAGAAAAAGTTTTCTTTTTAAGCCAGTACATTAACATGCTCCATAATGCCTAACAGCAAACCATATCAAAACTTCAGTATGGCAGGTTTTATTCTCCTCAGTGTTCCTAGAGGAATAAAGATGATGTCAACCTCAGGCTTGTCAGCAAACTTCTTCTTTGTCACTCTCTTCAAACTCTCTTCAATTCCTTTTGTAGACTTTTTAAGTATTTCATCTGACTGGTCTACTAACACTACAGTGTGACCGCTGGCTGCTGCAACCTGCAAGTTAGAGAAGATTCAACGTTAGTATCATAAAACATCCAACTGTATTGACTCGTGTTGAGGCAGGTAACACACTAAGCAGTGAGCTGGGCAAAAGAGAGCTAACACTGAATGAAGATTTATGCACGTTACTAGAAAAATCATAAAAACCTGCACACAGTCAAGGCAGACGGGAAAGGATAAAGGTCCCAAGGTCCCAAACAACTTGAAGGAAAAGGAAAAACAAAATCCATTTTCTCTCTGACCTGACTGCAGAATGCTACCTGTGTCTGGAGGCAGCTGAATTCTGCAGTCAGAGAACAAATGTCTGTCTTGAAAAGAGAAAGCAGCTTGTCTCTGATCCCTGGATCTTGTAACAAAAAAAGGGTATGGAGACCAAAACTGGAATGTTGGCAGGGCAAGCAGGTGGCATGAAGGATGGCTAACCCTGTGTTCCCGGGACATAATGTAACACAACCCTGCTGTTAGGCCAGGAGCCTGTCCCTGCAACAACAGGAGGGTGACAGTGGAGCTGGGAGTAGCAGTAAAATGTTTGCCACTATGGGACTCTGCACAGACCTGAATGGCCCACAAACTCTCCTTAATTACTACGTACTTGGTACAAACACTGGCTCGCCTACAGCCAGCACTACTGGGTTGTCTTTTTGGTTGACATTCAATTCATTTCACACATATAATGTCACTTTCTCACATTGCAACAGCCTCTTCAAAATCAGCTGTTCATTACCTGCTATTGATTAATTTGTTCCTCTTTTTAGGCAGCAACAGCTTATCTTCATTTTCAGATTCTTGAATTAACAGAGTTGTGACACAATTGTGGCAAACAGATGTTAAAACATGGTTCCACTGACTGCTTTCAAAGTCACACAACTTAGGAGCATCCCTTCTGCAAACTTCTACTTTACATCTAACCTCGCACCTGAAGACTAAAGATTCTCCCCTGCCCACAAGATCTACTCCATCAAAACTACCTGAGATGAAAAATACAGAGATACCTCCTCAAGAAAAAAAGCACGGTTCTACTTTCATCCAAGTTGCCTCACTAATCCAGTAAATAAAGAATCATAAAAAAGATGTTTAAAACAAGCTTGGAGTTGCACTCCTAACACTTCCTCTGCTGATGCTGATTTGCAATGGTAAAGCAAGACCCTCTACTCTTCACAAGAAAAAATCAATACCAAACCCATTTTCAAGAGGGGCTTCACTGATTATCCATTTACAATAACATCACCAGTCATCGACTGGAAAAAAAGCCCAGGAAAAAAAAATAACATCTCCCTCTTCCCACCTCATTCTTACCATATTTACATGGACAAGAAAGAAGCAGAATGGCAAAAGTCATACCATCTCCTTGCAATTCAAACAGATGCTTACTCAGACTCTACTATCCAATGCTGTTACGAATGCTAAATAAGAAACTCATGACAATTAATGCTTTTCTCATTCAGAAGGCATTCTAGTGTGGCAGAATCAGAAATTATGTAGCAACTCCTGGCTTTCAGCCATACATTTTAGGAGGTTAACTTCTCCTGACAGTATGAGAAAGCAAGGAAGGAGGAGAGACAATTTCCTTATGTTCTAAAAAGGGGGAAAATCTTTATTAACAGGGTACAGAGGAGACCCCGCTCGGTGTTATAATCATCTCTGCTTTGAGATAATCATGGATTGATAAATGGGAGGCAGATGGTCAGCAAAACAGCCCTTGATCCCTAACAGTAGAAGACTGCAACCCCTGTTACTGACAAATACCAGATGTGTTTCTCTTGACAAGCCACTCTCTGAAAGTGTGCGGTCGAACAGAATGTGCAGATCAGTTCACTCCCTGCAGACTCAGAACCTTTGCACAGCATGCATCTTCCTCAAACGTGGGATGGCTCTGCCAGGGGAAACCTCAAGCTCTAGTATCAAGGTACAGAGCAGTGTTTTTTACCAGACAAGTTAATAAATAGCTAGTTAACTCCTTTGCAAAATAAAATTAAAAAGCAAATAAACAGATTAAAAAAAATAGCCCCTGTGTTACTCCTGCTAGAAATTTGCCAGGAATGTCAGAAATCTTGAGTTCTGACAAGGAAAGACATTTATTCATTAAAAGGCCACTGTCAGCTACTGCCTGGGGATGCCCACATACTCCAGTCAGTCCTTGTAAACTTTGTGAGCTGCTCTGGTACCTTGACCAACAGGCTCTTTCTGGGAATTAAGTAAATATCTAAATCTTAAATCACTGAGAGGACCGTCCAGTCTTCTCTCCCAAAGCTATCAAGTCAAAGATGAACTTGAAGGCCAAAGGCCTGAGATTAAACACGAGGAAAATAAGTCCTATTTAAATATTAACCAGTTCGTGATTCTGCAGATGACTGATAGCTAAGTGTTCGTTTTAGTTGCTGCATACTCCTTGTAAAATGCCACTTGATCCGCTCCCTTGGCGAGGCAGAAGCAGCTTCTTTCTTGGAGCGACACTTTCTAAATGTTACTACACACTGCCTGGTTTACAAACACTCCACCTTGAACAACTTAAAACATTGGCCACGCTTCTTGCCTGCCCACCTGACCTGAAGGTGCCTGGATTAGCAAGTGGACAAGAAGTCAGCAAGCGGAGAGCAGCGGCACAATTAAGGCTTTGTACTCCCCTGCAGCACCAAAACCAACACCCTGAGGAGCCTGCAGCGGAGCTACGAGGGGGTCCCTCGGGCGGGGGGGTCCCTCGGGGGGGTCCCTCCCTCAGCCCGGCTGCGAGGCCGGAGGGGCCGAGCCCGCTGCAGCCCCTTGGCTCTCCCGGCTGGTCTGTGGCCGATGCAAGCCAGGGCAGCACCCGCGAGCGGGACCCGACTCCGGCAGTGGGCAGGGCCGGGCCAGCCGCCCACAGCAGCCCGCGCCGCTCCGCCTCCCCCTGCGCTCTCCGCTTCTCCCGGGGCGGCTGGAGCCGCGGATCCCCCGGCCGCCTCTTGCCGGGAACGGGCCCCAGCCAGCGCAGCCTGCGGGGAAGCCGAGCGCCAGCGCGACCCGGGCCTGATCCGACGGGCCCGCTGCGAACGAGACCCAGCCCCGAAGGAGACGAGGAGGGGCCCAGGCGGCCGCCATGGCGCCGCCGCCGCCGCCAACCTCCCCTCACTCCCGCCCCGCAGCCCGGCCGAGCCGCGCTCACCTGGGCGATGCCGGCGCCCATGAGGCCGCCGCCGATAACCGTCACATGTTTGACGATCAGCTTCTTGGCGGCCGCGGTGGCGGCGGCGGAGGAGGCGGCGCGCACGAAGCTGCGGGTAGCGAAGGCCATGGCGGAGACGGGCGGCGGGCAGCGCGGGGCCGGGCCGAGAGCCGCGCTCCGCCCCGGGAGCAGCGGGAGGAGCTGGAGCTGGCGGCCCCGGGCCCGCCCGCCGCGGGGAGAGGTGAATCCTTCACCTTGGCTCCTTTGGATGCCTTCAGAGGAGACAGGCGGCGACAGCAAGGTCAGCGCAGCAGAAGCGCTGCCGAGCGGGCCTAGGATTCCCTGCGAGCCCGGGCCTGGTGCCGGGGCCGCTCGGGCCTGTGCCCTTGGCAGCCGAGGTCGCTGCCTTCCTTGGCCTTCCGAACCTTCGCGCTTCGGGTGCTGCAGCTCGTTTGGTCCAAGTTAGAAACACTCCGTAATAGAAGTATTTCTAAACTAGAGGGGGGTTTAATTTTCAAGGTAGCACAAACTATAGAGTAAGACAAAAATTGAATAAATACCATAACACCTTTATAAATACTAACGGCTGAATTGTATCAGAGGCATAATTTTCCGATTCCTTTATCACCGGACCAACTGGCACTACAAGTCAGCAACAGCAGCAGCTGACATGGCAATTACAGCGTATTCTACTCGAGTCAGCATTAGGATAAACATTAAGCAACTTGGGTTGTATTTTTCAAACAAAAGCGGCAGGAAGAAAAAGCAGCTCTGCACTTTGTACGAAAAGCTCACTGCAAAAATTTCCCCCTTCCCTCACTCAGCCTCAGCCAACAGCAGATTAGTCAGGAGCAGTAGGTGGGTGCTGGAAACAACTTTACGCACACAGTCCCAGTTACTGCTCCGTGTGTACGCAACTGAGAGCTAAGCAGGTAACTGCTGAAACTCCCTAACCCATGCCGAGTTACCTGCAACCCAACTCCAGGGTGTAAGAGGGATTTCCACACAGAGCTGTTGCTCCAGCTCTGTACACACCAGCACTCACACCCATTCCTCCCCCACAGGCCTTTTCGTTGTCTCCTGCTCAGCTTCTGTGTGTCAGGATCTCCTGCCTCTCCCTGGGTTCCCTCTGGGCCAGAGGCTCCAGCTCCCTGGCCCCCAATCCACTCTCTCCCTGGGCACCCCCTTCCCGCTCTGCCTTGCGCTCTCCAACTCCTCAATGCCAAGGGTGCAACAAAACTACACCTCAACTCTGTGTTTTTTCCTTCCCAACTCATTCCTCAGACTGGATCTTCTCTTGGTGGCAACTCATTTACCCTTTTATCTTCCTTATTTCTGCCCACCCTTCGCCTTTTATTCCAAGTGTTTTTAAAACATTCTCTTTTTACCATAACATGCCTGACATTGTGTTTTCTCAAACTCCCTTTATTCCCCCCTCTCCTTCACTCCACATACAAAACATTCGGTAACATCTCACTCAGCAGCTTTCTTTGTCAGAAATAAAACACCAAACACCACAAGCTTAGTCAACCCCTGGAAGTCATTAAAATGACAACGCAAAGCTGTCAAACGCTTTCTTGGGAACTGCTTTATTAAAAATAAAGTCGCATTGACGCAAATTTCTGAAGTGTTTTTTAGAAATAAAGCCACTTTTCAGCATTCAGAAATAGCCATCCACTTACATAAAGATACTTATGTTCAGTAAGGCATTTGAGATGCTTCCTCTGCTAAAAACAGAGAGGGGAAAGATACGTGTACAAACACAACAATCTGCTACCACTTTTACTTACAGTTTACCAGAGATGGCAACACACTTCTAACGCCACGTACGTTTTGTTGCCTTTACGCTACTGTTCAGCTACTTTCATGGCATCCTGTGAAAACTTCAGTGCATCCGGAACGCACGAAAGGCGGGTTTTTATTGTGGTTTCCAACAGCATTTCGCGTGCTGGCAGACAGGGACATGGCTGCACCTTCACAGCAGTGTTTGCAGTGTAGGTTATCACCAAAAACTGCATCTCAAAGTACTATTTGTAGAAAAAAAAAAGTAGATTTTGAAGGATATTTTTCGAAGGTGATGTTTTAAACTAAAACCAGCAGGCAAAAGGAAGACGAGCGTGCACAATCCCACCTATCAGGGGATCACGCAAATTGTGTCGTCTTCGGAATTTGTAAAAAGAAAACGCACAAAACCAAACCCTAAAGTGCTTTTCAAAGGTGCCCTCAGTGATTAGAAGGACAGGTATTTTACAGAAGCGATCAGCTGCACACCACCATCATTATGGTGCTTAAAGAAGCAATTCAACAGAAAGATAAATATTATCAGTACTTAATTTTTAGCTTTGCAATTAAGCTTAATACGGATTTCCAGACAAAAATCCCAACTGTACAGAACCCATTTATTTATTGGAAAAGAAAAAGTTAAAGAAGTAAGTGCTTATTACTGTCAAGCTTTTAGTGCAAGGTTTCTAGCACTGGTACCAAACTCAACTTTTTGTTGTGCTATGGGGGTTTCAGAAGTTTCCTACAAAGAAAAAAATTAACAGAAACCTGCGCTAACCTGTAAAGTCAAATGTTAGCCTAGAGGAGAATGGAAGTTCTCACACACTGGTCGGGGTACCTGACCAGCCAAATACATCATTCAGAAATTAAGGCACTCTGTTATTCAAACCAGGTAACAGAAAACCTTAATTTCAAACCAAAATAACTATCTTACAAGTCTTTCACAGGCACTACCTGGCTTTTAAAACTTCAGGTTGAAAAGTAACAAAACCAGAGGTTAAATTAAAGCTGAATAGTTGACTCTTCTTTTACAATTTAGGTTTAGTTTCTGCTAGGGAACACTCACTTCCACTTTACAGTGAATTTCACCTTTCAGTCTTGTAAACTTGACATTAGGAGGACTACCAGTGTCCTCTAGATCTCCAATGGGGGGGAACCCAATAAAACCCTTCAAAGAGTACATACGTACTTATATTTCATGTGATACAAAATTCTACCAGATCAAAAGGTATATTGAGAGATTTAAGGAAGATTTAAGAACAATTATTGAAAGGTTATTGTTACAAGTCCCACAAGAGATAGCTTTTGGTGTTTGAGAGATCTTTCAAATCAAAGGCAAGCTTGAGTGCCCCCTTCCAAAACACCGAGCAACTTTTTGGCAAGTGGTTTGACAGTGGTGAATAGCACTGAAATCCTTGCACATAAAAGGAGTACGGTACTGATACACTAATACTGTATGATCTGCTGATCTTTTTACTCCATATGGAAGATAAAGAGAAAGCCTTTATACTCCAACCTTGAGTTTGTCAGAGCTACATCTGTAGTGCCGTGTTGATGCCATATTTGAGGCAAGGCTCCAGTTCCCAAAGCCAAAGTGGTTCTGGCAGCACTGTCCACTCTTGCCTGTAAATGAAAAACCTGAGTGCAAGCCCCAGCTTCAGCATTATGCAGGTAGTTTTCCCCGATGGGTAGGCTGTTGATCTCATCCAGGCTGCAGCCACTGATGACACAGGGAACACAGTCGATAAGCAGAAGCGGCACAGATGTCATCTCGAGTGTCTGCTTGGCACCAGAGAAAACAGATTTCTTCTGTTTCTTGTTGGTTATCTGCTCCCATTTACATTCTGAGATAAAACATCTGCATCCAGATGCTGCACACTCCTTTCATGTTCAGAACATGGTATATTCAAGGATTCATTTGGCCTCCAAGCCTGGTTTAGAGTTGGTATCTACTTGTTTATAGTGAGCCCTGATAACCAAGAATGTTTGGATCCAGGAATCCAGACTGATCTGATCTAATCTAGACCTATGAGTTACTTGCAAGGATGAATCCTCCAAGGTTAAAAGATGTGTCATTTAGTCATTTCCAAAAAGTATTTGTCATTATTTAAGCTCAGTTATAATGTTTCTTCACACAGAAAATGCTAACACCCTCTCACTAATCCTTTTAGTAGCACCCTCCTGTGCTCACATGTATTATTGCACTGCAAACTCAAGAGCTCTTTTGCTGCTAATCCCTCCATTCATTTGGTACATTAGATGTTTGGGTACTGCTTTTACCAAAATAACAAAATAACAATTACTATTTGCTAAAACATTAACAGATGTTTTGGACCATTCTCCCATAATTAACATTTGACAAACTGATAGTAACAGTTTATAGACAGATGGGTTAAGCCCAGCAAGTTTGAGTATCAAATTGCAAACTGTGCTGACAGTTCATTTGTGGAATGCAACAGCTGACAGAAAAAAAGTAAAATAATAAAATCTGCTCTTTCCAGAAGTGTTAAATGGATCTTTCTCACTGACTACGAATGTCTGTGCAGTCAGGTGTTTCTCTGAAAGCAAGTAGCAAAATAACTTAGAAACAAATTAGAGGTGGATTTTAAAAGTTCAGTATTTCTTTGCTTAATCTTTGTTGATGTTGCATTGTTTCTTCAAAGCTATTATATCGAATGGACACGGAGCTAAAGTGAGACCAAACCTTCCCTCCATAGATGGTTTTGCAGCATTTTCAGGGTACAAAAAGGTAAAACTTTGCATTAGACTTGCAAAAATTAAGAACAGCTCCATTTTTGCCAACTGCTCTCCCATGCACACACGTTTACCTAAAGAACAGTTAGAAGAGACACATTACTGGTTTGACACCATAGATCCATTTGTTAACACAGATGCAATTCCTGTGCTAGCACAGTGCAGACACAGAAAGGTTCAAGCTACCATGAAACTATGAACTCTTTGGTCTCCCGTATTTTAAGTCTAAGCCTTGCTCAGTTAAACTGCCTCACACTAACAGCATTTACATCCACAGCACAAGTGTTATCAATGGACAATTCATCAGCACTCGTTTCTGCCTGGCAGCTGGAGACTTCAGGAACCCAGCCCGTTTTGCAAGCCACCAACTGTAATAATAAAACAATTTCTGGGTCCTGTGGGCACCTTTTACATCTCATGCCTCCAAGACTCTAAAAACCAACACCACCCCCAACCAGCTACTGACTGCGTGTGGGTATCTTACCCATTCCAAAAGGAATGAAAGTCTCTTTCTTAATTAGCTGGCCATTTTCATCCAGAAATCTTGATGGTTGAAATTCATCTGGTTTCTCCCAAATGTTAGGGTCTCTGTGTACTGACCACAAGTTGGGCACAATCACGCTGCCCTTAGGAATTGTATATCCCTGCAGCACTTGAAACAAAAGCACAGAGACAGAGGATCTGACAAGTCACTAGAAGTAAACATGGAAGACTTATGCTATTCAGAAGATGACTGGAAGAGATCACAAAAAATGATACAGATCCTGAGCTGCAGGCTGCACATGTAGCAGGAGCTTAAGGCAAAGGTGATCTCTGCCAGCCTGCTAGATTCAGAACCATCCAGAGCAGAGCAGCTGGAAAGACATCAAGTTACACCAACAGCTCCCTGCAGGGAAAAAAGCTGCATTTCAAACGACTGCTGCTGCTGCATGGAAGTGCTGTGACCCAGTTTCCTCCTGTTCCTGTGCTGTCACAGAGCCCTGGCACAGTGAAGGTAAAGGGGGACAGGTTTAGAACAGGTTTATACTACCTCCTGCTCCCTTTAAGCCAGAGTTCTGCTACATTTATGAAGACTTACAGCAAAGAAGATGACTTGGGAAAGGATATTTTTTATTGTTTTCTGCAGACGTGGAACTCAGTGATATAAGCCTTTCAATCTTTACCAAATCAACTGCTCCGAATGGATGGTTTTAGATCTGTGTGTCAGCCAAGAAGGACTCTGATGTTCCAGGTACAAAGGTGAAGAGTCTCAGCTGCCAACTACCAGTAAGCACAGCAGTCAACACAAGCTGATCCCCAGAAAAGAAACTGCTCTAACTTAAAAAACTTCTGGATGTTAGGTCAGACATGCCACTTAAATAGAGCAGCATCTCAAGTCCACCGATACCATCTATAAATGGCATTTTACATACTTTGAGTTATGTGTCTAATATATAAGTGAGGTCTTTCTAAGTTCAACCTTGATGTCCCATCAGATCTTCATCGACAAAAGAAACACTGTATTAACAAGTCTCTACAAATGCTTACCAGCAGTTTCTGAGGCCATTCGAGGAATAGAAAGGGGAACAACCGCAGTCATCCTCTGCACTTCCATAATGGTTGCCTCTGTGAAGGGCATTTGAGCCTTGTGGGTAAGGGAGGGAACTTTGTCACATCCTAGAACTGCTTCAATTTCTGCATGAACCTTCTCTATTCAAAAGGGAGCAAGAAAAATAAGAAAAGAAGATGCACAATATGTGAGAAGACACGATCTGAGTTTCATTTGCCTGTGCTTCACTGTTTACATAGGTTTGTCAAAAACGGCTGCGAGATACGTGATCAGCTGAAATAACCATGCCAACGTAAGCCTCACGAACACTCAGTTAACAACCCAGCAATCCTGACACCTCTGAGGAGTAAAGCTACTGAGGTGACAGACATTGCTAGCATTTCTGTGTTGGAACAGTACCGGTAAAGTTCTGTTCCAGTTCCAAATGTGTTCACAGCCAGTTTAAGAGTTTAACTATACAGTGATCTGAATGGCAAAAACAAGCTTCTGGCCAGCCTTAAAAAAAAAAAAAACCAAAAAGAGACTGTGTGCCTGAGCTGGCCTCTGTCCCATGGGAGGTCCAGTTTTCAGAACTAGGAAAGGTGGTGAAGAGGTGGAAAGCTTTTCATGCAGCTGCTTTAGATACTCCATTCTGAAGCAGCAATGCTGGTGCTGTTATTGCAAGTGTTGAAGCCATTTTAAACTGTTCTCACTGTTTCCTACTTTCTATTCACAGAAACTAAAGGCTGCTATTTCCCAGTTCCCCTAAAGAGGCAGCAGCAGATGCTCCTTCCCTCACACAGCCCTTCTGCAAAGGAAAACCAGAAGTTAATGAGCTTATCTCCCCTCTCACTCATGTGAGGCACAAAGCGTCAAATTATTTGCTTGCCCCTTTCATCTCACTAAAGGCTCAGCAGACAAGTTTAATTCTCTTCACAGAAGTTTCCAAGATGCAAGACTTGCTTCACCCACATCCAGGATGATGTGCCTTTTCTTCCAGGTAACTTGGAATCTGGATACACAGCAAGAGACAATCTTGAAATAGATGACGTCAAAATTAACCTTTAATCAAAAATAATAAGAGTCATTTTTCACCCTTGATATCCTGAATGCTTTGTGGTTGTCTTGCTTGACTTTTCAAGATTCATAATCCAGGCTGCTGATACTCTGAGTTTTTGCTCTTTTCTTCAATACTGATTCAAGATTAAATAACAATCCAAAAAAAGTATTTCTGCTTTCAGAGAAGCGTTCTGAAATACATTCCAACGAGCAGTTGCTGCCACCTACTGGGTTTGCTAGGAAAAGAAGTTCTCATATGAGGAACACATCCCTCAATAGCTAGAGACTTGCTAATGGAGCACCTGCTTGGTGGGATTTTGCTACTTTAAGGAAAAGTTATAGCCCTGCATTCAGGTATGCACATCCACAGTCATTTCAACGAGTAAAGTTTTCAATATTAAAAAAGAAAAATAAAATCAAGAAGACTGTGTCGTGCAAAATGTCACACCAGCATTTGAACCCTTCTTTGGGGTTTGGAAAGACATGTGGGGCTACACAGACAGCCACCAAACTGCTGCTCCCTCTACCAACTGCAAAAACATAGGCTTCAAGAGCTCTCTGCTAACAATGTGCTATTTCAACTGCTCCACTACTTTTCATAGATTTAAAAATCTTAGAGATCTTCAGAAGTCAAGAACCAAAATAAACTCAGAGAACAAACCAAAGCAAATACTCCCCTCTGCCTCCCTAAACACACACACCCACCCTTCTCTTTTCCCACATTAAAAGCAAAACTGGCTTCCACATACAAATACATACTTTCTGATTTTTTTTTTCCCCTGATAGCCCTTCATTTGTCTTTCCATGTCTGCAACACTTGGTGCTGCTAAAAGCTACGTAGTTCAGGTACTTCCTCCAGGGGATAAGGTAACCATATTGCCAGGGGGAGGGCAGAAAAAAGAGAGTGGCCCATACATGACTACCAGGCAGTCAGGGTACCTAAGGAATGGGATGTTAGCATTAAGAGGATTCCAGTACACATAGCTAAGTGATACACTCTGGACTGCTGAGCTTATTTTTATTATTTGACAACAGCCACAGCATAACCAAAGCAGAAATCAGAGAGAGGCAATAAAACTGTTAAGAGATCAGCAGAAGAGAGAAAACTGACTTGTGCGCACACGGTACAGTACAGGAGTTAAAAAAATAAACAAAACACCTCAAAAAAACCCAAAAAAACCTCTTACAACTGTCAATTGTGTCACTTAGAACCTATCTAATCCATCCTAACTGCCTATCAAGTCAAGCTGTGATAACACACAACCATTAAAACAGAATAAGCCTGTTCACTGAATTCTCCATCTGTCCCCAGTGGACTCCCATACACTGAACTGATGCCCTATTTTGCAATCTTTGCTCAACAACGTGCTTGACTTTGTGTGATATACTGTGATCTTGACCTATTTAAAAAAAGATTATTCCAGACAGACAGATGCTGTAAACAAGTCTCTATCTGCTTATTTGCAAAGCAGCTGCAGCATGTGAAAACCTCAAAATCTCCAACACTTGATAAAAGGATTCCAGATTTATATTGCTCTTAGATAACCTGAGGTTTAACTTCTTCACTCTAGGTTAGCAAGATCTCTGGGCAAACTCCTGGGGAAATGTCTCACTGCTATAAACTGAGGCAGAATTACCAAAGTAGAATCTGTCCATCCTGCCAAGGTCTCTGGTCCACCTACACCCAACGATCTTTCTAGTGCAAAGCAGTTGCTGTGTAAGACTTCAGGAGAAGCAGCTAATAAATGAATAAATAAATTGCTTTATTTTTCTTACAATCAACCATCAAAACTTGCTAACAGCACTAAAGAAAATGCTCTCTTTGCACTCACATGAACTGCAGCAAGACTCAGTATAAAAGAATATTTAAACAAAATTAATTCTCAGACTTTGGCAATGGAAATTTACCCAAAGAAGTTCTGAACTCCAACTCTAGTAAGTACTATTCCTTCCAACACCACTGCTATTTTTCATATCCATGAAAGTCTACAAGGCATTTTCCAGAACTCTGCCACAAACAGTAACCAGATCATAGTACCATCAAATAATTTGAGTTGTAAGGAACTTCTGGAAGTCATCTGATCTAAATCCTTACTCAAAGTCATCTTCCAAGTCAGATCCAATTCTGAGGGTAGGTCAGTCTACTCAGGGTCAAACCACACTCAGCTTTGCATAGTTCCAAAGTTGGGAGATTCTGTTAATGTCGGGACGATCTGTTGCACTCCCTGCTACCTTCATAGGGCAATTTTTCTCCCCCCCTAGTACCTGATTAGAGTTTTCTTGTTGTACACTGTCTCAGCTACTTCTCTTCCCTCCACTGCACAACTCAGAGGAGACTGCCTCCTTCTTTGCATCTTCCAAGACAGTTGTAGACAACATAAGATCTCTCCCTAACACTGAACAAGCCCAGCTCCTTCTGCCTCTCATGGCCATGTGCTCCATGTGTTTTTCCCCCACCTCTGTCATCAGAAACCTCCCCAGTTACCACGACCATTCAAGACTGATGGGGAGAGGCCTTGCTACAGCCCTGACCAACTTTGTGCCATGGATTTGTGTAAGTCCAATTTCCTTAAGCTGTCTCTAATTTGATCTCCCTCTACAGCGGGTAGCATTCCACCTGCCGAGACTCCGCCACTAGGCTGAAAAACCTCCCTGCTCAGGGAGGCAGAAAAGCAAACCTTACCACTATTATCTCACGTGTCACTACTACAGGCCTGGAATGCCACAACTGCCAAAGCTTTGGAAACACGCCACCGTTCCCTGGAATCACTTGGGAAAAATAAAAGTTGTCCTACACCAGAAGAAATGCATAGACTGAGGGGCCATTTAGATAGTTAATATATAGAAGTAACCTAGAGATCATCATAGCAAAGCAAGACAGAAGATACCCGATTCCCTATCAACCTTTCAAATTACACACACACACTCTTACTATTTCCACTCCAGATGACTTCTGTGCTGTCACTGTTTACTTCGGAATATCCCTCTAGACCTTTACAGTCTGGAATAAAATGCCTAGAATAAAAAGTCTTACCTTGTACTTCTGGGTAGAGAGACATGTAGAGCAGGCACCACAGTAATGTGTTGGAAGTGGTGTCTGTGCCTGCGATGAAGAGGTCACCAATGATAAAAAATAGGTAGTCTTCATTAAAACTGCTCTCCTTGTTATTCTTTTCTTCTTCTGCATGCATGAAGTACATATCAATGAAATCCCTGGGGTTTGCTGCATCCAGTGTATCCCTGTGCTGGGCAATTATTTTCTTCAGGAAAGCAGTAATATCCAATTCTGTTTTCCGAAGTTCCCGGAAGGGCCCAAAGGGAAGGTAGTAGAGCCAGGGGCAAATGTTGACCAGGATCATGTAGCTATTCACACTTAGCTCTAGGGCACGGGCCATGTTCTTCAGCATCGTCTTGAACTCATCATCCTCATAGTTAAACCGCTTGCCAAAGGCCATGGAACAGATAACATTGGACACCGCGTTGCGAATGATCGGAAAGGGATTAAACGAATCCTTTCCGTGCTTCAGCATCTCCTCCTTTATAAACTTCAGTTCCTCAATGATTTTAGGCTCTAAGCTGTGTCTTCCTACTCCAAAATGACGCAGCGTTGAGAGAGAGAATTTCCTCTGTTGCTTCCAGACAGGGCCATAGGGTGCAAAAATAACACCTGAAGAGGAAAGGAGAGTCTGAAACCAAAATGCTTTAATCTCAAGAAGAAATAGTTAGATAGTACTGTAACCCAAGAGCCTGAAGAGACAAAAATGATAAATGGCAAATATATCCCAAGCACTGGGCTGGGAGCTAAAGGAAGAAGGTTCTCTGTAATAGTTTTAGGAAATCCTGTTCCTCCTTTTCCCAAGCAGTGAAATGAATAAAGCAGTTACATTAATAGTTTTATTAGTCTTTGCAAGACACAAAATGGAGAAAAAGTACTATAGATTATTACAAATAATAACAGTTTTGTAAGAACTGTTACTCTGGGGCATGTGTTGGCTATGGCCCTTTCTCCTCACTGCCCTGCGACAGGAATCCTGAATGAGGCACGATAAAAGATACTAAAACACAAATCAGATTGCATTTCTTTTCCCCTTCATGTTTTCCAGACTTTTCAATACTGTTTGCACGTGCCCATATTTCCATTACAAGCAAGGCTCTTCTGTAACTTGCATTCAACACGCAGGACACGCGTGTGGCAAACAAACTGGGAAGGTGAAGACAGATTCAGAGCTGCTTGGCAAAAACCTACGCGATTTGCATCTTAACAGTTCTGATGCCTGCAGGCACGTGTTCTGCATGATTGTGTCATTACGAAACACCACTAGAAGTAAATCTCCTAGCTGCGAGTATAAATATTGCTCACTTACAAACAGAAACATCTCTTTTGTTGAATTAACAGACCACACTAAAGACGCTGCAGCTGAATCAAACACACCACCTGCTATTTCTAACGTATTCCACAGTTAAGCTGAGAAAGTTTAAAGTCATCAAAACGTGGACTACTTCTGCCCATGTTCTTTTAGTAAAGTGACTAAAAGTGGTTGGGTTTTTTTTTCTGGAAATAAAAAGTTACTTTATAAAAGCAACATCAATTCTTCAGCCAACTGCACATCTTGATGCTAAAAGAGAGAGAAACGGCAATAAGAAATTAGCAACAGAAAGATTAATCATATTTTAATACTTAACGTTACTGACATTTCTATTACAACTTCCTGTTTATAGCCCAGAATGCAGAACGAGGAATAAACAAGAAAACTATAACAAGAAGCTCAAATCTGTAGATGTGTAAATGAGGTACGAACTGGAGAAGGACACGATTCTTTCATACTTCTAAGTGCTCAAAATATCTTCTCCCGATCGAACTAAAATGAGAAAGCCCCCAGGTGACAGGCTAGCTGTTCCTTGAGCCCCAGCACAAACACCATTCCCCTCCCTGTACGCAGAGGTCAAGGGAACAGGCGTTTCCGTCCTCCTGACATCCTCTGCTGTGCACACCACAGCCCTGGGATTAGGAAAGGATGCTGCACATCCACCAAAACGCGGGGCCAGTTTCTCTCTCTGCTTTTTGTCACCAGCGGGGCAAGGGACGCACACGATGAACAAGAAGCGAGCAGATGGTTCAGCCTGCAGTTCCTAACAGTTACTGAGACACCGCGGCAGAGCAGCCAGGCAACTGCCCAGCTCCCGCCCCACGGCCCCGCTACGGGCACCGGCAGCCGAGCCAGCGGGACCCGCCGGGGCCGCGCCTCCCGCCCCCCGGGCACCCCCTTCGGAGCTGCGCCAGCAGGCCCGGCAGCCGAGCCCGGCGGGTTCTTACCCTTCTTGTGGGTGATCATGAGGACGATGGGGACGGTGGGCCGGTCGCTGAACACCTCCGCCTTCTGCACCAACGCCTCCCGCACCGCCTCGAAGGTGTTGAGGACGATGACGGGTCGGCTGCCCACGAAGAGCCGGAAGACGCTGCCGTACATCTTGGTGAGGCCGGTGAGAAAGACGTGGGGGGAAAACACCGGGGAGCCCCGGCCGCCGCTCCGCCCCTCCACCGCCCACCTCCTCAGCAGCGGCGGCGGCATCAGGGCGAAGGCGAAGTTGCCCAGCAGCGGCCATGGCGCCGGGCCCGGGGGCAAACCCGCCGGCGTCTGCGAGCGCCGCAGCAGCCAGCAGCAGCCCAGCCAGAACACGGCCGCCAGCAGCAGCTCGGTGGCGGTGGGGGCCCGCAGCAACCACGTCCAAGCGCCCGTGCCCGCCGCCGCCATCCCCTCAGGCAACCTCACGCCGGGTCCGGCGCCCTCCTCCTGCCGCCGCCGCCCCGCCCTCGCCCCCAGCCCAGCGCTTTAAGATGGCGGGGGCGGGCGGGAGGCGAGGCCTGCCGCGCTCGCCGCGTCCCCGCCGGCACTGGGGGCGGGTAACGGTCCGCCCCGGGGCCGGGCTGCGCTCCCGCCTCGGCCCTTAGAGGCGGCCGACGGAGGGGGGGGTAGCGGGGCGGTAAAGTGACCCAGAGCTTGAGGGGCGGTAAAGTGACCCGGAGCTTGAGGGGACTTTCGCCCGCCGCCATCGGCCCCTCAGGGCGCAGGTGCAGGAGGCGGGAGTGCGGCCCCCGAGAGTGCAGCGTGCCAGGGGGGCACAGCTTTGTGAAACACCGCGAAATGCAAAAAGAGTTCTCGCAGGGGGTGTTTTTTTCTGGTTGGGGGTTGTTTTGAGGTGGCAAAACCTGGTAAAAGATTAAACATAAGTACGCGTGTCAGGTTAGGAAAAAGAGCTGCCCCGCTCTCAGCCTTGTAGGCCTGAGCTTTCCCCTGCCCCTTTTGTAAACACCTCCTTTTACTGGGGTTTAGAAGGAAATGCAGATAATCCTTCTTCCCAAATACAAAAGCTGGCACTTGTAAGTCATACACTAAAACACTGTTTTCATCACCAATAACTAACCTGGAACAATGTCCCAGCTCTAGGTTAAGCAACTGCTTTGCAAATGCACAGCAGGACAGAGGGACCTCAGAGCTGGACCTAAATTTTGGAGTTAAGAGGGTTTTAGGTTTTTTTTTTCATGAGGAAAGATAAGAACAAAAACAAAAAAAACCAACAAAACAACACAAAAAAACCCAACCCACAACCAAACAACAAAACCCCCCCTCCAAATCACCAAACAACAACAGAAAACCAGGAAAACCCACCCCACAAAAAAAACCCCAACTCCTTCCCAAGGTAACTTCTTCCTCCCTGTGAAATACACCTTAGTGAACTTTCTCCTGCTGATCAACCATCTAAAATTCAGTTCTTAGAAAGGTGTTTAACGGCTACTGCATGGTCTTCCAAACCATCTGCTCTTGATACTCCCTCACCAAGAGAAAAGCACTGTGGCTAGAACACAAATATACCACCTTGAAAATAATCCCCCAAAAATAAAAGTAGGAAGAACAACTAGTGCTTACCTATCACAAAGGACTGTGGTTTGTTTTGGTTTGGGATTTTTTTTCCGTTTGTTTGTTTTTAAAGTAAAGATAGTGACAAGTGGCTCTTAAAATAGTGGCTGGACTATATTAAAAAGGTTTTATTGCAATTATACAGAGGTTACAGGAAGTTTAGAAATACATAAAGCTTCAAATGGTCAAGACCAGTTTTTCTCCAAGCAGTTAAGGCAACTGGATGCAATGTCTCTAGAATATAAACAGCAAATGGATATTCTACTAGCCATGGATTAAACAAAGTGCAAAAACTAAAATCACAGATTTCAATTGGCAGCTCCCCTCCCCCATATTTGGCAGAAATTCAGTGGTTAATTCAAATGTACACCACTAAAAGCTATGGGAAAAATACAGAAAAAAAAAACAGGTGAAATTGAACCAAAGACATTTTAAATCTCTCAAGGAAAGTTTATGTCCCATAGTCTGAAAATAAGAAACTAAAGTATTCAGCACAGCTGAAACATTACTGGTTTTGCCTATTGTCTTTATAGAAGAATAATCTAGACCCTCTTCCTTCTCAGTCTAGTTGAAAAGTAGCACTAGATAAATTCTCTCACTGCACTCACATGCAGCTGCGAGATTGGTTTCAGAGGCATATGGCCAATTTGAGATTGCCCAGAGATTAAATTTCACATTAGTTTTGATAAAAATGAAACTTTCATAGATTCAAGTGAATTTACTGATCCAATGCAAACTGAAGTATCATTAAACGGATATTTCTACTTAAAAAAATGAGACATTGCAACATTAAAGCCAGTTTTTTTCAATTAAACTTAAAACAAAACAGCTTAATTTTAAAGTATAAAATTAACAGCAACATATAATCAAGTACTGTACTAATATAGTTACTTCGCACCAGCAGTATATGAGTTTTAGCACTATAATGCTTTCCTAGGAAATCATTCCTCCTCAGCCCTGAATTGGAGTAGTAAACCCCACCCCATTTCATTTCTGCACTTAAGGAAAATCCATTCCTCAAACTGTCTTGCCCTAAAGCGAGTCAAAGCATTTAGTGACTCTACTTCTAACACATAAAACACCTCTATGTAACAAGCAAACAAAAGACCTTACCAGAGTGAAGACTTGTTATTAAAACTAGTGTTAAAAAACCCAAATAGTTCAAATTACCTATTTTTAATTTGAAGATAAGCAAGTTACAGAGTAAAGACCCAAGCAGAAACACTGGCAGTTTAATTAACGCAGTGAACTCTCAAAAGCAACGCAGTATTCCTTTTGCAAACTTTATCTTAGCCTTTGAATCCTATCAACACTTCTGACTGCCGTGCAGTTTTTCTCTGCAGTGGAGTTAGCACCCATTCTCTTCAAGTACGGGCTGTGAGTTTATATGCTTATATTTCAGCTTGCAGGCAACTTTGGGATTTTTATTTCCACAGGCACTTTATGCAGAAAAACATTCTCTGTGTCAAAAGCATACTGAAAAGCTCCCAGTCAGACTAGGGCACTGACAAACGTGTTGCCATAACTCACAGCAGATGAGAATGCTAAAAATTCACTCTCGGTCAAGTGCGTGTCACATGCTCGCAAAGGTTTTTTTGACAGGCATTTAAAGATGCAGCCACTTATCTCTGTTAATATTTCTGCAAGTATTGCACTATAAAAAAATAAAAAAGGCAACCCATTTTCTCTGAAACATCTAGTAATTAAAGAGAGAAAAATTATATTTACATCTGGCTCAGAACTGTTCTGGATGACTGTTCTTTGTCTCTTCCAAGTCTCCTACCAATAAAGCAGGCCCTGAGACAAGTAGCAAGACAATGCAGGCTATTGCTACTAGAACATCCATCTTCAATCACAAAACCCCAGCCAGCCCTGCTTTTATCCTAAATGGTGGGTTTGTTTCTGCTTTAAGTTACCTGGGATATTCTTTGCATGGGCACAGAAGTGCAATATAATAGATCTCAGAGAAGCCTGTTTATTTCTTGAAGTGCTAGGTGCAAGTGATCCAAGAGAACTTACTCCAAACCCTCTGGATGAGACACTTCAGAGCAGAGGGAGCTGCAGTGTTCCATGCTGCACCCTTACACACGTGCCCAGCTCGCTCGCCGGTGTGTACCCGGGCACAGCACCCACTCAGCCTGTTCACCTCTCTGCATTGATTAAAAGCATCATATTTATTTCAGCGTTTCAGTAGGGTTTCCAAATGTGCCACTGGCAGATACAACTTGAGAAGGGGCCTTTAACAAGAACAAAGGCCTTGCATTCTCTCTCTATGGAAAGAGCGTAGGTACTGCTGCCCAAAGATGCCTCTTGAAAACTTGGAAATGCACTCTCCATTTTATGCAACATAAAATCATAACCCAAGGGGGAAAAAAACAAGCAACAGTATCTTCTGCAACAGAAGGCACAACACAGTGGTTTTCATCTTAAGAGAAGGCTGGTTGTGAAGCTTTAAAACAGCTAGAAAGTTATTTTTCTGTTCCACACTCTAAACAACCCCAGTTTAAGGCTCTTTCATGTGTTTTAATAACATCCGACTTTGAATTGCCTTGATAATGATCTCAAGTTTCACTTCTGTTCTTTAGTTAAGATTACATGGTCATGTTCCTTCCCAAGTTTGTTTTCCAGAACTTTCAGCATAAGATGGCTCTATGTTGCATAATCAATGCTCTCCTGACACAGTTCCGTTCATTACATACCCTCTGTCTCCAAGGCTTTAACAATGATGATGAAGCCAAAGAATTGGTATTTTTTTAGCTACTAGCCTGTGCCTTAATCCTACCCAATCCAATCCTTGTATTTTAGACCAGTTTTCAGAAGATTAACTATCTTAAGCATGTATGGAAATTTAATTCTGGACATACAGTCTAGCCCCATATACACTCCTAACATTTTCTTGCATTAAAACTACAATAGTGTTTTGCAGGGTTTTTTTATATAAAGAGAAATAGAAAAGGGTCAAATTTATATAAAAAGCATTTGGAACAGCCTTGAAGTGCAGAGAAACTATGCTTTATTGAGGTGTCACAGCAGCTTTCCTTCATGTTCACGGGTAAGAAGACAGTATCAGCTCTTGATACTTTTAAGATATCATTAGCACCATAAATGGTTACAGGTTTTTGAATTTTAAAGTTGTATGTCCACGTAACTAGTTCAAGAAAGTACTTCATTTTTAATACACAGGCTGACTGTAAGAAGTTCCAACCTCTATGTGCTAAATAAACCATAGAGGACAAACTCTTCAACTTTTTTTTTTAGCAAATTCATGGTCAACAGTGCAAGTAATTATGACAGATAGCACCTTCGGAGATAAAAGCTACAAGATGCTCACAGTATTGCTTCTTTTACAGAAAGTGCAATAGTTGGTTTGGTTTTTACACAGTGAACACAGACTGCAACACCTTACAAATCCCAACTGCAGGATCTCATGCTGTACAGCAAACCACACCACTCCAGCAAAATAGCTGATCTGCTAGAAAGTGTCACCCTGAAAGTTTTGCCACATGAAAGCCAACTCCTGCCAATTAGGAACAATTTGTGTAAAAACAAGGCCCAGTTTGCAAAGTTTAGTGAAAACTACAACACAAAAAGTCCAAGTAGTATCACTTGTTATTGCAGTGTTACGCTGCGTGGCGTTTGCAGAACTGAACCCTAGAACTATAAAAAGAGTGCCATATATTAGTTCCTTATCGTGCAAGCATTAGAGCAGTCCTGCATTCCCAGCTAGAGTTCCTCAGCAGCCAACAGCTTTCCTTGCTTACTTTTCCACAGCTTGGATATATAGCTCCAATTAATGCACAGAGCTACAGATTCAACCTGGGAGAAATCATGACAAAGCAACATCCTGCACTATTTTTACATGTCTTCAGAGCTCTCCTCAAAGACACATGCAAAGCACAAGGACCGCAGCCATCAAACCGCTATTTCCTCTTATTTTCAGGTTCCTTCGTGTGGCCCTGACTTCACAGAACAGCCAGAATATTTCTCTCTCATCTCATAGATGTTATCCTGAACCAGGAGAAGAAATACAAATGAACGTACTACACATTTAAGAAGCAAGAATTGCTTCCTGATTTAAAAGGTATGCCCTAGGACATGAGGCTTTGTACTTGAAAATAATTCCAAGTTTCAAATTGTGCAAAGATGTGACTGATGAGAATACCTTTTGCCATAAGTGTTCATTTTGGAGCCTTCTCAAATGTAAATCCTACTCTTCTCTATTAAGCCGTTGAGAAAAGGCAGTTAATAGAAGCAGCTTAAGGAAGACAGGAGCTCTAAGCACCTTAGGATAAAGCATAAGCAGCATTTTGAGTGGCAACAGACTACGAAAAAATTGTAATGCAAAGCCAGTTTTCATAGAAGTAACAAAGTTACTCAAAATGTAAGAGGGATTGGAGTTTAGCAGTATGTTTAAGGTCCATATACAAACACTTCACTGGTAGAGGGTAAAGGCAAGCAGGGAGATAAATTTCCTCTTGATAGTCTGAACACTTCTGTCATCTCTAATAAAAACAATAACAATATAAAAAGCAAACAGATCCATGTGTTTTAAATGCAACTCACATGTTTGAAGTAACATCAAATGATATACTCCATTGAATTACAACCACAGCTCTCTAATGACTGGTTTTACAGTGGCTGCCTTGTCAGCCCCTTCCACAGCTTTTCTGGTTGGTAAGTGATCTTCACTACAGTTATCACCACCTTTGGTGGTGAATCTTCAGTCTGAATGGAGCTCAGAACGACAAGCAAAGATGGCTCACAGCCTACTACACCAGTACAACCTAGTTCATCTTCCCAGAGAAGCCTCTGTGCACTGCATCCACTATTGTGCATGCTGCAGAGACACCCCCCCCCCCTCCTCACGCAGGCACGTGTGTGGTGCCTGGCTCACCAACTCCTCAGGATGCCTTTAATTCAGATTACTTTCTGACCACCAATCAATAGTTAAAAAGAAAAAAAACCAAATAAAAACAGAGGGGGTAGCAAAAAACCCTCTCCAAACACATTTCAGAAAAGTTACTTTGGGAAAATTAATGTCAATTGACAGAAAGTAAGTTCTGCTGTGGTCAGTCTTTGCAGTTTCACAAAAACTAACCTCCTAAAGACCTTATTATGCAGAGGGGAAATACAAGAGCTGAATTTAATATTATCATAGAAAGGCTTAGTCTGGAAGAGACCTTAGAGATCATTTAATCCAGCCTCCCCACCATGGGCAGGGACACCTCTCAACTAGACTACTGAAAGAAGAGTATTTCTGCTAGAAGAAACCCACAGACTCTAAAAACACCTTAGGCACTGTATACAATGGAGCTACATTTTTTCCACTGAGATTTACCAGAACTGAAACCAGTTATGACTAACGATACAGCAAATAAAGGACAAAAACCCACTCCAACTCCCATGGGCCAACAAACACAGACTCATTAAAAAAAAGTGAGCACAAAATATAATAGTGAATACAGCATCTTTTTTTCCACTGTGGTGCAAGACTGCCTGCAGCAAACAGAATTTGAATTCAGAAAGTCACAAACTACTTCCAGCAAGAGCTTGTTTGCCCTCTCCTCCTACCCGGGTTGCATCTTTTAAGTTAAACTTTAGCTCACAGCAAACAGACACAGAAAACAAACTTCTCATAATATTTGCTAAACTCTTAAGTCCTTTGGAATGAAAATATTTTCATGGAAAACAAGTCAAATCTTCCTGAGTTTTTAAGCACTAATTTTCACCAGGAGAGAAGGAATCCTCAATATCAGTATTTTAGATGCACACGACAGACTGAACAATATTGTTACTTCATCTTAAAACATCATTCAGGCTTTCTCAATGTTTTATTCTGACAGATTATCTAACAAAATAGAAGATTCCAGAACGAGAACTTTTTTCCCTATGATATTTAAGGTCCAGGCTGCACCTAGTCTGAAATTCTTATGTGCCACTTTCTAGGTTAGTAAAATTTAATCAAATGGTAAAATCCATGGAAACTTGAGCCAACTAGAAAAAGCTTCAGTATGTGCCAACACTGCAGCACTTTGTCCTTGTTTTAGGTACTGTTAGTGACAGCTCACAAAAATTTGCTAATCATATAAAATATATTAAAACTCCAAGTATCTCTCACTGAGTTTTATTTTTATATTGCAAATTATGGATGAGAACCAGCACAGTCTACAACAGACACACATCTGTACTGTAGAATGAAATGCCCGTTTCCTTATAGGTTGGGTTTTTTTTCCAGCATAAAAAAATTAATTCTACATTACTTAGAAGTTAGGTGTAGTTTTAGCTCACTTCCACGTAAAAAGCAAGGTAAGATCATCTACTTCAATGCTTTCATCTCCCTTCCTTTTTCTTGTAAATACTAGAACAAAAGCCTTTGTTTTCATTCTTAGTTTCTCAGCACAACTCTTCCTTTTGGACACCAGGATGCACGATGAGGTAGCATATGAAAGGTAACTTAGAAGCAAAGTTACTTCAGTGGCACGCTAGGATATTTTCCTGATGTGCACTTAAGAAGCAACACTCGTTTGAACGATGTCCAACAGAAGATTTTATTTTTGAGACCTCTTTTTTCAGTAACTTAAGACATTGATTTTTACAATGCCTGGTATAGAACATTTAAGTTCAGAAGTGTTCAGCCTTACAGGATCACTCTAATTTTGTGTGCCTAGAGAAGACTTCTGGGTAACTCCAAAACACATATATTTTAAAAATACCAGGCTTTACAGTTGTTAAGTTTGCCAATAAGAAAAAGTGGTTCCAGTGCACCTGATAGATGGGTCATGTTTTCAAAATTACCCCATGAATCTTGAAAATAGCTGAAGTTTAATTAAAAAAAAAAACAGGCTGTGGGGAAGTTCATTTGGAGTGAGTGGAAAGACTTCACAGTGCACTGAAGTTAATGCATCTGTTCTCTAGAACTGTAAATCATACTTCATATCTACTGAAATACAAAAAAGAATTTGGGTTAGTACAAAACAACTTAGGCTGAATTGTCTAGCCAGATACTAGTGATGGGCCAGAGGTCAGGACAGATTCTGACTTCAGATAGAGGTAAACGGATTTGCCATAATCTAATTAAAAGAATTCTCTCTCGTATCTTAAAATACTTCCCGGTTCTGTCTCTGTTACTGAGCTTTATTTCTCTATTACATGAAGGTAACGTGCCTTAATATATAAACAGTCTTGATTTTTTTTTTTTTTTCTTTCTTCTTTTTCCTTCTTTCTCTCCCACTCCCCCTTTTATTTTAAGGGAAGGAAGCAAATCCAGTACTAGAGTTCACAGCAATGTTTAGCGCAGCTCTTTTTGCTGCTATAGATAACTGTAGTTATCTATACATGAACATTTAGTACCATTTATGGCCACGGGGGAGTGCTAAGCACATACCATAACAATGTCAATTCATGGTGCTTTCAAGTATAGGTTAATCATTTCCGGCACTGGCATTAAGCACCTGTGACATGACCACATAGCAGCACATCTCTTTCAATGCTCAAGATAACCTTGTAAAATCCAGGTATAAATTTAGGTTAGGCCCTTACAAAAGCTTGTTTCATAAATGCAAAGCACTCGACAGCTTCTAAGTCATACCAATATGCCAGGTGTGCAAGTGTACTGCTTTTCTGGGTTTTTTTCCCCTTTTAAAAGTACCTAGGAAGTTCAACATGTTAATGCTTTTCAGTGGAGACGAGGAGCAGTTTCTGTATAGTCACAGCACTGGTGCAGCTCAGGTGAAATCTGTGAGAAACATTATTCTTGTAACTCTAGGATAAAAAGAATTTCAGTGGCACACTAAAAACAGTGGGCATATACAGCCCAAATAAGCCTACAATCATCAGTCTGTTAAATGAAGTTTCTACTGTTGTTTCTACCCACTGCAAGCCTTTTTCCTCTGATGCTGAAATGGTATTTTCAGCTTCATAGTGTTTATATACAGTGATCACAGTTTGTCAAACTAGTAATGTTTATGTACCAGCTGTGTTTGTATTGGATAAACTGTGACAGCAGCAAGCACGAGTATGAACCATTACTTACCCCATTTCATTGCCTGACATACAGGCCTACAGACTCTTCAAATACATCTATACCATCCAAGGTTGCAAAAGCTATTTCAAGCTAGTGAGAGAGAGAAGTGGGGTTCTCTGCTAATTAAACACACCCCCCCTTTTGAGGTCTTTGATAACATGGATAAAACTTAAAACGCTTAAGGGAAGGAAGAGGAATCAAGTATTTTAAGCTAGGGCTACCATTTAAACTTTCCCTTTGTATGCCAATAGAAATCACTACCAAATTCAGCAGTAGAATGAAAGCTCACACTGCCCAGAAGTTCTTAGTTCCCTTTTACTTCTGCTGCCCCCATCAGACATAAGAGTAAAATACCCAACCAACTCATCCTGTGTGAAGAATATTACAGGAATCCCCCTGAGACATGGTGGTGGCTATGCAATTAGTTATCTAGACTACCGAAGTAGTTACTATTCAACCACCAGATGAAAACCACTGCTTAAACTCCTTACTGGAACTCTTTTCATCCTGTTGCTGTCAAGGCATTGTTACCAATTCACAATTTCTAAAAGATAGTATTACTACAAATGGCTAGGGGCTTAACAGGTAACACGAAGCTTAGAATTCAGCTTAAGAACAAATAAATTATCCTCAATTAAGTAATACTGATGTCACAATACCTTGGGAGATTCACAGACTGACATCAAACAGATCCATTTATATGACACTGAAAAAGGACTTTCATATAAATGTTTTGATACTGACTTTTCAGCTGCTCAAGGTCTGCCAGGAGCATCAGATGAAAACACAGGTATGCCCACACACACACGCAACTCCCAGGGGCACATTAGAACATTCTAAAGAAGCTTATTTTAAATAAGAAAACCAAACATCAGCAGAATTTCCTTCTTAGCTAAGTGTTGCCAAGGATGTATTGTAAGGAACATTGTTTATTGTATTACTTTGATAACGCACAAAAATATTTGAAATGCAAATCAATTATAATCTCATGTACAACTCATAGCAAATTGATCTCCTTAACTCAAAAAAATAATATCATATTTAAATACTCTGTATTGCATTTTGTAACTTTAACTGGACTTTTTAAAAACAAGTTGTAGTTATTTAAACTGTGTTCACATTTGTCACTCAGGTCAAGACATTCTTAAAATAAGCAGCATTTCCTTCCTATTCGTATCATTTCAACATAATACAGGTTTCTCTGCTATCAGGTTTTAATGAAGATTTGAAAATAAAATTAACTGCAGAAATGAATACAGAACATAAATAGTTAAACATGGTATGGTAATTTTCTACCTTGCTTTCCCAACAATAGCAACCAATAAAATCCAACAAGAACCAGGTAACTGTTAATCTGTGGGTTTGTATCTGTTTACACCATGGTGATTTCACACATACTCAACCAACTTGCTTAAATAGCCATCTGAGTTGGACTGAAACCCTGGGGGGAAAAAAAAGCATGTGAGCTCTACCACAGTGTCATTTAATATGAAATGGCTTCAGGTAATAGCTGAAGAAGTGCTACTGTTGTAGGTATTCACCTTGGCAGTTTTTTTGTTGTTGGTTTTTTGTTTTGTTTTTAAAGTCAGTCACAAAAACATAAGCCAACAGGTAAAAAAAGGAAATTCAATGCAGAATTATGGCTCCCAAGCAAACCTGCTACATCATTTCATCAAGAGATAACTACTAAAATTAAAGTTTCTTTTAAATATAGCCCCATTTTGGACCTGGCCTTGCCAAGCAGGTGAGATCTGTAGGATTTCTGTCTGAATTAAGAACTGTACGATTGCTCTTTCCAGCAAGTAGTTTCATTTAGTATGCATTTAACTACACAGCAGCGTGTGCTTGTGTGTATATGCACGTACATACACCGACAGGCACTGCATAGCTATATACACAAGGCCAAACTGCAGTTAAAGATTTAGAAACTGTCCTTTTTTAAAAATAAAACGTTAGGCTCCTTGAGCTCTGATGTTAGAAGCTACTCCTAATTTGCAAAGTCACCAGGTAGCACAACAGTTTAAATATAAAATTACTAATAAAAATGTAAAAATAGGCATATGGTAGAATATTTGGGAGATAACGATGGCAAGTAGTATTTTGGGGTCATAAGATATTCATACCCACAGAGTGTAAAAAAGTCAAGACTTGCTTCCCGCTGGACCAGTCACAGAAAGGCTTTACTTTCATTCACAAGAATAATGCAACAACCCACTTCCCGTAACTGTGGTGGTTGTTTTTTCTTTATATATATACCTCAAAATGCCAATATCGTGCCTTTACACGCAGCGTGTTTCTCCCTCACGCGCTCCAGAACTCTGAAGATGAGATTTTTGGGTGCTCCTGTGGATGAGTGATAGTTAATAAGGAAAGTGTTAACGTGGTCTTTGGCACCGCTATCTCATTAGTAAAGCAAAGTCCTGCTCCATTTTTATTTTATTTTTTTTCTGTAATAAAAAAATCCCATCAGTGGTGCATTCTCTTAGCTCTGAAGAGCAGAATAGGTCTGTACAGCCTGATGAGAGGAAAACATATGAAACGGCAATAGGTGTGTCTGCAGTTGTCTTTCCCATCAAGTGCACAGAAGCTTGGTCCACTTCAGTTACAGTGTAGTCCTCTTAAGAACTTTGGTTACAGCATTAATGTTTTGGTAAAAAAAGAAAACCAAACCAAAACCAAACCAAAAACTCCCCAAAAAACAGAGCAGATGCTTTCCTTCTTCAGGTAGATTTTTCATTGTCCTCTCCTGTCTTCTGAACCCGTGAATACTTTTTGCATGAAGACTTGAAGCAGCTGGGAGGCCAAGATATGGGCCAGGAAAAGCTGCAAGGAACAGAGCCTTGCACGTTCTTCTCAAAGAAATAAAATATTGGGTACCACCAGGCTCGAGAGAGGAAATTTGTCTGCGAAGAGACCTTTAAAGTCTGTATTGGCACAAGCAGGTAAAGAGGAAAAGGAAACAGACAATCAGATTAAAGCATTATCATCAACTACACTGAGTCAAGACAACTACAAAAATGCAATATATTTGCCTGCGTTTCTGCGAAGACGAGGTGCACTTAGCCTAGAAAAATCAGACTGAGATAGCAAATATATCATAGTCCAAGGTAGACTATGGACCAAGCATCTTTAACACAAACGGATGCTTTGTTGCTGTACAAAAATGTAGGGAGACAAAGCACCCGGGTCTTTCTGGACATGAGGCCTTTCAGGCACGTCACGTTTCCATTGATGGCTGTTAGTTTAAATCTAGATTAGAATGGCTTGAGAGCTGTGCTCCTGCCTCAAAGTGTTCCTGAAACAACTGCAGCAGGTACCTTCTGAACCATGTTCATTTTAGTGACATTTACAGAAGATCTGTCACTGGAATTTTAGAATGGTTTAGGTAATTAAAGTTGGTCAGAAATCTTTATTCAATTACTAAACTGCTATTTATTCATAAGCTTAGACAAACAAGGGCTATTCTATACATCAACTACAGCAAGAAAGCCCTGAAGTTAAAAACCACCATGCTGGTTTTAAGCCAAAGTATCAGGAATTTCAAAACTAATTTTATATATTTTTTTAATAACTTAATAACAAGCCGAGGTCAAAAAAAAAGAACATCTTCACCATTAAATATTTATTTAAGCCACAGTAAAGTGAAACTCCTGACCCCGTTTGTTTAAACTTCAATACAGAACCTCTATTTTTATTTCTAAGTGAAGAACTAATTTTGCCCTTTGAGCAGTATTAACAAATGCAGGCTGTACTTTGATTCTAAAGTCATTTGCCACTCACCTTTTCATTAGCCATTGAGTGGTACCACCAGAAAAGCCGTGTGGTGATATAGTAAGCAATGATGACATCTACGGTATAGTGTTCATGAGCAACAAGGATACAAATGATGCCAGCAGCACTCATGAGCCAGCAGATTAAGTGATACCACCAGAAATGACGTGGGGAATCTGTCAGACAGGAAGATGATAGGAAAAAATAAAACACACGGAAAAAGGCCATAAATATTACTACATCAGCCCATAAAAGGAAGGAAAAAGATGAAAACATTATTTAATTAAGGCTATTACATTTTAAGCCACAAGTCCTTTAGACCACACTGATACAAGAATGCTGTTTTGACACAGAACTAAACACAATCATGCAAATTTACTGAGTTCTTACTTTGTAAAATGAACCCAAGATGAGCTTGCAGTTAAGACAACACCATCACTCATTTTCTACTCAAATTAAGTGTTTTTCAGTTAAATCACTTCTAGGGCATGGCGTGCAGGGGAAGAGACAGAACTGAGGCAAGACACACTTGGATTTTTTTACTTGGCTGTACTGAATCTCTGCTCTTTTTGCAGTCTACGCTCAAGTAAACGTACACCCGTTAAGTGTCCAGAGCTGATACAATCTGAGCAGAGGTCACATTATATAGGAAAAGACACTCCTATTTTAATCCCCAGGTTTCACCTACTTTGCATGAAAACTCTGTCCTGTGAAACCGAATGCACTGTACAGGGAAGTACAGTAGGGAAATTTATATACCCTTTCATTAAAGATTAACAACTGGGAGCAAAGCTGTTCCTCAAAACATATTTAAGCCAGTTCAGTGGAAAAGTTTCCCTGCCCTTCTTTCGTCATCAAAAACCGCCTTGGGTGTCACAATGACCATTCATAACTTCTGACAGGCCAATGGGCTTTCATTCCGCTCGCAGCGGGAGGTTTTGGCACTCCCTGCCTTGTGGGGCTATGGTCAGCTTTTATTTTCACACCACACTGGCAGAAAAGTTAACTGATCTCCACAAGCCTACCCAATAGCAATTTGAAAGGCCTGTGGAAAAATTGGTACTGTAGGAGGACTTGAATTTTGGTGCAGGTGTGGAAACAGTAAATTCTCTTAACTCTCCCCAAAACATTGCAGATAAATTTGTAGTAAAAAGTAAACTCAAGAAGTTGATGAAAGCCCCAAGACAGACAGACATTCCAGGGCTAAAAACATAAATACCTATTCTGGGGAATAAGTAAATAAATTAATGGAGTGCAGTGGAATAAGTGAAGAAGCAGCAAAGGATGAAGGGAAGACAAGAGCAGAGCAAAAAAGAAATCCACAAAGCCAGAAATAATAAAAGCCTCAGAATGCATCTTGTACTGAAGACATGATCAAAAGAGCAGAAAAGAATACCTTAAGCAATCTCTAATTCAGAGCAATTACATGGCTTCAACCCTTGCTCAGATAACATTTTGCTAATTATATGGGAGGCAGACAAAGAAAAGCTCTGCCTCTCTCATTTACAGAGCACAACTCCAGTAAAATATACTCCTAACAAATAGGCAGAAGTCAAAGGACTTGTAATAAGAATTTGCACAATACAATTCCTCCAGCACCTTATGACAGCAGTACCTGAGTTATACCTGCCCTGGAAATACTGGGTTACCTGCATCTTTCCTAGTACTGAAGGTATGAAAGAGCATGTGATCTGCACTGAGCTGCAGTAACATAGAGCAAAGGAATCAGTAAGTCATTAGTCTGTTTTCCTGATACTGCTGTGGTAGTTCTGATGAGTTACACATGCTGCTGCCCCAGCACTGTTCACAAAGATCTAGGCCTAAGAATCAGCAGCTTAAATGACTGTTGGAAGAAGAGTGTCTCTCATCCACAGATCTGAAGTTTGTCACATTAAGCAGGTGGGTTTATACTGCAGCTTTCTGTTTAAGGCAGAACACAGCCCTGCAGCAATTCCTTCCCTCAACACGTTAATAAGTGGAAGGCATTCAGCTAATGCTGCCTTAGTCCTATTTTTGCTGCAGTGAGAATTACACATTCCCATGAGCCAGGCTAGGATTGGCATAGCTTGGGACACAACAGTTGGAGAGATAATCCAATTCCAAACATGTGAACTGGGAAGGGAACTCCCCACTACGCATTCATAAGCAGCCAAGTTCCCAGGGTAGAAGCATTGCTTACCATGCATCAGATTTAGAAACTGGTGCTCAGTTCTCCAAAGCTTCAATCAACAGTGTGTGCAGCACAGAGAGATTTATCCCCCCACGCCCCAGAGCAAGGTAAAGCAGAGAGGAAACTGTAACCCCAACTACATCTGCTTTGTGCTTGTCAAATTTTTATCAGCTCCAAGAGACAAGTAGGAGGCTCTAGGAGAAGACATCTGAGGAGCATGAATCATCTTTTCATTGTTTGCAGTAGCTACTGTACAGCAGACTTAAAAAACAAACAAACAAAAACCAAAACAAACACAAACCCCACAAAAAAAAACCCAAACCAAAACACACCAAAAACTTTGCTTCTGGATGTGGTATAAGTATGTAGTGACCCTGTGCTCAAGCCAAAAAATTCCTTAAAAACCTAAGGTGTATCAGCCAACCTGCACATGGCTAATTTGCATAATTAACTAACAGTATGTTTTACCCAAAGTTTTAATAACCTATCAACAAATAATGAAAAGCTAGCTGGCTTCAATCAACCAGTAAACACTTTTATATGACATAAGTGGCATGTCTACTCACAGTAAGCCCCTGAAAGCTCACACCACTTTTACTACACATGTTCCTTTCTTGCTCCATCGTGACTTATTCCAAACCAGTCCATGTACAGCTAACTAGAAACTTCTGGAGGGCAGTAGTTCTAGCATGTATTTTCCCCAGAACAACAGATCTGAACAAGAAGTGCACTGAAATGCCACCACTTACACTCTTTAATGAACAGGTAGATGAGCGTTAATACCACAGTGTGACCACTAAAGAGGAAGTCTCCGCACAGAATGTGAGATCCAGTTATGGACAGACCACCACCAGAAATCAGTCGCAGGATCCTCTGAACCTTTGCCTGAGAATCTCCATTCAACTGGAACACCAGAAAAGAAAGGGACAAAAAGAAAAAAGTTTAAGACACACCGTAAGTGACTTGGGTAAACATCTCGTCCATGCATATGGGGGGTCAGGGAGAAAAGGACACAAGTTATCTGCATTTTCTTTGGCTTTCTTTCATATACTCTTAAATAAATAAGCATGAGTATCAAAGTTGACAGGTGCTAAAGATCAGCTCGATAACACTAGCATCCCATCTATGCTTTACTAGGCTATTTCAAAAGGTGCATTGTATGAGAATGAGATGCATAATACCCTGGAAAGGCAAACATTTCAGAATGGTAAGGTCAGCTATCTCATGATAGCCATCAACAGAACAGATGAAACCCATTCAAAACTGGTTCCAACACAGTACAACCTTGTGTTCTGCTCCTGACATTCTGCTGGGAGTTGAGCAATGTGTCTACAGGACAAAAACTCAAACTCACTTCATTTTCGATTTGGTTATGAACTCAGTCAAGACTTAGATTCAGAGGATTTTTTTTTTTTTTTAAACAGCTTTAGATTTCTCATGGATACCAGGCAAACAGTTTCACCTACCTGTTTAAAGATTAACTCTGGGAAAGAAAAACAAACAAGATAAAGGGGTAACTGAGTTTTCCATAATATATTTACATGGGACAAAAAAGGAAATCCAGAAGAGCTATCAAGTTCATCAGCGTTCAAGTAATTCATCCTGGTTTAATGCTAGCAAAAGGCACTTTCAGCAGACATTTCAGTTTTCCTTTGCTTACCTCTTCCCACTCCTTGATACACAGTCTACTACACAAAGTCATTCCCTAAGCTAGTAAAACAAAACAATTCAGTCTTTCTAGCAGTGGTATGTAGATAAAGCTTTTTCAAACAGATACTGATTCATAAGCTCATCCACTATGTGCCTGAATTGTCTCAATGTGCAAGAATAAGACTGAACAGACATGATGCTGTAGCTCAAGACCATAGGATTATAAATTTCATAGAATTCTATGATTCTAAGACAATTATGTCTACAACTTTATTAGTAACATAAAATGTTAGTAACAGAATTCCTTTGTGCCACCACTTCAATGACACCGTTTAAAAACTATTCCTATAGAAATATTAGCATGTTCATGTTTCTGTATGTACCTGCTCATTTAAACAGCTGAGCTTGTTACAGTCCCATTTATATACATTTTGCAGGTTGGAAGCAGAGAGGCAGCTGATCTCAGGTATTGTGATAGCTCTTGACAGAGCAGTGGGAGAGTCAGGACAAAGCATACAGTAACACTGTGGTCTTCTACAAGGATACTGCAGCACAAGCTTGTCCATCAGCCTATGAATTACAATGCTGACCTTAGGTATCCCACCATGTAAGAAAGAAAGATTGCTGCAGTATTAGACTGATTAGATTAAGTCTCAGCAGCAAGTTTAATAATTTTTACCATTTAAAGGAGAGTACCTAACTGCAGCAACAGCTTGAGGCTCCTTCTGTATCACACCACGTTCAGTTTATCACTACCTATTTTTCTGAAGACATCAACTGAAAGTAATTTGTGTTATTTAACACCTGGAACATTATCTTCTATTTGCTCTAATGAGCCATAAGGATTCTGGCAGAGACTAAGCAGGAATTAGGGAGCAAAGGGGCTTACCTTGGGTGCACACTGAAAATGCATGCCAGGCACAGGTAAGGTGGTAACGTACATTGTAATGCAGCGGTACAGGTACAAAGTTCCTATGATAAAAAAGAACCTGCGTCCCACTATTGATCTGAAAATAAGAGAAGGGGGGGAAATGACTGAGTACAGTTCACACGCAGGATATACATAAGTGTTATGGAGCTCTAGCTTTATTAGATAGCTGAAAGCCTAGAATTAAGGAGCAGCTCTTCCCATTGCTCTACACCACACTCTTCTCTAAGGAATCAGATGCTGAAAAGTCTTTCTTCAGGTTTTAGTTTTGCTAGCTCATGATAGTACTTAACTGTGGATGCTGAAAAGCTGCTAGCAGAGGGATTTTCTCAGGGTCTCAATATTCAGTGAGAGTCCTGCCTTTCTCATGCATGTTATGAGAAACAGTAGGATGTTTTTGTAAGCTGGACCCACACCTGGTGTTTTGCTGAGTTCTGTTTATGGTACATTGGAAAATATTTTGCAATGGGTGCTGTAGGACTGCAGGAGATGGGTGATCACTGACCAATTGCCCTATGGGGCTAGGGGATAGAAAACGGGGTTAGAAATTAGTAAGTTGCTTCTTTTGCCTGCTCTTGCTGGATTTGTGTGTTGCTGCATCTCTCCACTCCCGGGATAAACAGCAACATGCAACTACCAGAGAGTTCCCACCAAAACTTTCTAACCAATTCCACGTGGTCTCAGGCTAATTTCAGTGTGAAGTCATGCAGTTTTCCCCAGCACAGTGACCATCTCTTTTTAGTCCCATGTTATAATCATGTACTTGACTTAAATTTTGTGTCTTGTTCAAGCAAATGAAGACAAAGGAACAAGCTTCTAGTGTAGCTGTAGGGGACGGTGGGCTTCACCTCAAATTGGCATGACATTTTTTTACATCACCATGATTCCCTTTTTTAAACATAGCCATGTCAGTAAACACACCCTGAAAAGCTCAGAGTAAGGTTTACTAGTACAATGTGGGTGTCAAATTCAGGTTTGAAAAAACATTCAGTAGTCAAGAGAAACCCGTTTCCATATCCAACATGGACACTGGGACATTTTCTAAGGAAGTCTCTGTCACTTCCCTGCCAGCCCTATTCTACAATAGTGCTGCAGAGTCTACCCCAAAATTTCTTCTAGCAAAGTGAAAGAGGGAAACCAACATTCTGAAAACACACAGCAGAGAAAAAAACCCCAAAACATAGTTACTTACTTGTATCTAAGAAACAACCACTGGAATATCCATAATCCAACTAGTATCATTCCATTAATTTCTGATACAGAAAAAGCCCATTTCACACGATCAATGTAATCAAAAAATTTGTCAGGCAAGGGAGGGCTTAGCTCCTTTGGAGGCACTCTCTCATGGACCACAGTGATCATGACAGTTGTTAAAATCAAGTTGAAGAGAGCATAGACAAAGGCAATGCCTGTTTTCCACCATTCCAGAGGAAATTTGTTCCTAGTCTCAGCAGGCATAGCAATCTGGATGTAATCGGGGTATTTCTTGGTTGTTTTTCGCAAGCCATTAGACAAGCCCTTTGGTTTGCTAGTGCCATTTTTGTTCTCCTCACTGACTGAGAGAGTAGGTCGTGAGTAGCCGTTCGAAGTGTCATTGTTTTGACCCTCCATATGCTCCTCGAGCTTTGCCGTCTCGATGGTATTCATTCCCAAGCTGTGTGGCCAAATCAAGTTTATCAGTGACCACTTTATGGGCTCTCTAAAGTCTGTTATTCCTTGAGGTCCAATGTTCTTGTTCCTAGATGGTCTCTGTAAAACTAAAAAGTGTCCATTGTGTTTTTGCTATTCAGATACTGGAAAGGGAATTGTGAAGACAAATCTTTCTTTCCTCTAGAGATGTATCATCTGAAAAAAATAAAGAACAACCAGAACAGATACTGAGGACCTTCAGAAATAGTAATGTGACATTGAACAAATATCTTCAAAATGCTTATTCTAAGTTCTATCCAATTCTACTTACACATGCAGTCAAATGGCAAACTAGAGACAGGTGATTAATGAGAAATTAAAGCCAGTTACTACTGAGTTAACTTGATAAATCTCTTACCAGTTTAGGAACTAGTCCCAGTGTCGTCTCCCCCACCAAAGATCAGTCAGAATTAAGACTAATCCATGTTTGCAGCAATACTGAATTTTATTGCTTAGAGGCATTCCATACAGACCATCTCCTTTTTGACCCTCGGGTTCCTGCAGATATTAACATAGTTTGTCTGTGTGTATCAGGTAATCTTGTCAGCCCAGGTGACAGGACAGAAAACAGGAGGGTACTACATAACTTTATTTTAGAATGCATAAAATAGTAGAAAAATCTATGCAATGAATAGCTTGATTTAATGCTCCTGGATCTAAATGAATATTTCAAACAAATGTAAAAAAACCTATATATAGAACAGACTACAAATGGATCTGCTTATCCTTTAGTTTATTTAAAGCATGCCTAAATAGATTATTTTTTTTAAACAGGAACAAATAGCAAGATTCATTATCGCACAGGATTTATTTCAGGCTCCATTTGTTAGTTCATTAATATCTCTTTAGATAAAAAAATAATTAGATAAGCACATCCATTTTTTAACAACAATTTCTACAAAGAGAAAATAACACAGTTCACCTCTACAGAACCAACATTGCTGTAGTCAAAAAAACCCCATTCCCCTCACAGTGAAACCACTTATCGTGGTTGTGATGCATCCATTTTTATTACTCTACTCAACTACTGTGGCGGAAGTAGCAGTATCACATACTAAGCATTCACTATCCACCAGTAAGTTAGAATTTTCTCTTTTCTCAACACTATTACACACAGCAGTCGCTGATGAAACAGCAAAACTTGGTCTGTTTTATATCCCATGTGTTTGAAATGTTTTTAGAAATACACATTTACTGAAACACAGAGAACATTACAGTAGTAACTTCAGGCGTTTCCTTCTCTTCCTTACAAATACCTAAACCCATTAGTAATACAAGTAAAAGGAAGTTTTTATTTTCAGGTATGTAATGACATCCAAGTAAGATCAAAGAACATCTGAACTACGTGATGAACAATAACCTAACAACCTAGAAGTCGCACTCAGGTTTTTATATTAACTTATTACGCAAAGCAATTATACGTACAGCTTGCAAGAAAAAGTCGTGTTCCTTCCTGGTACTTTTAAATAGATTGTAAGACATATTGATCTGTCATTTCCGATGGCTCATCAAGATTATTTCAAGCAGAGTGCACACAGTGGTCCAAGCTTTACACTGATAGTCCAAGGTGCTATGTATCATCTGATCAGCGAGCTGTAAGAACACAAAGGCTGTCCTTTACGGGGCCTTTTCAGCCTCTTTCCCCATAGTGTAAGAGGGAGCACAACTGTATTGATGAAAAAGACAAAAACCATTCAGCTTGAAGCTTTCAGTCCCTTGCTGCCAATCTCAGTGACAGACACAGAACGCCAACAGCCTGACCATGTTCTTTTACAGGCTGTAAAAGCAACTCCCCAAAAGTAAATGGTTTTTTTTTCCCCCCTAACTTCCTGTCCCCAGCTGACACATCCATCCAAGTCCCCGTGAAGGGTGTGTTCCTTTTAGCTTCCATGTTAATTTTAGCTTATGATAATTTAGGTAAAATATCCATTGCTTCTTTTGTTGAACCTGGAATGCCCCTAGATAAAGACCAGAAGACATCCATAAACTGCTTAGTAGAAGGCCTTAGACTTCTTCAGTCACCAGGCTGCAATGCTCACACCAAATGTCCAAGGTCTGAAAATCAAACCAAACTGCTCCAAGCTATGGCCTGGGGGAGACTCAAAGACTCACAGTAAACTGGCTGAGTAACTCAAAAGGATAAAGAAAATCTCTGTAAGGTATACACCCAGGATTTAGGAACAAGTTTTCCTTTTGGAACTACTTCGATACCTTCTAAAGACAGACACATACCCTCATCAATGAGCAGAGCTTCTTAGCCAGCAATATTACAGCAGAAGTTGTAATTGCCATAAGGAACAACACAATTCAAGGAAAATCTTAAGAGGAAAAAGATGCAAAAACCTGTATCTTCGGAGTTTCCACTTGCTCCCATACAGATAGCTCCTTTACTCTTCTGCATCCCCATATGACTGTCATTCAAAAGCCAACAGTTGACTGGCGGTACAGCTTTGAGATCAGTCTAAGCAAGCACGTCTACATTTGGCTCTATGCTAGAACTTAAGAATAACAAGCAGTTTTATTTAGCTTGTTAGTCATCCAATTTCCACGTAAAGGTCATTTTCACATAAAGTTAGCTCTCAATTGGTGTTTCTAATCTAGTATTTGCAACTTCTGTAACATTTCTCAAAATACTTTTAACTCCTAAAATTTATCAAGGACTGAACAGCCATAATTTGCACAGACCTTCCAAATAAGTAGGTCTTATCCTGCTGTTCCAAATATGAACAATACCATTGGAACAAGAACATCCAAAACAGCAAGACTGATCTACTCTGACATTAAGTAAAACTACATACTCATATGCAACGCAGTAAAGGTTGCTAGGCAGTAGCATTTTCAACCCTCGTTCGCTTTAAGGCTGGCTCAAACACTTGACACAGCTGTAATATATGCCTGCATTTGGTAGTTGTAGAAAAAGGATCTGTAAATATAATACTGCAGAAAAAAAAAAAAATCACATGATTGGAGAGAACATGAGAGAAAAAAATACAGTATCATTGTTATTCATATCAGCTGGAAACAACTGTTAGCTATTTTTTATTTTCTTTAAATCTTTAGGACTGCCTATGGGACCAGGACTAGGAGAGAAGCTGGGTAGTCTCTGCCACCGTGACAGCAATGGCTAGAGACTGGCTTTTGGAGGTTTCTCTTTATTTTTAAAAGCAATTCAGGTCTTGGCATATTTTTGTATTATCCCTTTTTCCATGCTCTCTGTATGCCTCACAGCATGCAGACCATTGGGAAGGGAAAAAAAAAAAAGACAAGAAAAAGAAACCAACCCAAAACACAACTGCTAACTGTACTCTGCTCAGGTCTGCTTTAGGTATGCAGAAACAGGACCTAATTTAACAATAGGTTTACTTCACATTTCTATTTCTTTACAGTAAAAATATATTCAGAGCTGTGTTAATCTTCCAGCTGTACAACGTTTATGTTTACAATATCTAAATGCATACATAACAGGAATTGCAGTTTATCTAGAAGCTACAAGTTTAGCTACATTCTCTAACAGCCTGACAACATATTTCTTGCTTGTGATGTTAAAGAAGTACAAGGAAGATAAAGCTGTAGTACAGAAGTGCCATTTCAAATGCTCTCAGTATTCATTCAAACATTCTCAGAACTGAGATCATCATCATATTATCACTTGCAATAATTTTATATTAGAAAAAGCATTAACTACTTAGCCTGTATTAAATTGTTTTCAGGAACAGGAGGGGATTCTCTCCCTACCTCTTGAGAGAGAGATTTCACAATTCTCTCCTTTAGGATTACTAATGTATCAACAGAAGCTGCCTTGTAAGGACTAAATCCCTACTCTTTCCTAGATAGAGGGGAAAAGCTTCAAGATTACTGGTTCTCTATTTGTACAATCTGTCAGCAGTTCTGTGAAATTCTGTTTCTTCACACCTCTGAATAGTAAGAAGGATATTTGGTGTCCATTTTCCCAGCATTTAGTACTCAGTGTGTTCCTCAGCAATGCCAGGTTTCTGAAACATTATGACCCAAAAAGCACAAAAAAAAATAATGCATATCCACATATTTATAATCTACATATTTACATATATGTAATTTTTTACTTAAGAGCACTCACCAGTGCCCCAGCAAACACCTAAGACAATTAATTAAATAAATAATATCTTTGAGCTCTTTTCTCATTCTGCACACTGCTGAGCAGCTTTTCCTTACTCATGTGAAGGCATCTTCAAGCCCCTTCAACTGTTTGGCCCCCCAGACTCCAAAGAATCATATTTACTGAGTCTGATGCTCTTTAAAGGTGCTACATATCCTGGCACTGAGACAGGCTTGGATGTTCCTCCCAGTTTTCTACCCTTACCTCTTAAGAGCCAAGGTCACAGTATTTGTTAAATGGTAATTATTTGTTATCTTTTAGTGCTCAAGAAACTCATTCTGGCAATAATCCACAGGTATATGCCACAAAGTTTTCTTTCAGGTGAACAGTTTTTGAGGATGGTCAGTCACATCTTCAGAATGAGAAGAGCAAAGAGAATAATTCAGTTTAGAAGAAACCTCAGGAGGTTTCCAGGCCTCTTCTAAAAAGTTCCTTCTAAACTCAATTATTCTTTTAGCTCTTCTGATGCTCATTCCATGATCATCAGCACTGTGACAGCGTGTTACGGTTGCTCACTGCTTCATCCAGCTGCACCTTGAACACCTCCAAAGATGCACAACCTCTCCAGGGAGTCTATTCCACTGCACGGCTGTTCTCAGTGAAAGTTGCTTGGGTTTTGTTTGTTTGCTTCACCTACTTCTTATTACAAATTATGTCCCTCGTGTCTCATCCTCCCACCACTGTGAAGAGCCTGGTCCTGATGACCTCCTGGTGAAGGGGCTGCTGTTAGGTCCCCCTGAGCTTTCTTTTACCCAGCTTCCCAGCCTCCTCTCACAGGGCCTGTGCTTCAGCCTCCTGACCACCCTGATGGTCCCTCCACTGGGCCTGCTTCCAGTTTATGTTTTTCCTGGATCAAGGACCTAAAAAAGACATAGTATTCTACATACAGCTAAGTAGTAATGAGCAGAGAGAAATAATCACTTCCCTATAAATACTGGCTATGCTCCTGTTACATAGAGCTCTGGACAGTGTTGGCTGCCTTCTCTGCCAAAGTATGCTGCTAAATCCCTTTTCAACAGAGCTGAAAGAAATATTGACCTTTTTCCAACAGGCTAAAGACTCCCTCACAAAATCCTCCACTCCAGAAAAAATGAGATTAAATCTTCCTACTTCATCCATCCTCTCCAAAATGAGCCTATTTCAGTATTTCAGATCTGGGCAGAATAGTCTGCTAACCCGAACTGATACTTAACTGTGAATCATCTGCTTTTGAGTAAAGGCAAAAAAAAGTGCTCTATCACCACACATTTTGTAACACTGCACAGAACTGTATGGTTTATGCCCTTTTTTCCATTCATTAAAAATGACTATTCTGAACACTCTAAAAAAAGGGGGAGTACCACAGTACCTCAGCCTGATGATCCAGAGGTTTCATGCAGGTTGCTGTCTGAGCATTTCAGCCTTCTCTCTGCCAATTGCTTTTATTCTGCTATAGCTCTGCAGACCCTGTTGAAGACCTACTGTCCAAAGCAAGATTCTTCAAAACAGCAGAGTTAAACGTTTCAGAGCCTAGCAGCACATCCGATGCCCCACATCTCTTTTAGCTCACAGAAAAACTGCAGACTAGTGGCTGTGGGGTGGGGGGCCTGGCACAGAAGGCAGAAATGTTTTAGAATGTTTTGTGAAATCCTCCACCTAGTTACCGAGGGCAAAGGTTGTGGTTCATAATGGAAAGTCAGCCCCAGAGATGAGTCACCACTTTCAGTACAGGGCGGTGAGGAATCCCAGTGACTAATGTGAGCTTTAAAGTGACTGCTGCAGATTAGCAGCCATCAGACAGCTACAAGAGTAAGTCACATACTTGGAGTCAATTTGGCAGCGATACACCCTAAAAAATACTTGGGTAATTATCAGGAAGATAATGCCTGTCAATTTTTTCCCTGGTGCTATTCCCCAAAAGCAGCAGTGCCAACTCCAAACTAAGAGGTCACATTTATGAGACCATTCCTAAATATTTCCTGCAGCAATAACAGCCCTCTTTCTAGAGGTTTAAAGTGAGAGGACATTTAAATCTGCAAAGTATTTTACATTTGCAGATAATAAGTAAGGAATATATGTTCAAGTGGCACAACCCAGACAAAAGCTATTTATACACAGAGGTTCATACCTCATAACTCACATTTAATGAAAGTCTCATACAGACATTGGCCCCTACAAGGCATATGACATTAAAGAGCCAACCATTAACTGCAATCCTGGGGTAGTGATAGCAGAAAGACACCAGATGAATTCTTAGGACAGGGCAGATTTAGAACCGATGAGTTTGGAACTGTAAGTTTCCCAGAGCCCTCAGTTCAACTCCCAGGCTGTGGATCTCGACATAGGAGCAGCACTCACTTTGAGACCCAAGCAACAAAAACATCCCTTTTCAGAAACAGTTTCTTCTCCTTCCTCCCTACATCTTATCTTAGTGTATCCTGATCAATGTTTTACCCTCTGTGCCAATAGTAAAAATAAATATAATCTGACACACCACACACTATCAAAGAAATCAGGGAAAAGTGACTCGATACCTTCTACCTCTCTTCCCACAAAAACTCCTAGATAGTTTTCAGGTTGCTCAACTCTACCGTAGCTGCCAGGAAAGCTTCATGACTATTAGTTACGAGGGATGATACAGACACAACACATCCTCTGTCACTGATGGTAAACACAGATTGAAACTCATCATGAAACATGATCTATTCCACTATTTTGGTCCTTCCCCTCTACCTTCTTATCAGAACACCCACCACCAAGCAGCAATTGCCTAAGGCTCTCACATCAGCACCAACACCAGCAGTAAAACAGAGATGGGAATACTCAAGGCCTCTTTTTCAAGGTGTCTTCCCAGGCTCAGACACCCAAATCTATGTCCAGTTCACACGAGGAATGTTTACTTCTCACCTTTTTTTTTTTTTTTTGGCAGTTTTTCATGCAACACTTTCAGAAGTAAAGCCAGTTAATTCTAACACCATGAAGATAAGACTGAGCAGTGAGTAGCTAATCAGTGACTATCATGATCAACCCACACTGATATTTATGTAGGGGATCAGAATAACAGCACGGAATCCTCTCATAATACATTAATTGAGCTGCCAGTTTGCAATAACCAAAACTACATCAAGTTTTCTTATGTTTGGGGTTTTTTACTGAAATTGTATGCATCAAGTTTAAGTGCTACACAGTTAAAAACTTCTAAAAAAAAAAGAAGTCATTGCAGCCTAAGCTTCCAATGTAGTCCCATGGTCTTCCTAAAACTTGTTCAAGTGTTCCATTAGCTCAGGATTTTCTATTAATAGAAGAAAATACTTTCCACATTATGCTGACAAGAAAAAACATTTCCTTTTTGTATTATTTAATTAGTCAGGGAAGACGACACTGTTTAGCTCACACACTGAACACTTAAGCACTATGTACTTCAACACTTCCTTCTTCATTTTTGTTTCTGCCACAGACTGACAAACAGAACACACACTGCCTTAGAAACAGCTCTCCTGCCTGGCACGCTATCTCCTCACAGCACTGGGTATCATTAAATAAAGTTTCAAGAGGATGGTAAGAATGGGACAGCAGTAGAAAATAATTACAAGTGATCACCCAAATTTTTTCTCTAATAGCTTTTCCAGACATTTTGCTTTCTCCATTTGAGCCTCACCCTGCAGGTCAGAAGGGGCCAAGAACACTATTAATGTGTTTTTACTGCCCCTCACCGAGCAGTACCTAACTACAGAGCTTCAAAATAATTCAAACTTCTTTTCATTATCCCCTGCTAAACTGCTGCCTTTGGTAAGAAATATTTTCTGTACTCTAGCATTTAACAACCCTGCACTGAACACCACTACAGCACCAAAATCTCTTATGACAAGCCTCCCAAGGCTTGGCGTAGAGGAGTTTACCATTCACAACAATCCTTTCATTTATTTTCCTTCCCCTTCTCACCTAATAATCTGAGAAGTTTATTGCTTTTTTAAGGCATTTAGAAAGGATTTAAAGGACCGAGTTAGTCAGTAAGGATGTAAAGAACAAAGTTAGTGATGCTCGGCCCAAATTCACATTGACTGAAACCACACGATGAAAACTATTCTTGGGAGAAAACAGCCAAGTACCACCTTCAGTACTGCTCTTAGAAAGCCATCATTAGATTCTCTCATTCTCCTATTAACTGCTTTGTACCACCTACATCTTGTCCATGCACACGCAGTATGTCTGAAAAGGGACAAATTAAATTAATCACTGTAATTACATTGATCTTATCCTACCAAATGGTAAAATCTGGTAGGAGAGTCCTACGGTTACTCTGAATCTACACAGAATGCTTTTGTAATGCCCTGGTTCATGTACCTCAGGTAGCAACTTCCACTCCACGAGCTACCTTTTATGGCCAAGGAAGGCTTTTACTCATCATTGAACCTGTTATCTTCAGAAAGACAGGAAAGTAAATGACCACTCAAACTAATCAAGCATGAAGTTGGAACCCAAGTCCTTTGTCTAACTGATCATGAGAAATTTCAGTAAGGGAAGGGAGCAGAAAATGTATGATCAAACAAGAGGACATTTGGAAAAAGTTATTTCCAAATATATTCCATAGTTCTTGGCCATATTTTCACATGAGATCCTACAGCTCTAAAACTTCTTTCTATATAGAGAGCATTTTATAAAAATAATTCAGAAACAATTTTCAAGCATTCTTATTCCACGTCCAGCCAAATAATCTTAGCATGCTCTGCTTTGGGAAAGGGAGACAAACAGGTCGCTGAAATGGGGAAAGACTGCAACTCTAAGGTAACAAACAGATCTGTTGCCCCAAAACACACTGCAGCAGCCACAACTGTAGCTTGAAAAACTGATTGAGAATCAAGTCAGCCTCATCTCTCGACTCATCAAGACCAGTGATGTTGTGAATGTGTGCTGAGTAACCATGGTGTACAGTAAATAAGTGGTGAATCAACTCATTCCATGTGATCAGTTACGAAAGGCTAAGGAAAGAACTGTTCAACTGGAACTAGTGTAGTCAGTTTTAAAAGAAGAGAATGCACAACTCAGCAGAATTAGGACACAGTTAAAACTGTTATTCTCATCTACCAAGTGGTGTCTTCTCATGAAGAGGGACATCTGATTATATATTGCTATTTCTGCTGTGCTCCTGTATCAATCTTCCTCAAAAATACTAATTATGCCAGAAGACTTGCAGGTATCAGCAAGGACAGCTCACATCCTGGCTTCAGACGTGACCTTATCACTTTGGGGCAAATTGACATAGTTTAAGAGAATTATTGTCCAGAGCAGAACTTGAAAGCTAAACACTACAGCGACTTGGATTGCAAGAGCTTTTATCAAAATAACATGTGGCCTGGCTTACTGTAGTGCTAAGGTACCTACCTTGCTAAACTCAGGCCAGCACAGAGGGCTTGCAGAGTCTGGCCTGTGCTAAAATCAGCGGTCCCAGGAACATGCCTCTGGCTCTCAGCTACTCTCCTCAGAGAGAACATCATCTTGCCAGGAGTAGGACGGCGCATCCAAGTATCAGTGGCGCCAGTATTACTCTAAGAACTCGCTTCTGTTCTACAAAAGACAGCAAAGAGCACCAAGGGAAGTCTCACAGGGACTTAATCTAGAAGGTCAAGTACGGCAATTTCACTCGAGAGTCACCACTTTAAAAAGCAGGGAACTTCACAATCTCAGAGCTGTGTAACTGAGGCACAGAAGATAACACTGCACCTCACATCACGACAAGGCCGATATTAAACCTGAGAATACCACACCTTGCATAACAGGCATTGTGTATTAAGAAAACACCTCTACAGTAGCAATTACAGGGCTGCAAAGGAGACACACAAAAGCCCTCTAGAATAATGCAAACCAATTAGGAAGAAAACAAAAGACACAGGTACCTTTGAGTTGTACTAATATGTTAATGGCAGCTGGGGCAGCCCAAGAAGATGGCCCGAAACATTCTACACTAATCCCAGCTCATGCAATCTCATAAAACTGCTTTATCAAGACAAGATATAAAAATGGGGCTGGTTCAGGACTTACTGCCACCAAGAGGACGTCTGTTACGCAGCTGGAAGCACCGGTCAAACTGGGATACTTGCAAATTCCACCCTGTGTTAAGATGCTCCACTCCCCTCAGCACAGCTCTAACAGCTCATGCCAACAGTCTAGTCCATGCGATTGTAACTCATATTACAGGGCAACATTAATATTATTGAACTACATGGAGTACAGTTGTCCCCACTGTATTTCTGTATAAACAAAGATAGTGAATCACAAGGTACCCATGCAGAGGGTGGGGTTGGTTTTGTTGTTTTAAAAGAGAATGGAAGAATTTTATCCCCCCATAATACTCTGACTTAAGAAGTCAGAAGGTTTTTTTCTGTTGGATTTTTTTAATAACCAGAAGCTCTTCTAATAGTATGCATGTATGAAAAAAGTGTCCAAAAAAACCCTTTACATCCCAAGGAACGCAGAATGCTGCTCTGGCACAAGGTACAAATTGAGTTACTATTTTGTAGTTTTGAGTCTTTCAGAAAGCAGAACCTACACCCTACAGCAGATACATTATCCCTTCCTTAAACTTCTTCTATGAATTCCCATTATTCATTATCTCACTCAAGACAAAGAACATACAAGAAACTAGTTCTAGATGCAGCAGGGTTAGTATTCCAGTAAAGACTAGAAAGCAACTGAGCCTGAAAAATCATATCCAGCCACGGAGCAAATCTGATTTCCTTTTGTTTAAGATAATGCACATTGTGAGCTGCCTTAAGTATGGAATCCTCAGATATGAGGGTTGAATGCTCAGATATGAGGGTCGAATACTCAGATATGAGGGTCATAAGCAGAAAAGGACTGTCACATTTTTTGAGTAAAGGCTTCTACCAAAGCCAGAAATGTTTCCTCCTACGTTGCCTATGTTGCCCGCCATATGAATGGCAGAATTAATGACCACATGGCATTTCCTTCTCTGCTGCTGCTCCTCTTCAGCAAATCTAGCAAAAAGAGGAGACTGCTGATTTAGACCTGCTCCACTAACCAGCTGCCTAGCACTAGAACGAACACAAGCAGGAACTTGGGCGTGTGCATAAGCAAACATTTTGTCACTTATGTACATTTCACGTAACTGAAACCAATTGTGAAAGTCATTCAGTCACACAACAGTTTAAGACCTTGGAGGGCTACCCAGAATAAAAGCTTTAAAAAGATAAAAGCTAAGAAATGCAAACATATTTGAACAGGGAAAAAAACCAATCACTGAGAACAGGTTACTTCTTAATAAAGGGCTTCTACAGATGCAGGTGCTCTATTAGAGTTATGTAGGGGAGGTAACGTATGTGAAAACCCCTGCAGTAACACCGAAGCAAAGGCCAATCTTTACCTTTTGTTTCAGGCTTTAAGCTGTGTCTTACAAGATCCAGATTCTAGAAAGGCCAGAGGCCTGTTTTTTGAGGCCAGACAGATTCCTGCACTCTGATAGGGTTACAAACTCCCACTTATTTTACAGTTAATCAAAACTTTTAAAAGAAAAACAAACCAACCAACGTTAAGTTCTAGTATTAGAGGCATAAATACCAGAGATCTGCAATGAGACAGAACCAAACCCCTCCCGTAAGTTACACTCTACAAATGTCAACTCCACAAAGTTTTGCTGGTTCATGGTGAAACTTTGCCCTCAGAACTTCAGCACAAAGACAGAAACCGAGTAAGTATCCTAGTATGATTTCTACTACGGGTACTTGAAACTTCATTTGTTGAACATTTGAGTTTACAATAGTAGAAAGACTGAGCCAGGCCCAAGATATCAGCAAAGACACTAGGCAAAAACATCTCCAAATCAGAGAAAGTTACCTAACTTCACATGGGACATACTGGTTTATGACAAGTAACAGGTAAGCCTGCCTGAAGCATCCTATTCCAGTAAGAACTTTACCAATGTCCCGGGGGAGTTTCTGAAAACCTGTGATCACAAACTGCTGCGGGCAGTTGGCAGATCCTCAGGTGAGGAATTGGAATGAATAGCTTAAATATATTTAGCTTCCTGGTTTTTGTTTTGCATGCTTTGCTCTCTTTGCTCTGTTTCTTTTATGATGTCCACCTCTTTCACAATAAATAATAATAATAATCCTTATTTGTACTTCAAACTTTTCAGTTTCAGACGTATGTTTTCATTCTAACTAAGAAACTGAATTCAGCTGTAGAAGCTCCATTTAAGGCTCCAGATTACTGCAAAAATCAAAAATAATCCTGAATTTATTTTCAACTTAGCCACACTGAAGCAGAGGTGTCCAGAAGTGCTCTGTGTCAGTTTAGATTGTTAAGCTGATGCAACTTTCCAAAACATTCAGTGCTGCACCCAAGAGGCTCAGCACCTTTTCTCAAGGAAGAACAAGTGCAAAACCCTCAGCCACTTTGCATCAGCAACCAGACACAAAAACACAGCAAAGCTCAGCGTGAAGCTTACCGAGTTACACAGAATTCTAGTAAGATTCAGCCTAAGGAAATCTGAGTATGTAGAGAAAAGGAAACAGAAGACTACAGAAGGGAGCACTGAGAAAGTAAAAGCCAGGCACAGTAAGACATTGCTTTGTGGGGCAGCAAAGCTCACCCTTTGGAAGCCTCACGGTTTCACTCATAGCAGCAGCTATGTTTTTGTTTACAAAGTTTATAAAGAATAAGTGAGACATCCCTGAAAATTAAACATGACAGCTGTAAGTTAATCTACATAAACTGGGGAAGGTAACTTAAAGCAAGGCACCTGTTGGCTTGGGTTTTGGTATTTTTTTTGTTCAGGTACCTTCAAATGAACAGGATATTCTCCTTTTCTAGGGTTACACATCTGAGAAAAGGCATTTTATCTGGAAAATTCAACAGTTAAACATTGAATACATGCTTTTTTTAGTATAAAACTGTCTCGTCAGAGTGAATGCAATGAAGCTTTCCTGAGTAATCATGCTCAAGAACTATTTTCTTTGAGAATTTAGACCTGAACACTGTTTAACTAAGACCCGTGCTATTTGAAATTATTAACTTCAGATACTCTGACAAACCATTTTCATTTCTTCAGACTAGACTTCAGTATTTTATAATGCCATCAGGCTGCAAACAAGAGGACCCACACTTGACACTCCATGGTTTGGAAGGACTTAACATACAGTAAGGCAGAAAGTTTTACTCAGCAACCACAAGCATGCCCTCCAGGCACAGCAGTCCCCTTGTACAACAGACACTAGAGGGAGAGTAACAGATTTTCCTGAAGCTGATTTAGTTTTATTATACAGTTTAGTCCTGTTAAAATTTGTACCAACAGCTATAAAGCAGACTTCCAAAAACAACTATTGGTAAGAAGTACTTTATTCTTTCTATTACACGTGTCCTCACAAGAGCTATGCTGGGTAAGAGAAACAGTGATGACATAAGCAAATGTCCCAATGTAGGAAACACTTGGTTAAAGTCCTGGAGCCTCACTAGAACAGTCAGGTTCAGTATAGTTAAGAAATCTTTCAAAGAGCTGCAGGATGGGCAAGACAGAGCTGTCTGTGTTACACAGAACTTTCCCATCAGCAGCTCTTAAGGTCTTCAGCATCTGCTGGGACAGTGGTGCCTGGAAGCCTGACATTCGTAGTCTCCGCACCATCTTCGGGGACAGTGGTGTCCATGGTACAAACAATTGTTCCAGCAGACAAGAGATCTCTGGAGACAGTGGACCTAGTGTTACACTCATCTTCCCAGTGTCTGTTCGGACTGCTGCAATACCATATCCATACTAAATAAAATCTCACAGCATCTGTATTGTCCACTCCCTACAAATAGCACCAAAGAACACTATAGGCCAACAGCCCTTGAAAATCAGTACAAATCCAAACAGAAGATGCATGCAAATTTGTTAAAAATATCTACATCTTGGAAATCCATTTGTATACTAGGGGACTGAACTGTAGTGAGCCACAAAATCCTTCTTTGACATTCCCTGGTCCTTCAGAGAAACTACTCATCATTACTATCTCATTACTTTAAAGCCATCACTTGCTTCAATACATTTTTCCACCCGTTGGTAAAAATCAATACACTGCTTTCTAATACACTACTTTTTGGTATACTTAATACCCCGTAAATAAAGAATTCTTTGGTTTTTAGAATGAAAAATACTTGAAATTAAGTCTCTTATTCAGCTCTCCAAGAGACAGGGGGGTATATGTGTAGGATGTGGGGTTTTTTGTTTTGACTGATAAGGAAATAAAGTTTTTCACAGTAATTCATCCATAACATAACACTCCTGATGTCTACTTAGAACATTAAGCTTTGAACTCCAAAAAAAAACCCCTAGTTTATGAAAACAGAATTGTTAAACTCAAAGTTCTGTAGGGATTACAACATTACAACTGCAAGGTGCTTTTATGATCCAGACAGCACCTAAACCATGGCTCGGTATTTAAAATTTCCAGATTCAGATTACCACCCTGAGAGTAGAAAAAGAAAATAAAATCTCTCTTTACTCTCTTCAAGCTCTCATTTCTCCATTGTATAAATTCATTTCAAGGACAGTACAGAAATCAGTCTCATTAGGGGCCTTTATCTGCATACTATTGTCATCACCTTGTAATTTCACCAGTTTCTCTTTGATTTGTCCAAGGACCCCTTGTGACTGTACATACTACACAGGGTACACTTGAAGAATATTTTTCTGAAGGACAGAGACATATTTCTCTAAACTCAGACAAGGAGTATAAATTTTTACTGAAGGGCAATGTACATCTTACTAAAAGGAGAAAACAAATGGAAGCAAGCACTTTGACCTTTCTCATAAATTAAGCCCTAGATCATTTCAATAAGGATACAATAAATATTAACTTACTGGTTTCATGGAGAAGTAGGATCTAAACCTACACAGCCTCCCAAAACCTTGCCTAACAAACAGTAATACAAGCAACTAAACAAAATATACTAACAAAGCAATTGTTACACATATGAAATGGTTTGCCTAACAAACTAAAATGTAACTTGCCAAAACTTCTGTAAGGCCCACTGTCTCAAAAAAAAAAAAAACTGTACTCCAATACCTCCAAGGAACCATTCGCCTCTATAATTATGTATAAATTAATAGCTGGTAAGTGGTTTGAGGATAGGTAGTTGATTTTCTGAGAACTTAAAAGCAAATAAAAAGATCAGAAATGGGATAAACTAAACAGCTAGAGTACAATGTACTCTAGGAGTTTTATTATCTTGCCAGAAGATTATGCATTAACTACTTTTCACAAGGATTTTGAGCTAAATTTAAGCCAGAAACCATGCAATATTAATAGAAATACACTCTGCCACTGAGTCGAGAAGTTTAGTTTAGCTGCACTTCAGGAAATCTAAAAGTACCTTCAACGGAGCAGATATGCAGGAACAAAAAACCTAAAGCAATGTACCCTTACAACCCCGACATGATCCTTACAGTAAACCTTTATCTCCCTGAACTGAAACCAGGCATTTCTGCAGTCCCTCCCTGTTCAACCAGGTCCATGGTACTGCCCTAAGTGGTACACACACGCTGCTGGAAGAACATGCAGTTTCACCAGCAAACTAAGAACTTCCCATGCATTACCTAAGTGCAAGAGAAACCAACACAGCAGGTGCCCTCCCTAAGTAGAAGAGCCTCCTCAAGAGAAAAAGGCTATTTTAAAAGTAAAGTATACATACTCTAGAAATGGAAGAGACCAAAACTCTAGATTGCTCTTCCCAGTCTCTGGCCATTTCACAGGTGAAAGAGGTTCTCTTCAGTGCGTATGTGTGGCATGCCATGGTATGCCATGCTTTGAATCCACCTGTGCCGTTCCCCACTTACCTATTCCGCTGTATATGCAAAAGCTTGCACTGCTGGCAGTTCCTCCTCTAAAGGCAGCTGGAAGTCTTTTTTGGAGCCTCAGGGCTCTTGGGTTTGGGCTTTGCAGTTCCTTCTGACCAGACACTCCCACCAGTGAGGTAGCAGCATGCAGAAGCAGCTAGAAAGTTTGCCACAATCTCTACCTTCCCCTGCAATTTGCTCCTCTCCCAGCCTCTTCTTCCTGGCGAAAGGGACCGGCTTTAAGGGCGTCAGCGGAGGCGACAGTTCTCTGCCGGGTTCCCCGCTGGCAGCGGCAGCTCAGCGGTGCCGCAGCTGGAAGCGCTTCCCCGCTGGAGTGCGGCTCGGGGCGGGGGGCGCCGGGGGCAGCGCTGGCTCGGGGCTGCCGCCGTGTTTACCGCGAGTCTCATGCTCGCCGCCGGAGCCGCGGGCCGCCCTGACATCATTCATTCTCTAACACGCGCCCCCGCCCACTCCATTTCCAAACAGTGACTCACCCCGGCGCTGCTGCTATTCAGAGGCAGGGCTAGAAAAACCGGCAGGACCTCTACGGAGCTCCCTCCCTCCCGCCCGCCGCTAAAGGTGGCGGGAGGCTGGGGCCCGGCCCGGCCCCGCCCGCTTCGCTCCCGCCGCCCCCTCCGGTTCCCTCCCCGGTTCCCCCCCCCACGCCAAGCCCCGCTTCTGCGCGCGCGCGCGGCCCGCAGCCTCCTCCCGGCCGCGGCCGAGCCGAGCCCGCAGCTCCCGGTACGCGGGGTCTGGAACGACGCGGAGATGCCGCTGTCCTTCCAGGGCTGACCCCGGGCCTCCCCTCCCCGCCTGCAGCCTCTGACCGCGTCCCGGCTGCCATCCCCGCAACCGCCTTCCGCTGCTCAAACCACAAACGCCTCTCCCGGGGTGGAAAGGAGGGGCGGCTCGGCCCCCCTGCCGCGGGGGAAGGGTTAATTCAGCCGGCAAAAGGGGATAGCGACGCCTCTTCCTGCACCCATAAAACCTGCGGGAAGCCCCGAGAGCCAGCCCCGGGAGCCAGCCCCGCGGCAGCGGCGCAGGTGCAGGGCGGGCGGCCCTGCCTCGCAGCCCGGCCAGAGCCCAGCGCCGCGGCTCGCAGTGGGCAAGGGCTTGCCAGGGCTGCCGGAGCGTGTAATCCCCCAGCTCTTCTCGGATGAAGGATGCCTGTCACTGAAACCCCCGCTCCGCACGCCTTTCACCCGTCTTCCCACTTGGCTGTGCATGAGGTTTTTTTGGGGTGGGGGTGGAGAGATAAGGATTCCACCCCCCCTCCCCGGTCTTTTTGTTTGAGTTCCTCATCGTGCAGCAACCAGGTTTTGTTGGGAATCTTCCCGTGTAACAACGGGGATCGGCGGGGAGGGGGAGGCGGTGAGAGCTCGCCGCACGGACACGGGCTGTGCCCGGGGTACACCTGCGTCCTGCCCAGCGTCACAGCGCTGCCGCCCGGGCACATGCGCCAAAGGCGGCCCGGTGCCCGGCCCGGCCTGCAAGGAGGGCACCTGACCCTGTTTGTCACACCCCTGGAAAGCCCCCTTCACCCGCCTATTGCCTGTTCTGCTTGGCTTGCTCACGCTTTTGTTTTTTTCCACAAAAGCTTGGGGGAAGGGACGGGGGAATCCGCTTTATTCCAGCACAGAGTGGAAACAGTTTCTGCGCTCTCAGAGTTCTGCGGGGCAGGGGAACTACCCTGATCCAACAGTGACAGCCAGAGTGCTGCTATAGGAGTTGAAGTTTTCCCTCCTTCAGGCTTAACACAAATAGTATATTATAACAGCTGAACAACTCAGAGTGCTGCTGCTCCTGTTGCTAGGCGAGTGCACATACACACCTGTAGCACTGAAGCAAAGAAACCTGCTTGAACCTCACTGCATTTTTCACTGCCTGCTCCACTTCCCCCCCACGCCCCCCAATTTCTATAACTGGGCAATGCATCATTTAAAATGAATCTGAAAAAAAAAGATAGAATTACCACAGGCAGGTTGTTTGCTTTTAACTGGTTACACAGACATACACATGCACTTCACTGCAGGCACTTAATCACATGCAAGTCTTTGCAGAATTGGGTTTTACTTTAAGATGGTACCCAAAGAGGATAATGACTGATGGATTAACAGTTCACGAGTAGAAATAGTAATGAGTAAAAAAATTACCTATGGGCAAACACACACACATACAACAGATGCTGAACAGAGGACCCCAACTCTTTTGGGGGGCAATGAAGAAAGCCATTTAAGGAAGGAAGATTAAAAGGAAAGATGGAAAAAGTTACTTTTTTCTAAATTATTTGGCTACAACGGTCATCTGAAACACTGCCTTTTAAATACTATTCTTTGAAGCACTGCATTTAAGGGAGCAAGAGAGAACAGTAGATGAGCTCTCTCTGTTCTGAGGCTACACCTCACATCCCACAAGCCAATCCTCACGGGTAACCTGTTGAACTTGGTCACAGAGCTGCTCAGGGGTACATCTTTAACAGTGAGATTGAAGAAGATGGTCTGTAACTAATTTGGTAACTACTGTTTGCAAGTCTTGCATAGCAACAACTTTAGGGAGCAAGTGGCATATTTGTGAAGTCACAAAACTTGGCAGAGGAATTAGCAGCGCATCTCTTGGTCGTTATTTTAAACTAGATTAACTTTGCAAGGTCCTTTTCAGACAGGAATTACGAGGGACAGAGCATAAGACTTGAAGAATAATGACTTATTTTATGAGGAAAAAGAACCCTCTCACACACATACAAAATTCCATGTGGACACCAACATACAAGTCACATACCCCTCTCACCTCCCAGGGAGGCAGATGGCAGGAAGGGAAGAAGAGTTTTGAGGAAAAAAAAAGGTTACTGGTACTTACAGCTGGAACAAACCCAGCATCTTTTTCATTGCTGGTGGTTTTTTGTTGGTTTGTTGTTTTTTTCCCCCTTTCATGAGATCAGCAGGGATATTATTGGAAACAGCAATTCTATAAACAAACACTGCCAGCCTGTGCATTAAAATTCTGACTATTTCCAAAGAGACACACAGGCAGTTTTCAGAGGCAGCTACCACCCAAAGCCTGCTCAGTTCTGCCATGGGACAGAACTAAAGCTGCAAGATGGGGTTTGTGTGGGGGGAAGCAAGAACCATACAGGAATTTCTAGTTCAAGCTGACTTTACAGTTTATAGACAAGAGTAAACAGTAGCAAAAAACCAAAAAGCCGACTTGTGTAGCCAAGCCATAGCAGACATCGATGCAGAGATTTGATAGGGAAGAACCATGACCTCTGCTTATCTGAAGTAGTTTCAGACCTAATGAATTTTATAAGCACACGTGTTCTAATGAGCTCTCAGACATTTGTAGCCTTTATTACAGCTGTGTTAAGGGCAGATGAAAACATACATGGGTATTACACAATGAAGGGTCCTATTCTCCTCTGTAAATATAGCCCCTCATAGTTCTTCCTTGCTTTTGTTCAAGTAACATATAAATCAAGATAATCCTGCAAGCTACTTCTATACAGGCCTAATGCTATGTTCCGTACCTCGGTTCTCACAGCAGCCTTGCTATGAAGGTGCCAGTTGTTACTCCTACCTTGAAACAGATGGAGTAACTCCAAAGTGATTTAATATTGCCACCCAATTATGAAAGGACAAAATATGCTAAAGACAAATGTATGTAGAATTGCAATTCATAAAGAGATTCATCAGCCAACTAAATATTTGACACCAAAAGTTTCACAATTTTGGAATTAGATGCATCTCAGCAATAACCTGAATTCTGTTTCCAGCTAATTATTTTAATCAAGTCATTACTTCTTCATCATCAAAGACTTTAGATCAACCAAAAAGCTTACCTTATAGGTTCACCATTACTATCATGTTTTGTCAACTGAACAAGCAGATGAAAAGATAATTCACAAAAGAAATTTTATGACAAGTTTTTCCACTGCTACTTCACAAGCATCACGGTTTAAAAGTCCACAGCACTGCCCTACTCTTGTGGGTGTAAGGACCTGAAGAAACACCTTTATAAACCGCCACAGCTCTCACAACCACAAGCTAAGCTGCTCAGATAGCAAGCCTACCTTAGCAGGTCAGCAGAAGCCGAACCCAAAGAAATACGCAAAGAACACTCCCTGCTATAAAGCACCAAGCTGCCAAGGCAAGCGCTGCTTTGCTGAGCACACAAACTTGGAAGACTCTGGTTAATGGTGCCGCTTTGCGAGAAAACGCGTGAGCAAACGAAACACCTCAGCGAAGCTCATTAAAGTCAACCGAACCCGCCTTCAGTCCTCACGAGGGAAAACGCCGGGTGAAGAAAGCCGCCCCTGACCGCCCGGGGGTTACCTGCGGCTCCGTCCCGTCCGGTCCCGTCCCGTCCCGTCCCGTCCCCGCCGCCCCAGTGCCGCGGCGCCGCTGCCGCCCGCCCTGCCCCGGCTTTCAAAGGAGGCGGGAAGCGGCCGCAGGCCAATGGCGGGCGGGCGGCCGGAGGGGACAGCCCGCCGCGCCCCGCAGGTGCCCGGCTCTGCCCCTGGGCCTGGCCGGTCCGCCCGCCCCCCGGGCCGGCCTCGCCCGCCTGCTGCCGGGAGGGGACGGAGCCTCGGTGCCAGCGCGGCCGGGCTCCTGCCCACGCCTGTCCCGGCTGGGAATGCTCGAAGCGTCTCGGAAGGGTAGGGGCTTCCACCAGCTACTCTCTTTAATTACCGAGACTTAGAAAACTTGTGATTGTTATTTCTTATTTGGCTAATCTGAGTACCTCATACAGTTTACGCTCCTCAAAAACTGCGGTATTAGCTGTTCTCATAAGCGAAAGCTGAGCAGAGATACTACGTTTTCCAAACTATTTTTCCAAAGGCTTACATCCTTGGAGAATTTCAGGAAAGGAGTGCTGAAGCTTTGTGGAATTTATACTTCCTGCTAAAGTTCATGCAAAAGAGAAAAGCATATTTAGATTACAGTGATGTTTTTTATTTTTTAACAAGGTAATAACTGAAAATCTTTTCACTTGCACCTCAGTGTTTCACTTACATAAGCAGAAAAAGCTGTATCACAGTTCCTGTATATTTTTTCCCTTTGGATACTACTGTGGGGTGGGTTTGCAGGGGGAAGCTGTTTGGTTTTGGTCTTAGTGATGCTTTTAGTATTCAAACTACATAAAAATGGACATACTTTAGAAACTGAAATGAGAGAACTGGTTCGGTTTCTTCAAACCAGTTTCCCTTATAACTGAAGCCAAAAATTGATTTTCTATCTAAAAATATACACATCCAAAATCACTGACTCCAGCTTCAGAGTTCCTTCTATACCCAACAGTGACATCTGAAGAAATGCTTTCCTTGTGTGAAACAAGGCTTCGGAAGGAACAGTAACAGTGCAGATACTTACTTGAGAGAGGGGGTAGGGGAAACAGATCAGGGAACAACAAAAAAAAAAAGAATTCTAGTTTATTGTCTCTACCTGCAAGTTTGAAAATCAAGGTGATTTTAGCAAACTGCATCAAGCAGAAGTATGGGAAAAGAGGTTAACACTTCTGAGCAACTAGTAAATCAGAGGAATGATGCCAGGCAGCTGAAAAAGCTTAGTAAGGCTTTTCTGTAGCATAGTAAGAATTTCGGGATGTGACAATAAACACATGAAAATTAAGAGAGAAGACTGCTTAGTGTAACAATTGCCATGAAGTCAACTGACAGCTGAATTAGCTCATTTTCTTTGCTACTCAGCCCCATCTAATTTATCTTCTCTTCATGCTCCTGAACAGTTTTCCTTTCTAACTCCTCTGATCCCATCTTTCCCCTGTAGCTTCCTTTTCATTTCTCAGCCTGAGGATTTTTGCAGCAGGCCCATTTGAAGCAGACTAGTTGTGCTAAACCTTGGACCACTAGAAACCATCCTCTTCAGCAGAGAGTTTATAGGGCTTTTCCCCAGTAATACAAAACAAAAAAAACACCCTAAGTTTTAATACAAACCAGCAGTGGATGAACAGGAGTTGCCATGTGATCTCTCTTTGAATGTGTTTTTTCTCCAAAGGACAATTTTATCTTACTCAGCTGGGAAAGGGATAAAAATACATGGAAAGGAAGTAAGACTGGAATGTGAATGGGCAATCCAAAACTGCTAAGATTTCCCTCTCCCCATTGAAATTTATGAGCAATATGATTTTTATCTCATTACCTTACATTTTAGAATTCTATTAGTATGAAGACTTTTTTTTTTTTAGCAAAAGCTATTTTTAAACTTAAGCAGCTGACACAATTGCATGAGGGACAGGTGGCCTACTTTAAAAAAAAGTGACTGCCGTTATCAGCACATAAATTCAGCATGAAACATATGGAGAGGTCTATCACACAAGGCTAACCTCCTATCTAATCTGCTCTCCTGACTTTTGTAGCAGGCAATGCAAGAAGCCCCAGAATACGCACAACGGCAATATCTATAAAAGCTGGGAAAAGGACAGAAAGGAAAGGATCCTTCTATTCTAGCTGCTCATCTACTTACCCTTCCAAAGCACTCACTGTTAGTTTTCTTTCTGCCTAGCGTAACAACATTTTCCCTTTTTAAATAAAAGGAGCAGCAACCAACAAGTAGGGCTACTGAAGTTGTGTACTGAGCACAGATTGCTGCTTTTGGGGCATGTTCTTATTTGTGTAGGGTATGATGCTCCTCAAATATGTAAGATCTTAAAACACTATTCATGTCTATTTCTCCAAGATTTTAAAAGGGTTTGAGGATAAATACTGGAAGGTAAACAACAGTCTCAAATGAAATCTTGCTCTTACTTTGTGCAAGACTGTAGAATAACATCTGATAGTGAAATAATGGCTAAAGACATTCCAACAGATATCCTTCAAGAGTCATGAAACTCAGGTCTGAAGAAGCAAAAGGCAGAACTGAGTCATGTGTCAATTCTGAATTTCAGCTAGGACATGCTTCTCTTGATATTCTGTGTATTAGCAGGGCTTTAACATGTCCTCTTTTTCAGAGGACACAAAAGATAAATGAGTTTGGTGAAAAGATGCATATTGACATTTGCTCCACTGTATCTGAAATGTATCCAGAAGTAGTTTGGGGCTTATTCTTACATGGGAGCAAAATGCCCTGGTTCTACTTATGGAAAGTCATGGCCAAGGGATTTGGCGCAGAGGCCCCAGTTGAGCAAATGTTGATTAATGGATGATTTTTCAGACTGAAAGGCTCCTCACAAACCTTTATGCCAGTTTGTATGTATCATCACACAGATGTGACTAGATGGCTTCTGAGGGCACGAAGCCAAAGCAAAGGGATCTGAGTAGCGTTATGTCCTGCCAAATGTACATTTACTGTCACAAAAACGTGTTCTGAAGCGTCTTTTCCTTTGATTCATATTTTTAATTGATTTGCAGGAGGATGCAGAAAGGGTGAGTCATAAACCAGGGAGAAGTATTCTTCCTAGTATGTGATAAGGAAAAAGACAAAGGGTCTTCTCAAGTCTCTAGCTTGAGAAGAGGGGCAGATCTGAGAAGAGATGAGGAGACTGATAGCTTTCCATGGAACGACTCAATGGAAAACACCATTGCATAATCTTGACTGTAGGTAGGCAGAACTTTAAGATGTCTTCATTGTTAAGAGTGGAGATTCTTGTTCTGCTCTTATAAATAAATCACAAGGACTTGTAAATATAGACGTCTCCAAGGTTGCACACACTGGGGAATGCAATAGAAAGTACGATGGCAATGGCAGAGTATTTTGCAATCTGAAGCTGAAGGGAATCCTGTATCTAGTATGAATATAATTGATACTGATTAATTATGCGCTGAGCTGAATTGGCATTCTGCCAGTTCAGGGATAGGCATAAAAGTATGAAAGATCTACACGGTGATAGGCTTTGAAGAAGGAACTATACTGGAATCAGAAATAGGAGGATCCTTAGCTTCCTTTCAGAGTACGAAGGCAAAGCATATTATGCTCTAATTGGAGAGTATCGCTCCTTTCTGACTCAGGAATAACTAAGTGACTTGTGGAAACGCTGCTGATCATATAACTGCTGTGAGAAAGTGTTGGCATCCACAGCCCTGGCAATAATATCCTTAGTAAGTTACTGATCCAATGTAATTAATGAAAAGAAGAAGCTTTTTAACCTGTTTCCCTGAACCAAAAGCAGCCTTTGTCGAACTTGTAGAAATAAGTCCAAACAATTCTTCTAGTCCACCTGGAAAACCTGCAGTATCTGTGGTCTTTCCTGAGACACAAACCCCCCACTGTAAATCTCCAGTATGTGCTCTCACTAAAATCTCTTATTCCTACTCTGCTTGATAGTTGTATTTTCTAAACATTAACTTTATAACTTTCTTAATTTCCTCACCAAAATGTTGAGGAAAAGCCTAATGAGAAGAAAAGAAAAATATCGCAACAACAAAGAACTATGCCATAGTAGGCAGTCATGGACAAACTGGATATTGTGGCAACTGGGAGTTAGTTAATTAGGACCTCCTTCTTCTATGCTTTCTGTTGAGGCCTGGGACAGATGTGGGCTGGGGGTGGCACAATCCACAATACAGTGGGAAAGTCTTTTCCCATCGCCTAAGGGCCATAAGTGGAGTGTACGTAATGATTCCTGAAGATTTCATGCTGCAGTGATGATGGAAGGTAGTTAAACATGTATTTAGAGGTACTCAGATTTATTTGTTTAAATCTCTTTTTAAACCCTATCATTACTTAATTCAAAATGCATTTCTTTACAACTTAAGAAATCGTTATTTTGCTGCCATATGGAGACAAGGAGAAGGACAAACTGTAGACAGTCCCTAGTACACATGTCCTTGTGTTTCTGCCTTGGAAACAGAAGGAAAGAGTGGAAAATCAGATTCTTAGAGTAGGCACAGAATACCTCCTACAGCAAAACCCATCCAAAATATAAAATCTGGGAAGTAAGGTGGAATACAAACATCTCATACTCCTTACATCACTGATGGCGTTTGGGGGTTAACAGCCTTTGAACCAGAGAGCTCTTGCCTAAGAGATCTAGCTTAAAATGGGCATCTTGAGAACAGAACTGGAACTCACCAGTGGCCAGTGTTAATCACTTTCATTCCACTCTTCCTCTACATTACTACAGTCCACATGCTGACAGGTTTATGGGCATGCAGTCCTTTAAACAGACATCAATTTCGGGGATAATTTTTGCTTCCTGTGTATTTCTCTTAAACAGTCAGAGTACTTAAAGGTCACTTGCAGAATTACGTTTTAGTCCTTCTAATGGATTTGTGGAATCACAATCCACTTACTCCAGTCGCTGATAAAATCCTAGAAGTTCTACTAAATTGCTATAAAATGAAATAGTCCAAAGAATTTCTGTGGACTTAAAACGTTTTTAAGAGAAATCCAGGATCGTATTTTATTTCAGTCCTTAGCAACCAAGCAGGTGATGGGTCATAACCACCAGCTCTTTCTTTACATTTAACTGGGAGGGAGTTCCCAAAAAGAAAATTGAAAAGCCCTATATTCCTTTTTCTGTAATTTGGGATAACATGGGAAAAAGGGTGAGAACAACAACAATTTCTGTTCTGTGAGACTGAAAATTGCTACTTAAATTTTGTTTATCAAAAATAGTCAAGATTAGGTATAGTTATAAATATTTCATTTTCACACTGACTATTCAGTTGTAAAAAACTTTAATTCTTACTGCTGGTAGAATCCAAGTGAGTCATAAATGATCAAACTCAAAAGTCTTGAGGCATATACAGTGACTGCTTCTTTTGCCTTAGTTTACTATAGCTATTATGTTCATTACGACTTTCATCGTCCTTCTCTGCTTCTCCTTCCCTGTGCTCTGTGAATTTTCTGATGGCTGCAGTGCTTTCTGTACATTCTCGCTTTCATTCAAAATTCATATGACCTTTATGTGATTCCCAAGATGACAAAAAGTTAAGACTTCATTGAAGAATACTAAAATAAACACTTAAGTCAGAAAGAAAATAATGCTTTACGTAATTTTAATGTTCTTCATTCTCCTTGTAAGATTAATATGTAATGGATATTCAGTTGATTTTTTTCTACGCATTTATTATTAATAATATTTGGTAATTTTTTTATCCATATGCACCCAGGCTTTTTCAGAAAGGAAAGCATGTACAATTTTCCCAGTTATCAGATAAAAAAAAGATTGTACAGTGGTGGCTTCTCCAAGGTTCAGCTGCACAGCAGAAACAGGATGAGGAATCCTGACTTCAGCTCACTAATCTGTATAGTGTAAGCCAGCCTCACGCTGGTTTTTTTTGTCAGTGGGAAATCTACTGTGTCTGGAATAAATGAGTCTAGCCAGTTTGAAATAAGCCCAGAAATCAAACGTATTCGTAATAGGAGGAGTGGCTGTGTGCATACTGGCACAGATGTGAGACAGATCAGGCTTCTGGTATACAAAGTATGAGAAGGAACTTCAGAATCAGAAAGTGCTGGAAAAACTCCTTTTAACGTGGCTGTATTATAACATTGTTCCAAGAATGCTACAGAGAGAAAGAAGGCCACAAAAGCCCCCAGTGTTATGCTAAACATTGTTAGTCTGCCAAAAAAATATAAATCCCAACTGTATAGAAGATAGGGAACACTGTAAATCTAGTGTTTATCTTCGGCTTTTAAATAGAAGACTGGAATTCTATTTCCAGCTCTGCATTGTGATGTTGGGCAAGTTGCTTCTAATTATATTTTATGTATTTTTTTATCACTGTTTTTTGCCCAGTTACAAGGGACCTGTGACCAGCCTCCTCTGTCAAAGAATTTGATATGTTTGGACTGTGTTTTGACAGCCTCAATTAAGTTTATACATATATATTTTTGAGAAAAAGACCCTAATTTTTCTCTTCATTTATCTGTACATTTTGTAAAATACTTTTGAGATCCACACCTAAAAGTGTAAACCTGGAAAATTCACCACATTGTATTACTGAATATAGGTGAAAAGTTTTTCTGTATTACATATTTCTCGACTTCCCAGGGCTTTGCATGATTATATACTAAATAGGTTCTTAGGGTTTATTTATACAGGTATATTTGCTTGTATTGTTTAAGTACTGCTAATGTTAGCTCAGCTAAGATACGGGTCATAGCATCCTAAGTCCTAGTGGATGTACACTTGTAGTAGCTGCAATCAGCTTTTAGAAAACCTCTTCTAGTCTACAGGAATTAACTGTGTAAGAGAAGCTGCAGGGACCTCATTATGTTTCAACAACAGATCTCATACAGTTTATACAAAAAAAATAAATCTTGACATCCCTCATACCAAATATAAATAAAATCAACAACAGTAATGAGAAAAATGTGGAGTAAAATATTGTTTCTTTAACTATTGGAACATTTCATAGGTTTCCTTGAAAACTTGTATGGTACAGCAGTTGTGTGCATTTCCTAAAATTATATTGACAGCAGCAGTGAAGAAACATTGACCTTGCTGATGACCTCTGGTTTTGGCAAGATAGTAAGTACAAGAAAGAGAGAAGATCTGTTCTTACCATAAACAGGAAAAGAGGCTTTGTAACAGCGGCATTTGCTAGCACCTCTAAAATTAACTCTGGGTCAACCTTTCCATGATAAATGCCTTTTTTTTAGAGTAATGCAGAGCAGCTCAGCCTATAAACACATTAAAATATATGTTTCAAACAACTCAGTCTGGAAACTAAGTTTTGAAATAGTACAAATGGAAACAAAACCATAAATTTATCCTGTGTATCCATTTTCTGTTATAAATTATCTGGCCTACAGTATTTTAATCTTTCCCTGTGATTGAACCCTAAGGTCATTTAGGGCACGGACAGTAGACTAAATCATAGCAGAGGTTAGGTTAGAAGGCACCTCTGGAGGTCCTGCAGTCCAACCCTTTATCAAAGCAGGGCTAAATGTGAAGCTCTGTCAAGTTGCTGAGCACTGTCCGGTAAGGTTTGGAGTATCTCCAAGTGTATCAATTTCATTAGGTTTTTGTTGAGAAATTCCAGTGCTTAACCTTTTCACCAGGACATTTTTCTCCTTCTATTTGTCACTTCCCTCTTCTAACAATCCCCGTTTGTAATCATCACTGGACGATTACAGTAAAAAGGAAAAATTATTTTACATCACCTTCCATAGCCCCTCAGATTGCAAAGGAAGTTAACCGATACCTCCCAAAGCCATGCGCTTTTCTGCTGGCACTGCAAATTAAACTAAACTATTCTAAGTGAAGTGAAGTAAATAATGTAAACTGTAAATAATGTGAGTAGGAAGAGGTAAAACCGACAAATTATTCTGAAGGATGTTTTTAAGTTACAAAGGAAGAAGTACAGGTTAGCAGATCCCTAGATCCTACTGGTAGCTGCCTAGGTTTTAAGCCCCTGCACAAGGCGTGCTGAATCATTCCACTATTCCACAGAAAACCATCCCCTTACAAAGGCAGCTGGTTTAGTCCAGAATATAAAATGCACTAGAGAATCTCTCAGGACCAGAGGCAGTAGAGGAATGTGGTTCACAATGCTGACAGCAGCCAAGGTCAAATCAAAGTGTAGATGCATATTACTTTGTTATTTAAATGTTAACAAGAGCTGGGGAAGGATAAGTTTGAATTATAGTCACATATTCGACGTTGTACAAATGGTTTATGCCACGGGTAAAATTCTGTGTTGGTTCATCACTGAAAATTGAAGACAGACAAGAACTAGTAAAACCTGTCAGACTTGGGGAGTTTGGCAAAACTCGTGTTTTGATTATAAACTAAGCATGACTTATTTATTTTCTCTAAACTTAAAGAAGTGTAAAAATATGTATTTTATGCTATTTTTGGAACCAGGCAAATCGCTCCTATGGTGTTACCTTTTCCTGGAGGGTGGTATACTCTGCATATGCATGTTCTGGAAAAGAATGTTGAGGTTTCACAGTGAAACCATGAATGCTGGGTGTGTGGTAAATAGAATCTATCTTAAGATGTTGCTGTTTACAGCAACTAACCATTCACACTCCAGTGGTTTCTGTCCACTTTTTGAGATTAACCAAGTAGATTCCAGTTAGATAGAATTAAATTTTCAGGTTTTATACTATGGCATCACTGTATTCTAGATTCTCCTGAATTATATTTATGTGAACTACTTCACTTACAAAACTTACGTATCAATTGTGGAACTGTCAAATCAGATCCAAAACATTCTAGACAGAGACAGCTATAATGACTCGCACCAATTTTACTTTTGATATCTAATTATAGCAGTATAAAGCCTGATCCATGTACTTGGTAGAATTTAAACATTCACAAAGACATTTTTGTGCCTATTTTTAACTGTAGAGCCAAATAAGTATAAGCCATCTAAATAACTGCATTTCCCGATGTCCAGTTTTCTTTTGTGCCTAACTAAATAAAAGCATAAATATGACAGAATATGTATCAAACACTTTGCTACCCCCTTTATGGAAACACAGGTTCTAACTATTAGCATATGTACACAGATTTGAAACAGAAATAAGCCTCGAGAAACGAATAGCCATTATTGTTCCCTAAGACGAGCGCTGAAAAGCAACTTCTTTTTTTTTTGTCAGTATTTGACTTTGTAATTACAAGAAAGATGAAAGAACGAAAAATTACTATTAGCTACTGAATTAATGGAGAGCTGGTATGATTTAAAGAAAATAATCTGTACTGAATTGGTGCATATGTTTGCAATTTGTTCTGCTAAAAGAACAGCGTGGCATTTTGCAATAGCTGGCATATAGAGGAGTGGCTGTGTTTTAGATCTGTATTGATCCTTTGTGGTGTCTTGTAAAAGAACCTGTAAATTATTCATGTCTAAAACAAATTAGATTCTAGAAAAAAAACTTTACTGAAATCCATTTTAAGGGCAGCAGAATTGTGAAGTCAGCTGGCTTAGCTACAGTGATTTCTAACAATCATTTGGTAGCTAATAATACCTCGATCACCATGTGAAAAACACTGAATTTAAAAGCAGTGGTGCAAAGTAAGTTTGGATAAAAGGCCACAGAAGGCACCTTAATGGGGTATCTCTTTGCCCCAGAAGTGCTGGCCTGCTTATGTTGTTTCAGGGTAGGAAAAACAAAACCATGTGGATATTACATGATCAGTCGTAGATTAACACTCTTCAGCACATTGAACAGTCTCTTACCACATGCATATTCCCCTGAATGGGGACTGCACTACGGAGTGACATAGTGAAATCATAGAATACCACGTTGGAAGGGACCTCAGGGATCATCTAGTCCAACCTTTTAAGGTAAGAAATATATATATATATAGTTCAAATGATCCAGGTTTGCAGTTTTCAAGAGGAATGGGCGCTCTGAAACAGTACTGGCCAAAGTCACACTAATCTTGGACTCCTTAGTTTAACAGTGCAGAGAGGAAAATAAGTTTGTAAAGTGATCAGCTGAGTAATTAGATGAATATGTAAACACTTTGTTTATAGAAAACATATGGTACAAGATCTGGTAATATTCCTTGGATAGACTGATAATTATCACTTCCTCTATAATGTGGGATGCTTGAGTACTGGTAAGGGAAGAGGTACTGACACCTCAAGACTAGGAATAAGCATCTGTTACAGTCTTACATTTTTTACTAGGCAATTACTGCACAGATACTAATAAAGTTTCATTTCTTGAGTGCTTCCAAGCCTGCTATGCAAGGCAGTGAGCAGTCAGCAGGTACAGCTATGCTGCCTTCTTGCACTGAGGCTATCTGAGCGGCATATAAAACAGCTAAGTAGTGTAAGTGTTGTAGCACGACAGCTCTGCCAGCAAGTTGTCCAAATATTTACTTACCTTTACAGGCAGATTTTACAGCTGGCACTGAGCTGCTTGCTGCCATAGCTACGCTGCTTGCTTCCAGTAGCTGAGCTAGTTTATTTGAATCTAGCTTGAGTTTCTCTTCAAAACTCTGCAGACGTTAACTCTAAAACTCTACAACATATATGGCTTCAGTTACCAGTATACAAATTTATCTATTCACTTTCTATAGCATATAAGACACTGGAGGATTAAGTTATCAGTGAGAAAAAGATCTTATATATAAAGCACAATTACTCCATGATGCCTGTAGAGGGATTACATGCTAAAGCATGTAAAACTAGCTGAATTTAAAGGTGTTTCTCAAGATGCCTTAACATCATTAACTTCTCGGGAAACACTCAAGGCATTCCAGGATTTTCATTTGTGCTATGGAGAGTCTTTTGAAGTTTGGAGTCTGCAAGTAAAACCTTCATTGCTCCTTTTTTTTTTTTACTTTCCTGTTACATGTTGCTCCAGATCTAGCATAGCCTTTCCTACTGCTTTAACATAATACAAGTTATTGTAATCAAAATTGGTAAATGGATTAGATGCTGGGAAATAGACTGCAGCTTAGACTGATTTCGGTTTACTACTCTGTACCAAATCCAGATGTAGTTACTCACCCTCCATTTTAGTGAGGCATGTCTGGAAAGACCTGTAAAGAGGGAGGAGACCAATAAAATTTATGGTAATTACAATACAAAGCCCACTATTTTTCAGTTGTCCCATAAACTCCCATGTACCTTGCCTTTAGATAGACCTCATTTATAAAGGTAAAAATAGATCAACCTTATATCAAATAGCTATGGTTTATCATTTGCCTTAAATGTCCTATTGCAGCCCTCCCCTGGATTGTCTGATTCCATATATTCTTCACTATAAATCCCTAAATATTTACATATTAAATATTTATATATACACACACATTCATGCAGCTAACTTTTGAAGGATTAAAGCTGTGCTCCAAAATTGTTAATCTTTATATGAAAGAGAAGCAGCCAAGTTGCAGACTATGAAATTCATTGTGTCTGTTCTGGCTTTCTAAAACTTCGGTGTTTACTCTTAAGTCACGTAGGCTTACTTTAGCCAAGCTAAAAAGATCCCATTCAAGAGCTGCTTGGATAAATCATTTCTCTTTCTTCCAAGAGCAGGCACTAGCTTAGTTCTGATACATACCCAGCTGAAGATAAACATGAATCTTACCCTATCAGACAGCTCTGGGTTCTCTGAAGAACATGTTAAAGGCAATTTATTTTCTGTGTCCTGAAAGAGGCAATGAGGTACAGCTTCAAATTAAAATCATCTGATACTGAAATGGGTGAACACTAACAAACAATCTCTCATTAGTCTTATTTCTTTCTTCACAGTCTGTAGCACCCACTCAGGTTTTGGTATTGGGAAGAGACTCTTATGATCTGGATTGCTGTCAGCGGTGTTTTCCAAAGAACCAACACAGAGCATTTCTCTTGCCTGTTCTTAAAGTGCACATAATGTTTTGGCTGCACTGATGATGGAGTCAAGAAACTTTTAGGCAGGATCAGTATTTTAGGGAGTATTACATCTCAAAAAACTACCTTCTTCAGGTATTTAATAAGGAACATTGAAAGACATAAGGACAATATTGTTCCTGAAGCCTTTCTTTCCATTTCATGGAGGGTCTTCTTCATTTCGTTTTCATTTTTACAGTTATAAAGGTTTAAAAATTCCTCAATAATTTTAGGCAGTGAACTGATTCACAGTGTTAGTAGCGTGCCATAGTTCCATGTGGCCAGCGCTGAGCCTACTACATACAGGGTGTAGGGAAAGCAATACTACCGGAAAATTCTGCTCTGTTCCTTGGAAACTGAGAGCAGAGTTGAGAACTCTTTATGGGTATGATAAACCCTATTGCACATTCACAACTACCCCACACTTAACGCTCTTGAGTAATCTCAGTAAATTGCTCGAGTAATTACAGTTGGCTTTTAACTGGTTTAGTATTACTCCCTTCTTGTCTAAAATTACAGAAGAGACAAATTGCGTACTCTTTGCTAGCTGCAACTTTTCATTGCAGAAACACCAAATTTGGGGTTAGCTTGCCTATAAATACCTGTTTTTTTTTTTTTTTTTTTTTTTTTAAAGTTTGTAGCAAGTTCACAAAACTTACACTTTACAACTTTGGTTATCTCATGGCATACAGGGATGCCTGGAGCATGTATCTATCGATGCTGCCACACACCTATGCACATAGCACTAGGATTATATGCATAGTACAAATTGTAGATGCATAGACAATTAAGTGTCAGCACAGCTTTAAATGAGGCAGCATAGCTTCTGTTAATGTTAGGAAGAACTTATATAGTACTGTAGAATTATTTGCACTAAGAATCCCATCCAATGCATAGCAACCATCTGATGGAAACACTTGAAATTTACTGTTAATGCATTTCCGTAGACACAAGGGGTTTAACAGGCATCACAGGCTCAGTGTGGTTTCTCCTGTAATTAAAAATATTTTCATTTAATGGAAAAATATTTTTGTTCTTGTTCCAAGAAAACACCACTGCAATCCAGTGTTTAAAACAAATGTTTTCTTTTCGCTTTCCTCAGATCCTTAGCAGCCAAACTACACATGACTTGAGGGGATTCAATTCGAGCCTTCCCATAGAAACCAAATGGCTTCCTTACAGATACAGCAAAGAAGAGAAAATGCGTTACACGGTAAAAATGAAGTCCACTCACTACTGTAAAAGTTCACTCTTTGTTCGTGAGAAATAAGCATCCTGGATCCTTCAGCAAATAAGCATCCTGATCCTTCAGCCAGCGCCTGGCTGCAATAGTTCATATCCATTAAGGTGTTCCCATACACTTCAACAGACCAGACTACAAAAGTTCTGAGATTATTCATACTAAGCATGCTGCTAATTCTCTAAAGTGAAATCACAACATCAGATGTCGGAACCAAGAGTAGGATTTTGCTTAGGTTGGCAACATCACAGAGAACTACAGATGAGATACGCTTAGGAAAACAAAACAGATTAAAAACTAAAGAAGGCAGTGCAACCTGACAAATTCCTAATGCAGAGAAAAAAATCTGGTCTTCAGATATAATTCCATAGATGCAATAATGGAATCTGGTTTTGGAAGGCATGGGGCAGTATAATACAGATGACAGAGAATTAAAATAGGGAAAGGGAATCTTCCTAATCCTCGGTATCGCTTTATTGCATCATTTGTTTGAACGAGATCATCTGTACATACTGCTGCCTTCAATGCACTCCCAAATGAGCACAAATACTACTACTAATCTGTCTTTTGGTGGTTTATTTTGTTTATTCAATAGGACCCAAGGTAAAAATTACTTTTAAAAAAGCTTCTGCCTAGAATCATAGGAAATCATAGCAATCATAGGAATCCTACGAAAAACATTCCGTGGGAGTTCAATAATTAAGGAGAAAATAGCAGTGTCAGATCAAAGGTTTCCTTCCCCCACCTAGATTAAAAGCAGATCTTTATTTTATCATGCAAGTACAAGTTAAAGATACATCGCTAGCGTGAATTTGCTTTCGGTCAATGTTTTTGTAATACAAATACCTTGGAAATGCAACAACTCTTAATGTGATGTTTTTCTATACAGCAAACAAACGGATTTAAAAACTTGGTGAGGGAGTGGTAGGTGGCTAAATAAATACAGAGAAACCCCAGTGGTTTGTCTTGTAACAAACTAGAATAACACTTCAAAGTTCGGGACAGATTTCCTTATATTATCGGTTTTGGGTGTAGCTGCGTGGCAAATTGCAAGTGTTGTCTTTCGGTATTTACTTTACGACCCTTTGTAATCTCGAGCTGTATTTATAGCTTGAAGTGGGAAGAAATCAAAATTAAAGAGGCTTGTTTAAGCATCCTTTGTAATCAAATGTGGGTTGGTTTTTTTTTTCCCATTTCTCCTTAAACTCAAAGTGCAGCCTGCCGGGGAGGCCACCCGGGGCGTTGACAAGTCTTGACCTCACATCTTTGTGGCTAAGAGTGAAGTTGCAGGAAGGGATAAACTGCCTGATTTCTGTGGGGAGAAGCGGGCCGCTTTGTTTAACTGGGAATCAGAGGGGAAAGGGGGAGGTTTTCTTGCCTGGGTACCACACGGCAGTGCCGAGGCGCTGGGATCGCCACTCGCTTTTAGTTCCCCACCCGCACGGGGCCCGGCCAGGCCGTGCCGGCGGCCCCAGCAGCCTCTGCCCCGGGTGCCGCTCTGCCTCCCGGGCCGCCCTGGCCGAGAAGCTGCGCGGCTGCCCCGCCTCGGCTCCCGCCCAACGCCCGCGGCACCAGCGCTGCCCCGCGCGGGCCCCCGCGCGCCGCCCAACGGCCGCCGGGGCAGAGGCTGCGGAGCCCGCGGCTTCTGCTCGCCAAAGGGCGACCTTGGCCCCGGCCCCAGAGTGCCGGGGCTGCCTCCGGGGCCTCCCGCGGCAAGCGGCCCCCGGAGCAGGGGGGAGGCCGCACTCACAGAAAGATGAGCCGGGGTGCCCCAGAGCCAAGAGCTGCCCCCCTGAGCTGCTGCGGAAGGCTCTGGCACCAGGCAGGCACCTGCCCCTGTGGGTGCTGTGTGCCCTGGCACCAGGCAGGCACCTGACCTGTGGGTGCTGTGCGCCCTGGCACCAGGCAGGTACCTGACCCTGTGGGTGCTGTGTGCCCTGGCACCAGGCAGGTAATTGACCCAAATGGGTTCTGTGTGCCCTGTCACTAGGCAGGTAACTGACCCTGTGGGTGCTGTGTGCCCTGGCACCAGGCAGGTAACTGACCCAAATGGGTGCTGTGTGCCCTGGCACTAGGCAGGTACCTCACCCTGTGGGTGCTGTGCACCCTGGCACCAGGCAGGTAACCGACCCAAATGGGTGCTGTGTGCCCTGGCATCACCTGCGCTGGGGAGATGGGAGAAGTTCCCGTCCAAGGGGACATTGCCCCAGTGAGGACATGGCAGTTGCAAGGGAATGAATCCAGTTAGGGGCACAGTGCAGCTGGGGCAGTTGGTTATAGCCAGAGACAAGCACCCAGCCAAACAAAGGCACCAAAATGCAGAACCCAAGACTAGGGGTGAAAAATTGTCTATGAGTTACTTGATTTAGTGAAAATTGTTTCCATCATAAATAAGGAGGTCCAAGAACTGCTTTTAGGTTTTGACTTTCCCCTGTTGTTTACAAGATGCTCAAGGCAAGGTTTACAAAAGACAATGGCTTTTAACTGGACTAATGCTCTTTATTGGCAAAAGCAGCTAACCTGTAGGGCAAACAACACCCTCAGGTTTGTGCAGCTGTAGAAAGGTGTCACAGGTACATAAATTACAAGAAGTCCTTCCCCCTCTGCCAAACACTCTTGGAAAGTTATTGCTACACACAGAATATCCCTGGGGAGCAAAGTGAGGGGTTTGGGGGGTATAGGAGAGCCTTACCAAAAGAGGTTCTGGCTCTGGACCATCAGTGTAGTGAAAACAGGCCCCCATTTGCTTTAAACAAAAGTAGAACTGCTCAGAAGGCACACCAATCTGTCTCCTGTAGCAACTTTGGAAATGTCCCCAGACCGTAATTGTAAGAGCATATGGCTATGCTGTAAAAGAAACAGAATAGTAATGTTTTCTGAAATTTCCAGTGAGTTTGCCTGATTGCCAGCTAACCCAGGCCCAGGTGACCCCGTCACAGCCGCATTTCATTTAATTTTTGTTCCTTTATATTTGGACTGAAATCTTCTTGTTGCCTTTTGCTTCCTTCCTTGCTTCAGCCTTAGCATCTGCTTTTTTTTTTAAAATACAACCCAGAATCAGAAAAGATTCCATGGGCTATGGAGTCTGGTTCCTTCCTGCAGCAGTTAAACAGGTCATATAATCCCATCTGTAATTTTATCAAGCTTTCATCTTAAATCCATTTTGGTCTTTTTGCCTTCCTGCTCCTGTTGGGAAGCTGGTGCAGTACTTTTTGTCCCTAACAGTTGGAAACTTTCCTAATCTCCATGATAAATTTTCATGGCAATTTACTCGGGTATCTTATGCTGATACTGAGTTCTACTTTAATTGTCTTTCCTTTGGACGTTTCTCTTATTCTCCTTTATCCCCAGTATATTTGAGGAGCAATAATAAACCTTTTCTCAGATTTTCTTTAATAATGAAATAATAAGCTAAATAAGGTAAGTTCTCTCAATCTCTTCTATCAGGATTGTCACCCATTTTACAATTTTTTTTCAGAAAAGATTGTAAAAATTCTTACATGCCTGTTGATAGGAAAACCAAGGGAGCATTTCGTAGCTTCACCTCCTCAGTAGTGCATAGTTCTCCTGCAACAGATAAATACATGAATTCTTTCACCTTGGTGTCTTTCCTAAACTATGAGCTATTAGCTGGTCATAGAAAATTTGTGTTGTTAATTCCAAAGTGTACAGCCTTGCACTTTGTACATTTTAACCTCATCCCTTTTCAGCAAATGAAGTTCAATGACCTTTATGATATTCCAAGCCTTTTCTAGTTTGACACTGCCTCCAGACTTCGTCATCAGAAAATGTCATAAGCACATACGCTGTACCAAAATTAGCTATGAAGCTATCCACTATTTTTAGTCTCCAGCTAATCCTAGAGAACTCTGCTGGTAGCTTTCCTCCAAACATACACTTCCCCCTTTAATGCAACAGGTTCAATCTTTGTATTTTTGCCCTGGTAGTGAAGATGATAGTACAATCCATCCGACACCAAGGAATCTGTGTTGTACTCTGTAATTTTGATCTGATTCTTGTTTATTTCCTACCTCTAAATTTTTATTTTCTCTCATGGTGAAGCTTTTCTCCAACTGTGGGATAATGTATAAATGGTTTACTAAGATACATCAAAATTAGGCTTATTTTAACTAGAAAAAGAAATGGGTTTTATCCGAGAGAAAGACAACTAGGTAGATCTTATGTAGTCTACTTCACATAAAATGATTTTTTTACTCTTCACTGTTTCAAATTTCCATTTACTTTGATGTGTTAGTTGTTCTCGCATACTATTAAAATCAGTTTAATGGGGTTGTGATTTACTTGGTTACTTCCTCTTCCCATACTCCACTTGCTAATTGTGACTAATACGATACAATACTTGCCTCATTCACTTAACCAAGCAACCCTCTACTTTCCAGTTCACCATTTCAGGCAAAATAACAGATTTTTTAAAATTTTGTCATTCCAAAACTAAGCTTGCTAAGTAGTACTGTGCTATTAGGAGCAGAACTGAGGTGCCTAAAGCAACAACTATACAGGACTCGCTTGGCTGTCTGCCTAATGGCCAGCAAATCCACAGGGGTTGTATCTAAACTAGGGAATAAAAGGAGGAGCCTCGCCGTATCTCGTTTAAGTTAATTGCTGAAATGACTGTTTTTCCTTGTCTTTGTTACTAGAAGTCACTGTGGTGACTTCTGAAAACCTAATTGGTTTGGTCTGAATCATTCTTCTCTATCATATGCTATGTTCTTAAAAAGTGATGATTTTTTTTTCAGTTGTTTGTATTACCTTGACCTTCCCAGATATATCTTCTAATTATATTTCCTGTTCTGGAGAATGTTGTCAGAATTTGCAAAGGGCACAAGTAAAAGCAAAGATCAGGATATTCCTATCAGGAATTCTACAGCATAACAGATATTTAAAATAGATTTTTTCCATGTTGGCAGAACATGGCAGAGCTGAAATCTCAAAGGCATCTCAAACTGTTGTCCTTATATACTTTATTTTAATGTGAAAAATAAAACTTGTTGCTTAGATCCTTACAACTTCCATGTCAAACTTACTTAAAAAGTACCATTCCAGGATAAAACAATGATATTATTGTTTGCCCTGTGCTGTAGAAAGGGATGATGAAGGAGAATTGCAAAAATTTCAAGAAGGAATCTGAACTCGTGCTCCTTGCGTAGGGAACTGGATTTTTCTTTGCAGTATCCAGTGTAAATGAAGCCATTCAGCATCCTCAATAATGACTCCAGAGAAATCTAATGTTTTACTTAGTAAAGAAAGCACTTCAACTTAGCATTTCTGTAAAGCATGCGTTTAAAGTTTGACCACTTATCTGGAAATGTGGATGGCCTTAATATTTCTTACTAGGTTCTGACTCTTCATTTTGTGTGTCTTAGTCTCTTAACACTCATACTACAAAGCCTTGGCCACAGATACTTTGGAGCTGTTTTTCCCAAAGCCAGACAATCTGAAAAGAAAGATCTTCTAGTCTGATGCCTTCCTTTTTTAACGGTGGTATTCAAGGAGATGCAGTAGCTTATTCTGCATTGTTGAAAACAATGTCTGCTGGTTGATGGGTTTTTTGGTTAACGTCCTCCTGAACTGTAAATAGATGGTCACTGTGTACCAGGTCTGCTATTTCAGGGACATGCCTATTAAAGAAGAAGGCCTCTGCTTTCCTAGGCAGCAGAGAGATTGATCAAAAGGGCCAGAAGCCTGTGGGTTTCCTTACTGCCAAAGAGTGCATTTTGCTTCAAAGTTGTTTTAACCACAATGAATCAAGGGCTTCAACTATGAGCTCTGAAGTAAGCGATTACAGATTCTGAAGAGAGGCCTGTCTTGTCTAGATAGATCACAAGGCTTGCTATAAATGTTAGGTCTACAACAGAGCCTTTCAAGCCAGTGGCCTGAAAATTGCAGTCTTAGATGGAAAGGGTGAGGCTGAAGTGGGGAGCAAAGGAAATTATACAAAGCTGCCAAACTGTATAGATGCTGACAAGCGTGTAGTGTGGAGAAGTCTGCTTGAGTGAGTTTGTGTGGGGACAGTTGATGCCATGTGTTCCTTCAGTCAGAAGGTACATCACTGCGTTGTCTCAGAATGAGATGGTAGCTCTTGTTCTTTGAGCTGCAAATCTTCTGAAGTGTGAAGCCAGGGAAAACCACCTGCTGTATCTCAGTTATATTTTTTCTGAGTAAATAACATGAAAAGCTTGCATTGTTTAAAAGTACAGGGGAAAGTCTCTGAGAAGTTTGTTTGTGTTCTACGTCGAACAAATTGTTCTTCTGTATGAAAGATTTGGCAGCCAGCATTGTGCCTTGACCACTCTCATGACATGGTATCTGTAGAAAAGAAACAACTGGTTTTATAGTTTGTTTTAATACACAGGCTCAGGTTCTGCACTTCCCTCATATACACAAAAGGACACAGAGATTGTTTAAAAGACAAGTGTGTAAGTTGCTTATCTTTGCTTTCTCTTTTTTTTCAGTTCTTCTATTTTTGATAGGTTAGCCTGTCCCTCCTTAGTAGTATCTCTGGGAAATTTCCCAAGAAACCTACTAAATTTTCTGAGAAGAATATGTTCTCTGAGCTAAAAAAGATATATTAAACTACTACAATTTCAAATTGCACAGTAAGATTATGAAGGACATATATGTCAGATCAGAATAACATTTTATATAGGCTGCTGTGTAAATATACACAAAGTGGTTCTTGATGTGGTTTCCCACAGTAGTTGCTCTAGGCTTTCATCTGGTGCAATTTTCACTGAGTGCCATAATGACAGGTTCCACAAAGCCTCCCTCGTTCAATTTTAGCTCTACCAAACCAAAAGAGAAAAAATCAGAAGAGAACAGCCAGCAGCTAAAACCAGACTCAGAAAAAAAAGCAGCTTTGCTGGTAAATCCTGTCTCCACATACGGGGGACTGGTCACTATAACTCTGCTGCAAAAAACTACGTATAGACAAATATTTAGAATGCAAGTAGCTGGAGATGGTTCCAGGCGCAGGAGGCAGGGGGAATGTGAGTGGCAACAAGAAATGAAGTAATTTTATGGTACAGGTCAGTTTAACCAGATCAAAGGGACTAAGCAGAGAGGCTGAGGATCACATGGAGCTACCCACAGCAGGTAGCCAGCTGTTCATGTGCAGCTTTGAAATCACGTTCTGGATGAGGTCAAGAAACACCTTTACCAAGCTAAGGGACTAAAATCAATGTCAAGTGAGTTTGCTGTGAAGATAATACACCTAAATCAAAGAATTTTAGTAAAGCAGTAAAGATGCTCTAGAGGATGAAGAAAAACTTAACCAAATTTAAAATTATTCAGTTAGAAGGGACTTCATTTCCATCTATGTCTGAGGTGTTAGGAGAAATTTTAAATCGTAAATAGTAACATAAACAACAAATAAGTGTATTTCCTTTGATCATTGCATGTTATCTTTCTAGGATAAAATTCTACACAACAACTTCCCTCTGGTCATCTGGCAACATTCCACCTTGTTCACGTAACAAGACCGCACTCTTCACTCTGCTCCACTGCCCAGCTCCTCCAGAGAAGGATTTTAAAGCTGCCTTACCTCAAGGTAGTCAGTGTAATTATTTAGATACATTATTAAATTAAAATCTCTATGTAGAAGTATTTTGGCTTAGAACCTAACCAACCAATCCTCATGCCTCTTCCCCTCTGTACTGTCAATAGAGTTTCGGTGGCACTTTGTTGATTGACTGCTGATTGAGCTTGCATGTGGTAAGCTAAACCTACATGTAACTGTTTTGTCTAGTCAAAACAACCATGGTGTTTATTACTCAAAATCATCAGTGAATATGTAAACACTGGAAGTGTTGCAATGATGTTTATGGAGCACTGACCTTTCTCTCTAAAATTTACTTGGGAAGAACAACTTTCTTGAAAGGATGGCTCTATATTTGAGTGCCTGCATTTGAAGTAATTTTCTCTTGATCATCTGCTTTGATTTCCAGACTAACAGAAGGTTGAAATGGGAGGTTTTGCTTAAAGGAAAATCTGCATCTGAATAGAGTGATGATTCTGCCAGAGGTACACCTTGCTTTACAAATTCAAAGCTTTCTTTGTTTTCTACCTTATTTAACTTACTCCATTCTGCTTCTTTGTCCTTCCTATTCCAATGTTCTTTTTTTTTTTTCAAATTACTGTGAGCTTTATTTTTCTCTCATAACATCTTGAAAGATGATTCTGCAGCACAGTTTTCTAGAGAACAAGAGCATACTGTTGAAACATTCTTTTTTCCTGCACGGCTGTACTTTATATCATTACAGTCCAACACTGAATAATAATGTTACTACAAAAAAATGATTAATAAATCTCCTAAGATTTCTATCTACTACTATGCATTCTGTTGAATATTACTTGAGTCCTTTGAATGAATTAACATGTAAGTGAATGCATACTATACCATGGATTTTAAAGGCCATATACAGACATAAACTTTAATAAAGATTTAGAAATGCCAAATAAACTGCAGCCACATCTGTCGTGACGAAATGAAACACAATGTAATACATGAGTTAATGCTGGCACAAGCCAGGTCAGTCTGCCCCTTGGACACTCACCAGATTGTGCTGTTTGCTCCCAGTCCACCGGGCCCGGGATCTGTTAAGCTTCTGGAGTCTGAAGAGACTTTTGTGTTTGTATTGTGAGGTGCAAACTTTATTGCTCCTTTCTGAAACCGAACATACAGTTCAGCAAACTGAATACTGTGCTCTTCAGGCTCTTTGTTGTTTAAGCACACTTTCAAGAAGAATTCAAGATGCATGGTCATTTTGGGCTATGTTTTAGTTCTTTGGGCATACATAGGTTTGGGGTTTTTTTGGGGGCATACATTGTTGACTTGGTGAGCAGCAAAAGAACTAAAACATGATCTGTCTTTACTTAGAAGAGATTTATTCGTTAGAAAACGGTATCTAAATGCAGTGCACTTCTTTCTTTCAAATTACTAGAAGTCTGTCTGTTCCTTGTGTAGGACTCCTTGTAATTGCTCTATCTGCTTTGAGTGAAACTGCCTATGTAGGTTAGTTGTTATTTTTTGAAGTTCTCAGCCCCTGTTCCATAAGAATTCTTTACCTTTGCCATGACCTTATGCAGCCAGGTGATCTGCAGCTTAAATGCCCCATCCTTTTCTCCTGCTGCAGACCAGAAACAGCACATTGTAATACAAGCATCTCCTTGTCCAAAAGATAATAGCCAAACTTTATGATCTTGTGCCAGCTTCCCTTGGACTTCTGCTTCAAAATGGAGGTAAAAAAATGATGTATGAACTTGCAATCAGTGTTTTCAGTCTGAGATAAACAGACTTCATAATAAAATTACTCAAATCCTTATACTAGATACATAAGTACAAATGTATTCCACATAGACACAGTATATTTATAACAACGTGTAACAGTCATCCAGTTTATCTGATTGGATTCTATATTAAATAAACCATTTGCTATTGGGCAGAAAGCCTGATATGATTAGAAGTGTTTATGGCAGAAAGATACAACAAAGAAAGATTCATGATAAGGACACACGCTTACAGTGCTCACGATGTAATGGTTCATTCTTACTGAGGCATTTTACAGGCTAAGGTTTCAGAAAATCTTTCCCACCGGATATATAGTTTCTCTCCTAGTTTCTTTGCCTCCTTTTCTCTCTCCATTCTTTGCATGATGATGAAGGAGCTCTTTTTATTCTTCTTCTGACTCAATATGTGTCATTCTTGGGGGTGTGTTTTTCAGGATTTCTTCCACCAGTTCAACATTGCAGCTTCGCTGAACAGACAGGTAATCACTCTGGAAACATTATCTGTTGCCACCAAATGGAATGTCAGATTCTGGATGCAGTCCCCTCTAGTCTGCTCACTGAAGAATGTGCCCAGGAGGTTGTGCAGTCTTTTTCAGACATTAACAATAATTCCAGACCTTTTTCCAGGAGTAGCCCTTGGATCTCATTTAGCTCTGTGGTTAGGGACCTCTAGTGACTTAAACGATTACTCCAATGAGATTGCAAAGTTAGAAAAGATTTGCAAGGTCTGTGTTTCAGAGACCTGTGTAAAACTCTTCCTCCCATTTTTTATATTGTTTGTAGTAATAAGAGAGAATTTTTGAGGAGACAAGAGAGGAGACAAGATAAATGGGACTGGCCAAAACTGACTGGGCAAAAGGAAAGAACAGTTAAACTGCTGGCATTTTTTTGTTGTTTTTATTCTATTTCAATTTTTCTGGTGTGGTTATCAGCACAGCAGAGTATTGTTCTCAGACATCAAAAGGTATAAAAAGTAATAAATGATTACTCTAGCCCTTTTTAAGAGGGCTAAAATCTTCCTCTCCTTTTGATTTGAGTGCACTAATCATCTGTTCTAACTAAGTCAGTGAGCGATCAGGGTGCAAAAACTTCACAGCCTGTTCTGTATCACTCTGACCAAAGTACAGTAAAGTCAGGTTGACTTGAGCATCTCTCTGAGTCACAGAGGTGAAAAATTGCTACTTGGGTACCAAGTTAGCTGTTAACTAACCAACCAACTGACAGATGGTGGCTGCTGCCACCTTTAATCAGAAGAGAGAGCACCCTAAGTGACCAGCTCTGGGTCTGAAGTGTCACCAAGACAGCTTGCAACAGCTCTGCTCGTCACTCTGCTTGGTGATGCATCCCACTGGGGACTGAAGCAATTAGCCAAAACCCAATAACTAAGATAACTTTTCTGAAGATTTCTTAGAAGAACTAATTCCTGGGGTAACCATTAGTGAGATGCTAAAAATGTGCTGTGATTGCATTGGCAAACAGGCTGCTCCAGCTGTTTCCATCAGGGAGGTATGCTTGTGATAGAGTCCTCTATTTAGCAGCCAGAAAATCTTTTAAAGATTAAGTAGATGTTTTTTCTCCTAAACACCTCATTAGAAGGTAGATTTGCATGTTGAGAGCAATAAGTTATTGAAAAGCACTCCAGTGGCTCACTTCCCATTTGCAACAAATCAAATGACTGAAGAATAAATTGTATTATAAATATTGCTGAGAAAGGGCTTTCCTCATTAAAGAAAATTATTAAGCTAAATGATGTTTGTAGTGAGTAGCAAACAGAAAGTGCTAGAATACTTGTGTCTGGTGAGAAAGCAGTTCAGCAGCACAGTGGCATTAGAAATTACTTTGCAAATCTTTATGCACAATATATTCACTCTTGGAAGGAACCTTCTTCTATTCCATTCATAATTCCATTCATAATCCCAGAGATCTTAGCAAGTTTAGCTTGTTTACAGGTTTGTAACAAGATTCCCCCCCCCCCCCCAACATAATGTCACAATCCAGAGATGTAGAAATAGAAAGAAATAAAAGTAGTTTTCTTTGAATGTTAAATAGACTTTAATAGGAATAGAGAAAACATCTTTAAAGTTATCCTGATTTGAGTTTTGCTTCACTGGAGATCCCTCTCTTCAGAGTTTCTTAGTCTTGCTCCCAGTGTTTATATAAACAATACACCTGTCCTTCCTTGAGTCTGTCAAAGACAGAGGGAAATTATGTAGCACCTAAATTTTAAATAGACAAAGTTAATGTGGAAAATAAACACTTGTCATATAGATAAATACTTTTGAAGTTTTGAGCACTGGAATTAGGACCAGATTTTTTAAGGGTGTCAGTTTACCTAAAGACATGGAGAAACACGCAGCAAAGTGGTCACGTTTCTAGGTGTATGTCTTGTTCCCAGTCAAATTAACTAGCACTCCTGAAAATGTCAGTAGTCACCTAGGGCTACCTACAGTCACTGTGTGCCTACAGAGTATATGGAGAGTCAGTTCTCTTCAGAAATGTAGCACTTAGCTCTCTTGCAATGTTAACTGTTTATGTTGTTAATGACAAAGAACAAAATAATAATTTTAAAACCCCAAACAAATTAAACAACCGCCAAACAGAAAGCTTGAGTTATTTCTTATTCATTGGATGACCTCTAGTGGCCATCAAAGCTTTTACAGCTTGACACACCAGCCCTCAGAACATTCTAGAGATGTGCAGTTTTTGCAAAATGGGGAGCACGAAGATCAGCTTTTTCAAATCTGTGCACTACACACTTTTGCTCTACCCCTGCCATTATTAAAACCATATTTTATTTCTTTTTACAAAGTGAACGCCCTGTGAACTCTGCAGTTCTAAGCCAGAGTTCCAGCCATACCTCTCTCAGTCTACCTCTCTTGAGCTTTGACAGAGGCAGCCTTCCATTGGCCAACACAGCGTTGCTGTGGATCCTGCTACCTCGTATGACATCTGTTCAGCTTCTCATAACATCATTGTTCGACCTGGAACTGGCCACCAACCATCACCTCTCACAGCTGGCCGAAATAGACCACTTCATTCTGAACACTGATGGCCCATGGGGTGAGTTTATCTGTCTAAAGAGCAAACTGATGTGATACTCACTGAGTAAACTGGCATTGTCTCAACCTGTGGATGCTGCAAAGCTGCTAGCAGAGGGATTGTCTCAGGTTCTCACAATACTCAGTGAGGATCCTGCCTTTCTCACCAGTGTTATGAGAAACAGTAGGATGGTTTTGTAAGCTGGACCCACACCTGGTGTTTTGCCAAGTTCTGTTTATGGTACATTGGAAAATATTTTGCAATGGGTGCTGTAGGACTTTAGCCAGTCCCCCTAGGAGATGGGTGATCACTGACCAATCGCCCTATGGGGCTAGGGGATAGAAAACAGGGTTGTAAATTAATAAAGTTGGCTTCTTTGGCCTTCTCTTGGTGAATTTCTGTGTTGCTGCATCTCCCTGTTCTCAGTATAAACAACAACATCAACCCATGAGTTTTCTCACTTTTACCCATTCAATTCTCTCCCCCATCCCGCTGGGGGTGAGTGTTGCTTAGTTGCCAGCTGGGGTTAAACCACAACAATTACCTCTAATATTACATTATTATGTAATAAATTACCTCTTATATTACATTATGTATTTGCAGTCACACTTCAGAGTTCTATAGTATATGGCCCATTCATCAGGTTTTTTGCAATATGTTGTGGAAAGAATCATGCAGCCCCCTGCCTTCAGTCTGTTTCAGCAGTGTTGTGCATACATCTTCATTTATACAACTGGATTTTCTTCTCTTCTGTTTTTCCAAACTGTAAATACCATTGCCTAAAACTTCATCTGTGCTCAAAGCCTCGTTTTCTCACCCTTCAAATCAGAGTCCAACACAGTTTCTTTAGAAAAAAAAAAAATCCCATGGTGGGATGGAACTGGTCAGTATACAGCCAGGGGCCAGCTGTTGAACAGCGACTGACAGGGCAACATGCTGCACAACCTTGTCATTCAAGTCAAGCCCAAAGAAATAGCTGCAATTATTGTATATCTTAGTTATGTTGTTTTAATTCTACCCGACCTTCAAATTGCCTGAGATCATGTCTAATTGTTTTTCCCAATTTCAGAGGGGTCACCTACCTCACATAAGGATTTTAAGCTTCTAATCTGAATTTCAAAATACGCTATAAACCCAACACCTTCATATCTTTGGAAGGGTGTCTTTGTGATATCACAGGAGTAAACATTCATCCACAAAGGGGGCCTTTTTATTTCCTGTTTAAACTGTCAGCGAACAAACCATCTACAGACAAATTGTAAACAGTCCTGATAGTTTTACAGTAAATGCAGTTTGTGTTAGTATTGCACCATTTCCGCCGTAAGATTAGCACTTAAGGGCTAAAGCAATTCCTTTCTTGAGCTAATATTAATAGGCTAATATTTACGCAGGAAATGTAACTCGTGTTAGCACAGAATCTTCTCCACCTTAAGATTAGCACCTGAGTGCTAAAGCCGTTCCTTTCTACAAATAAGAATCCAAGAACTGGTTCTCAGTTCACATTAAGAGATGTTTCTTAGAACGCAGCACAGAATTAGGTTTGTTTGTTGTGGAAATCCCTGTAAGGCTTCCTATTTAATGGAAACAATCTTTGCCTTCCCAGTCACTCCTGACTCCATCGCTACTGGTGCTCACTCTGCTGCTTCATCGTGTCCAAGATAAAGCCAAATTTGCAGATCCTCGTCTTTCTTCCAAGGCAGGGGAGAGTGCTGTGCTTGTCCCTGTCACAGAAAAATGAGACAGCCGCTTCTCCTCCCCAGCTTTTCCCGAGGGGCATCAGCATCCAGCGCTGTGTGCTAACTGGAGAAGATGGGGAGCCTCTGGGTTACGGTGCCAGCCGGGGGATCCCGGCAGGAGGAGCCGGCAAACGGCCTCTTACCGCTGCACTCATCTTCATTCCCGCACGGGCAGGGCTGGCTGCGCGGTGCCGGGCAGCACACGCACGGGCTGACACCGCCGCCCCGGTACCGCACGGAGCGGGCAGGAACCGGCACACGTCGGCCGGGGGGCAGCGCGGCGGAAGCGGCCTCATCCCGGCGGCCCCGCCCCCTCCAGTGCGTGTCACGGCGCGGCGCACGCGCGCGGCCGGCCTCCCGTTCCCCCCGCACATCTCGCGCCGGGGCCGCGGCTCCTCCCTGCACCACCTTCGGCCCAGCCGCGGGCGGGGACGCGCAGACCGCACGGCTACCCGGGGGCGGCGGCTTCATCCGCGACAAGCATCAGTGGGGAAAGGCGCCTTCTCCTCCTCCTCCTCCTCCTCCTCTCTGCCCCCGCGGCCATGGAGATGCCCGAGAGCCAGTGCAAGAAAGTCAAGCTGAGCAACAGGGTGCCGAGCTGGGTGAGCGGGCGGGGAGCGGGGCGCCTGCGGGCAGGTGGGAGAGCGGGGCGGCGCGGGGGGATGGGATGGGATGGGATGGGAGGGAGAGAGAGGAGCGAAGGAAGGAAGGAAGAAGCGGCCGCGCTCCGTGCTGATGTGGCAGTGGGCGGCAGCCGGGACGGGGGGCTCCCCGCCCTGCCCCGCTTCCTGACACTCACCCGGGCGCGGGGAGGGATGCGGGGCGGGGAGGGCGCGCGCACGGGCGGGCGGGCGGCGGTGGCCGCGCGGGGGTCGCCGCGAGCCAAGACCGTTAAAGGGCAGGGTCGCGCGGACCCGCTGCCGGCAGCGTCGCCACGGAGCCTGGCGGGGGCGGCCCCGGCGAGGAGGCTGCGCCCCGTCCCCGGGCGCTGGGTTTCAGTCGCTGCCCTCGGGAAGGCGGGGACTGCCTGTGGGCAAGGACAGGAAGCCCCTCCGGAGAGGACCGGGGGCCTGGGGGGCTTCATCCCCATCTTTTCGGTCGGCAGCTCTCCCTCAGCTTCCAGCGTCTTGGAAGGAGGAAGCCTTAAGAACGCGGTGTACAATGTGGCCATTCATAAAGCCGGGCTGGCCGAAGACTGAGGCTCTTTGTACGGTGGCTGTTCTGTGGAAAACTGTCGAGACAGGGCTTGGAATAAAATCTAGCCAAAGCCTTCATTCTTGCCCACAACGATGGGGGCAGATCAGCTTACAGCAAAGAGGCTGAAATGTGGCTATTTAGAAGATAGGCTGCAGGCCTCTGAAAGCATTTGATACTTTTGATGATGCAAGGCAAGTGGGGAGGAAAAAAAAGCACAATTTTGTTTTCAAACAATGCTGAGCTGCAGAAGAGATTAGATCCAGATAACACTTGATACGGAAGGAACAGTGCAAACAGTTTGTGAAGTCTTGCTGTGAGTAGTGAAGGCCACAATTTTCTTATAAAAATGTCAAAATCTTTTAAAAGAGTCTCAGAGTTGCCTGAAAAACAGTGTTGTAGTGAAAAGCGTTCAGTAGATGTTGTGCCTCTCCAGGCCTCTTGCACCGTGTACAAGTTCAAACTTGCTAACATAAGAGAGTAATCGGTAAGTTACATTCTTTCCATTTCTACAAGGAAAAAGCAAAATCAGAGGTTAGGAAGGTAGTGAAGTGTCTGGGTGGGGGTAACAAAGTGTATTCAAAAGTTACTCTGTATCATTTAATTTGTCAGAAGCAAAGCCAAGGTGGACTGACCCAAAGCAGGAAAATTGTACCGTTAAAGAAAGAAGTTAAGTGACATTAACTGTTTGCTGAGTGCAGTTGAGCAACCTCCTCTATGTTACTTGGCAAGAAAAGGAACACTTCCTCTTCTTTTTCTTTAGATGGTCTCAGATGAAATTCACTTTATTACTCAATAAACTTCACCAGGAAAAAAAAAAAACAAACCCAACAACAACAAAACCCCAACCAAAAACCCCACTGATTTACACACTTCACAGGCAAATATTCTGGCACTTCTGACTCTGCATCTGTTCAGCTGAGAGCAAAGTCAAAGCAACCCATTATACCTCAATGGACTCGGCAGCCCCTAGGAGAGTAGGCAGAGCCTTGTCTACCAAACTTTCTCTAGGCCTTCAGCACTATTCCAAATACACCTCTGTCTGTGGAAATCCCCTTGCCAAGCCCACCTCTGAGCGCAGCAGCTCCAAGCTGGAGAGCAGCATTCAACATAGCCACAAACACTGCTATTAGACTAGCTTCCTAAGAAGACAAGTGGAACACTTTCTTTAGCGTAGCTTGAATCTGAATGTGGCTCTGGTGTTGCATTGTTTTGCAGGTAACTCCTGTGGAGAACTTGCTCCCTATCTTGTTTCTGAGAGCATTCTCAGCAGAGGCATTTCTGGCTTGGTTTTTGTCCATTCCCTCCGATGCCAGCCAATGACTCCACTCCAGTACTTGTGAATAAGCCATCTCTGCTTTTGGTCGTGCTGTTACTGCAGCGGGTGGCAAGTGAAGATATACTCCTTACAGTACGGTTATCACTGAGTTGCTTGTATCCACAGTGCAGTTAAAGACTCTGGATGCTTTCTGTCGCTGTGATTTTTGACACTGTCCCAGCATTAGGAATGCCTGGCGAAGATGAGCCAGTCTAAGCGGCAGGAGAGTGCGTTCGGCAGATTGGGTGGTGCTACGTGGGAACGTGTTTAGATGCCTTATTGTATCACTGTGAGTTCTGGAGGGCAGTTGTGAGGATAAAAGTAAGAATTTTTGTTGTAAGCTTGAGAAAATAGTGTTAGAATATGGAACCCATATGGGATACGGTGAATTGTTAGTTTTTTAATAAATGCAAACCATCTTATTTTTCAGGTATTGTTTCTTGCCCTTCTTTCTTAAGCACAGTTGTCCAAATGAAAGCACAAATTTTCAAACCAGAATTTGAAAGTAGCTATTGGGAGGTATGTCTGGCAGATCTTTTGCTGGACGGTTCTTGAAACCTCGTCCAAAAATGTGAACAAGCAGACTCTCAGGTGAAGTGCCATTGCTTTAGCATCCCTGGGAAAACATTAAAATGCGGTGTTTGTGTAAATAGTGTGGAGGCACTAAAGTGTAACATGCAGAGGAAGAAATATTTTTGTGGGAAAGCCAGAAAGGAAATTTCTGATGGTTGTAAAAAAAAAAGCAGATTAATAGACCCTTGAGATTAATGCCCCTTCTTTTCATTAGCTCCTTTACAAAAGTAGAGACTATTATAGTGAACCTAATTAGGCTAAGAAATTTAAAATAGCTTTTCTAAAGAGCACTTGCTCATCACATAAAGTTTTTCTGTTACTCATTTTCTTACGTTTCATTTCTTTTAATAGTGATAATACAGATCTCCAAGGTGAGCAGTGCTTTGATACAGTGTAAAAGGAAGTGACTGTTTTTTATTTCTCCTGTCATTTTGGATGGCCATTTAACTTCATCAGTTAATACTCAGCCAGTCTTCAAATTCCTGTAGATAACATTTGGTAAATAATTTAAGAGCACAACCAATGCGAGCCACTGATTTCTGCTCCTCTGAGTCGTTTTTCTGTGCCACATCAATATTTGTAGTAAGTGTTTATATCGGGGACAGTAATAAAAACTTACATTGTTGAGGATCCAACGTTAACTTTTGTTGCTCAGTGATGCTTGTGAATCATCTAGCAGCAAAGCGGGCATGATTAGGAAACATTTTGTTTGCACCAAGAGAGAATGACTTGCTAGATTATTTCCTCTTTAGAACACCTCTAAAAAGCTGTTTTCTACTGGAGAGCTCAGATATATATGGAAGACAAGGAGGATTTTTCTTTGCCCAAGAGTTTGTGTGCATGTGCACACAAACAAAAGTTGGGTCTGCTGGGGATGGGTGTGTTTTCTGACTGCGTGTAAACTGGGCACTGTAACCTTTAGTCTTAGATTCCTGTTTCTGTAGTGCAGGTAGATTATCATCCCATCCCTGGGCTTGCTGGCTGCTTTGTTGCACTCGTGTGCCTTGTACTGTAGCAATCCGTTGGCCTTCTCATTGCTGTTATTTGCTACCTCTGATAATTCATGACTTGATATTTGTTTTTCTCTTTTCAAGTTGCATCTCTTTCATCATTTTAAGATTCCCTCTTGCCTGCTTCCCCAGTGTTTCATGTTTTGTAAGTCTAGTGTGGTACCCTGATCACTTTTGTTGTTGCTTCGCTAGTCTGGAAAACAAAGCAAGCTGATGTAATTTACTGAATATGAACTGGAAGAAGTCTCCTTGGATGAGACATTGGACCTCCAGAGTATTTGAGCCTGATAATAGACTCATTGCCAGGAGTCAAAAGCAAAGCATGTGTGTTTTTATGTCTTAATGTAAAAGAGCACACTGAGACAGTGGCGTGGGAGCTGTGCTTTGGGACTGTTTCTCCAGTGCCTGGTACAATACAGTCCCACTGGAATTAATGAGAACGAATGCTGCAATTAATGCATTCGTTTGAATTGCTGGGTATGTTCATTATGCACACTATGTCCTTCTTTTCATTGAAGGCTAAGTACTTCAATTCTTTTTGTTGCTTTTAATTCCACAGTGTATGCATTTGCTCACTGAGATCTCCAATTTTATGTAGTGCATAACATACTATAAGAAGAAATGTTTTTTAATGTTTTGACTCTGACTTTTGGTTTTAGTCAGCTGCATTGAGCTGACTTCCTAGGCAAAATGGCTTTGTCTTAGGAGACGGTTCATTTTAAGGTAACATGATCAGCAAGTATAACTTAACTTCATATTGTTATAACCTTTGTGTAGGTGGTGGTTTCTTACGGGTTGGTATTCAGTATTCATCTAATTTTAGATGCTGGACTGTCACCACTGAACTAAGCAGAGGTTGTCATGTAAACACATGTGTATCTGTTCCTACCTTGAGCTTCTGTTTATGTTAACTATGAGCCCAGGCGTGTATAGAAGTGGGAACATCCAATTACACATATTCATAACTTTCAACTAAGCTATAGATAAACTTTGAAATGTTTTTCTACAGAAGATGATGTAGCACCATTTTTCTGTTAATCCTACTTTGGTGTCTGCCTAAAACTATGAAGAACTTTCTGCTAGTACTCCATAGATGAATATCCTCCCTTCTTTCTTTTTCAGTAAATGTCACGAGTGATTTCCTTTCCAGATAGCACTGATAAAACAATGAAAGAGAAGACAATGCAAATATCTTGCAGTGTGTTTGTAAGCAAGAGAACTCAAAGCAGCATTACTTCACATATACCACTAATTTTTTCCTTTAAGCCTTCTCTTTGATTGCTTATGCTCTGTTTGGTTATCTTAGGTCTTGATCTTTTATGAACAAAGTTCACACATCTAGATACCATTAAAGCTTAAGGGAATGCTGAGGCCGACCTTTCTGTGTGTTCCCTAGCCTTAGATTGTGAAATGTGTTTGACAGCAGGGTCATCTTACCCAAGATATTTGTACAGCAGCCTATTATGATGAATAAATAGTTTTAAGAAAGTCTGTAACCAGCATTGTTCTATTTAAAATTATACCACAAAAAAATCCCATGTTTTAAATTAAATAAGTTGCTTAGAAATAGTACTTTGTTAAAACAGAATATATAACTGTCTCAATTCTAGAGACTGAAGATATCATAGGTAAAGGCAGAGTGGTTTGGAGGTGTGTCTGATGAACTCAAAATTGTACCAAATATGCATAGTTTTCAATGAAAAGGCCTCTTAAAGAGTTAAAAATGAGTCAATGTTTGGTTGTTTTATGACAAACTTTTAGCTCAGATGGAGAATCCACTTGGATCTTCTTAGATTTAAATGACTTGAATAGAAGTCAAGTCTAGCAGCTCTAACAGTTCATCTCCATTCTCATAGCTTATTTTTCTTAAGCAAGTTGTGTTTGAACGTATCAGTTGACTAACCTGTCAATCCCAAGTTTCACAGAAGGAGCACAAGGGAAGTGGTTTGCTATGGGTGAAGTTTCTCATTTGCTTTGTGCCTTTTGGTCTATGAATTGGGTATTGTTTTTACTTCCACTGGTCTGTCTCCAAGTCTTTCTTTGTGCCTGTGAATAAGTTTTAGTATACTCTGCCAGCTCACCCTTTCAGAAGTTAAAGACCTAATCAACTTCTTCTTTATACAGGGAATGCAGAGGGCAACCAATGTTACCTACCAAGCTCATCATGTCAGCAGGAATAAGAGAGGCCAAGTGGTAGGAACAAGAAGTGGTTTTCGTGGTTGCACAGTCTGGTTAACAGGTACAGTCATGGATTTCTCAGGATTCTTTTGTTTTACTTACTCCTCTGAAAAGTTACTTAGCTGTAGCTCCTCTTTTTTCTTGCAAAGTTGAATGTTTGTGGGCTATAAGACCTTGATGCAATTTTATTACTATTTTTAGGTAGACTAGCAAGAAATTGCTCGGGGACAGATAGTAACTTGAGAATGTATTTTGTGCAGTGCTCCAGGAGCATTGTTTGTTTGGCACTGTCTGCTGCTTACTTCAGTTGAGTTTTGGAGAGTATGTTTGGAGTTTGTGGTTTTTTTGTTTGTTTTGGTGCATTAACCAATTCTGACTCTTTTTACTGTCTATTTTACCTATTAATAAATGAATTCTAACTTTTGATTCTTTCTCTTTGGAGTGTCCTTTTCTCCTGGTGTTGAAATAACATTTCAACATAAGCCTATGCCTTTGGACAGCAGTTGCAGGCTGAGGCAACGCATACTGGGAATTATTTTTGAAATCACATCATGTTTTTTATATTGACAGCTTTGTTTCGTAACAGTGAGGGGATTCTATTTTGTTCTATCTTTCAAAGTTCCTGGCAGCTTTAACATATTGTCTTTGGAGATTTTTTTCAGGTAGAACTGAAAATAAATAGTTATAACAAAGTGTATTATTTAATTAGTTTGCATACCATTTAGAGCACTGTTCTGTTGTGGTACACAATATATTCAGCGAGTATTAGAGAAACTACACAAGGTAAACTTTTCTTTTCCCAAGGTGTGTGGAAGGTAAAGCAGTAGCTGATAACGAACTGCTGAGAGCCATTCCAAACAGATACAGTAGCTTGCTGTCATGTACTTCTTTGGTCAAAGAATGGAGCCCTTTCTCTCCCCATTTCTGTCACGTAGCTCCAGCCTGTCTTTCAATGCTCAAATGGTTTGGTAGGCTGCCCTTCTGTTCCTCCTGGTAACTCATTAATATTCTTTTGAAAAAGGTCATGATAAAAATGTTTTCTCAGTTATCTACACAGCAGCATTTTCCAGTCATTCGTTTTAAACAAATATAATCTTAATGGCCAATTTCCTTTGTTTTTTTTCAGGAGGAAAAAGGGTGGTGGTAGAACACAAAAAAAGTTGTAAGGCTGTAAGGAATTAAGAAGAGCGTGTCAGGAAAGCTAGACTATTGCAGATGTTTGAGCACTAATGTTAGGGAGTGAAATGGACTGTTGGTATTGAAGAAAACAATACTACCCATTCTAGAACTGTGCAAACAGGAGTCTTCAAAACTCTGCTAGGTTTTAGAATCAAAGCTGCAGTAGTGGTGTATGGTATACTCCCTTCAAGGTGTTCTCCTCTCATCAGCATTCAGAGATGACTTTTTTAAGCTAAGGTTTATTTGAGAGCTAAATTCTAATGAATGTCTTGTGTTGTGAAGTCAGAAGGTTGTAGAAAAAGTACTAAATATAGGGAAAAGCATTACTTTTGTGTATAAAATAATATGCAATTTTTGAGAGTGTACGTTATTTTGTCAGCTCAGAAGCTGTTTTTAAACTTAAATCAAACAGTAGACTTTTTAGTGACAGCAGGACTCCTCAATTGTTCAAAGGTTTGTTGCTGAAGATTGTGAACTGGATCAAAGTTTAACATTAAAATAGTCTTTATTAATTGCTAACACACTCCCGTTCATGGAGCATGACTGCTGTGTGTCTTGAGTGGGTCTGTGATGTCTGATTCAGTGCTGATATTCTGCAAGGGGTGAGAACAGAGCATCGTTTGGTTTGATCCCATTCCTTTTATTGACTGAAGCTCACTTCAGTGTCAGACCTTCCTCTTCTGATGTAAATGTAACAGCTCTGCTTTGGGCTTCTGAATTTGGTTTGCTCACGTAGTAACAACTGACAGCAGCAGCACTGGGCACTGTGTACAGCCTCTAAGTGGCAGCAGTTTTCAGGGCCAAACTGTTTTATCTGCTTGTAATTGTACACTTAACTGTGTGCCCTACTCCCCCTACACCTGTTGTCCACGTAAAAGGCACTTACCTTATACTGCAGGTAAGCATCTCCAAAAGGCATTGCTGCTGCTGCCTCTCACTTTGGGGGTTTCATACTGGCAGTGGTACATGTGCTACAGGTTGTCATAACTTGTTTCTATGTTTGAAATATCTATTAATGTTATTATTGAATGTTGCAGGTCTATCGGGTGCTGGGAAGACTACAGTGAGCATGGCACTGGAGGAATATTTAGTATGCCATGGCATTCCATGCTACACGTTGGACGGTGACAATATTCGCCAAGGCCTTAATAAGAATCTTGGCTTCACACCAGAAGACAGAGAAGAAAATGTCCGTCGTATTGCTGAGGTTGCTAAACTGTTTGCAGATGCTGGTTTGGTGTGCATTACTAGTTTCATCTCTCCTTATACTCAGGTAAATCTGAAAAACCTTCAGGTAAAGCATAGGGAAAATGTCACTCAATTTTAATTATAGAAATCCCTCACTGCACTAGACAGAATCAAATGCTACCTTGTTGGTTTTGACATTTGTGCTTTCTAGAGATGATTACTCAAATTTCAGAAACATTAATCTTGAATATAAAAAAGTTTACATTAGTCTTTACAACTGTACTGTCCTTCACTCTATTAGGCAGAATTATTAATCTAACATTAGGAGCAAACTAAAATTATACTTCAAGAAAGAATCTTAAAATTACATCTTCCTTGACCCATGTGAAGTCCAGTACTTCATCAATATGAAGACTCATTATACACTGAACCTCAGTTAAGTTGTTTTTAAAAGCAGCTTTTTCTTCAGTGAATGAATGGCATGACCTGTATTTTACAAAGTGTCTTAAGGGAAAAATGTTTAATACCCCATCGTTCTTTTTCCTTTATTTCATGCTGTGCATACGACATGGCATTAGATAATACTGAAAATAACCCTAAATCCATGTTCACATTGTGTCATGAAGGCTTTTTCGACTGTGTATTGAGAACATGAGTAGGAGAGACAAAAATGATTTGTCAACATCAAGAACGACCCAGAGGCTGTCTCTCAGACATTTGACAGTATGAGAAAGTGTTACTTCTTCAGTTATAATGGTACAAACAGTTCTTCTGATAATAATTTGAGGAACTCAAGAGCCTTCAGTAAACAGAAATCTTTAGATATGAGGAAAAATAACCATATTTAGTGGATTTTTGGAAAGCTTTTTTTTTTTTTCCCCTTCTCTAAATGAAACTCACCAGTGGTTTCAACTTCTGCAACCCATACAAAGAAAAGAATATTTGGAGTATATATCTTGTCAGCTTAACAAATGTGGAGAAATCTGGTGTTCTGGAGAGAAAGATGGGTGATACCAGGAGTAGCATGTAATACCTCCTCTGAATTTAGTGAGCTAGGCAGATGTAACAGGTGGGGATGTAACTCCCAAGACAGGAGCAGATATAGAAAATCCTGCACTCTATACCTGAGTTTGTTTGTTTGAGCTTGTTTTATAAATCAAGTTAATGTAAAATATCTCACATCTTGATACCAGCTTTTACCGTTGATGAACTTAGCCAAACTGATGTAGCTTGCAGGGCATCAGTTGATCAAATAATGTTTCTTTTTTCAAACTTTGTTTGTTTGGGTTTTTTCCCCTGTTTTCTTTCAGGATCGTAATAACGCCAGACGAATTCATGAAGGGGCAAGTTTGCCTTTCTTTGAAGTATTTGTGGATGCTCCATTGCATGTCTGTGAGCAGAGAGATGTTAAAGGACTCTACAAGAAAGCCAGGGCTGGAGAAATTAAAGGTGAACCTACATGTGGTTACATCCTTTCTGCACAAGTGAAATGCTGGTGTAATTTGACTTCACATAAGTGGATGTACTTGAGTCTGTGAGTGTGCCACCCTTAAAAGCAGCATGGACTGAGAACAGGACTGAGCACAAAACTGAGATCAAGCTTCTAGCTCCTGGATCGGAATAGTTAAATGTGTAGCACAGTAGAAGGGCAAAAGCAACTATCCTCACATCGAAAAGCCTTGGGCAGATTGCATGGTGTCTATTGCAAGCTGTTATGATTGGGAATTAGTCCATCTTCCTTGTGTGTCCATTAGCTAGTTAAAAAGCAGCCTAATATTGCTCTAAAGTCTATGGAGAATTGCATTAATAAGAGTTATTAACTTTTTCCAAAATGTAAAGTATGATCATTATCTTTTCGTAAAGATCATTAAGAGCACTTCAGAGACTAGATTTTATTTTAAAATTAGCATTTTAGTCTGGTGTCCATGAAAAAGATTTCCTATCCCTGGCCTTACATAAAGGTTTAAGTACAGCATGCAATAAAAAACTTTAATACGTGATCACCCATTGCAAGTATTGTTTCAGGTGCTTTCCTCTGTGTTACACATCGCAGAGGTTGATGACAACACGTTTTACTTGTATCAAGAAGCAAAGCAATTTTTAAAGTAATCACTTTTGGAGGGCTGAGTTTGCAGATGCTGTAATGATGAATTCAGCATTAATCAAAAGCGATACAAAATTCAAGAAATCTAAGACATTCCACATGAGTGTTTGATACTTCTAGTACTACCAAATATATCATGTGAAGACTGAGAATAAATAAAGATGTATTAAGGTGTGCTCAGAATCCAACCTTATGACCTACCTGATATATGAAGGATGAAATTCAAGTGAACTTGCTTGTTCACAACAGATGTCAGCAACTATTACCTTCTTTTTCTCTGGCAATGGTAATGGGACATCTTCTTTGCCCCCTGTTGCCACTCCTCCAGTAATCAGATACTTTACAAAGTACACAGATTTTGGAACAGATACTGGCCTTCCATTATAACGTGGGGTACTGCAGCAATTGTTCTTTTGCTTAGATGGGGGATTAAGCTATTAATTTAGAGTATATTTAAGTGTGAAGTGAAAAACTTGGGTTTTAGTGTTTGCATCTGCAATTGTAGAGGATACAGATGTTCAGTTACTATAGCCCAGCTGTTATTTCTGCTGCAGATCTGCTTGTAGTGCTTAAATGCTTCACCTTTGGACTTGCTTTTTCCTTCTTGGTAATGCACAGTTGGTCAGAATCTCCTCAATTTCAAAGCAGATTGTTAGCTAAATAGGCCAGAATGAGTCCCACTGCTGGCTTGTACAGGCTGTGACAATAGTTATTATAACCACAGTAGACACGCACACTTACCTGATGTTAACAGATACCTTAAGATGGGTATATTGGCTAAACTAATGCAATAGGTGTTGGAATTCCTTATTCTTCAGAGTGTAAATGTACATATATACTGGTTGTTCAACATCAGGCTTTAGGTTCAAAAGAAACCCAATAATCACAGCTAATAACAAAGGACAGCTGGTAGGTGACTATTGCTGGATTGATGTTCATAGTTCTTCTGCCAGGGCTCCTTTCTTCATTCACAGTATAAATCAAACAGATTCACCAATAAAAATGTGCTGTGTATGTGCTGCAGAATACAGAAGTTTGAAGCAGTCCTTCAGTTGGACTAGCAGATGGTCTGATAAAGAAAAAAAAAAGTTTATTTATGTAAGAAGTCCTGTATTAAGGAAGGTAAAACTGTGCTCTTGCCTGTTGTGTTGGTTTACGCCTAGAAAACTATCTGTGAACAATGCTGAAATAGAATAATCTTTTGCCAAAGTCACTTAAGGTTTTGGTCTTACGCTCTGTAGGTTTTACTGGGATTGACTCTGAGTATGAAAAGCCAGAAGCTCCAGAGCTTGTGCTGAAAACTGATTCCTGTGATGTCAATGATTGTATACAACAAGTTGTAGAACTTCTTCAAGAGAGGGTGAGCAGAAATGCAGATATCTCTTAGGAACTTTTATCGAAGCATTTGTACCTGCAATCTGAATGTATGTGCTGGGACAAACAAAGACAGTTTTTAATGCTTATGCATCTTTAAATTCTAGCTTTTAAACTCATCCTGTTGTGTGTTTCCTTTTTAAACCTAAACATTGCAACAGCATTGATCTCTAGATGAATTAAGATTTGGACATGTGGAAATTTAATTTATATTATCATAACTGTTAACTGGAAGAGTGAGAAGGCTGTGTCAGTTGTTACAGAACCAATGCTGAATACTGACAAAAAAGCATTTGTAAGAGTCTAAAATGTTTTACTTTGTATTTTACAAATTAATATATACTGCAGATGTGAAGGAGAGGAATGCACTTACACAGTTCATTTGAGATGGCTTAAATAAGAGCTGCTGTGGTTATCTCTGGTTTCCCTTGTTTCCACTGGTTTTATGGTGCTAGTAAAAGTGGTCATGCAAATTGTGTAATGACCTCTTCAGGAAGTTGATCTTGCCGTGGCTGAGTTGAATTAATGGTTCATAGCCTCTGAAAAGGTAGAGCTGTTAGCAGCAGCAAAGAACCTACCACTGCAGTCTGAGGAGGCATATTCCCATACAGCATCTAGTTTGGTTTTTTTATTATTTTGTTGTTATTTATATGAATGCACTGAGAAATAACAAATGCTGAGGAATATTGTGTAACTTGTCCTTTGGTAGAATGAACCTTTGAGTAAAATTGAAGTAAAACCTTGAAGTGGTCACTAGATGGCTTGCTAGCCTAGTATTTTCCTAAAATTCATAGTTTAAAGACTTATGGATTCCTCTTCCTGCTGGTTTAGTTTGTTGTTGCTTTTTTAACCTGAGATGTTGCTTTAAATACCATTTTTATGTCTGCAAGGGTTACCAATTCTATAAATTCTCTAAATGTCTGACTCTGTGTTGCTAGAACTGTCTTCAAGCTGTTTATGCTCTTCTAATGAGGTAGGTTGTGGACAAAAACTGCATTGTGAAACCTTTGTTTTCTCTATTGTTTTGCCCATCAGTGGAATCTAAAACCAGGATAATATTTGAAAACCCCTTTTTAATAGGGATATTTATTTAAACTTGTGATGGTTTGGAAAATTAGGACCTAACTTTCTGTCAAATAAAGCTTCCCAAACAATGTCTGATATGTAATGGACTGAGTTTGTCCTTATAAACCACAATTTCTAAGTGTTAGTTGAATTTGCTTTCTTTTTATTTGTCTTTGGAGATAGAAACTATGTAGCAGCCTTTAAGACTCACCATGTCTCTTTACTCCCACCTTCATTTTATCTCCCAGTTGCTTTCATCATCCCACTCCCTTTGTTTTACTTTCCACGGAGGGTAGTGCCTGATGTCTAGTAAACGCTTGGAGAAATGCCTTAAAAGGCGTGGGCAAACTTCATTTCCTGCATACCTGTTTAATCTGAGCTGCATATACTGGAAAAATAAAGATAATTTCTTTATTCTTGTTATGGGTCTGTATATAATTGGCTGTAAGTGTGAGCTTTTTTCTCAAAATGTAAATGCAAAAGTTTAAAAACTCTGAGGGGAAAAAAAAGTGTTTTAAAAAGAACTGTCAGCTGCTTTGTGTGGATTTGTGTGTGTGACTGACTCATATTTGACTGGGTTTCACCATCCTTTGTAAGGGGAGACTCTTTAAAGTTTGATCATGACGACCTTCTCTTTTCCTTTTTTAAAAAAATTATATCTTTATCCTTCATTCATATCTTATGAGAAGTTTAAGGTCTTGAATCTTGAGCATCGTGGAGAACGTCTCATTTAAAATACATGTAGGAAAAGGGATTTATTTATTTATTCCGATAAATCGGTGTTCTGTGGTATTCTGGTTATGAAACTAGATTTCAGTTCATTGCAGATATATGATATATATATATCTGCACAGATGACTTCACATTTAAATGTTTGAAGTGATAGCATATAGATTAGGCAGGACACTGGCATTCTGTTGTTAGCTATAGATAATGCATTTAATTTCTACTCCTACATTAATCTCTTTCAGTCGGGAGATTTTAGTTTTTAGCTTTGTGTTGCCACTTCTAATGTATGTTTTATAGTGAAGGACTTAAATTTATAAATGCTAATTTTCTAAAACTTTTAAAACTACTTGAAGTATAAAAGCAGCCTTTCTGCTGCAGGTAAGTCATGAAAACTGTACTTAATAGTTAAATATTTACTAGGTAAACATTGTATGAGGTACTTAAGGTTTATAAAAAAAGCTTATCGGAAAGTTTCACTTCAATTACTCAACCCAGTAGCTTGGCTAGCAATATTTCATCCTCTTGGAACAGTGCTGCGTTTTAAATGAGTAAAAATTACTTAATGAATAAGCTGTTGCTACAGAGTGCAAGAGAGTTTTACTTCTTGATCACATGTTCAGTGTCCAAATACCATTCTGAGCATACATTAAGTTCCATTTATTCCGTTTATACAGGACATTGTACCAGTGGATGCCTCATATGAGGTGAAAGAGCTTTATGTGCCAGAAAACAAGTTACAGTTGGCCAAAACTGATGCTGAGTCTCTGTTAACCTTGGAAATAAATAAGGTACTGTGTGTTCAGTTGTCTTATTGCTGAAGTTGAAAGGCAGGCTGTTGCTCAGTAGAAGTAAATAGAGTTGAAATACCTGTACTGGTTACAGAATACATTGCGATATACTAGTTCCCTCTTCTCTTGAGAGAAACCACAACATCTGTGTTTTCTTTGATCACTTACTAGAGATAACAATTGAGTATCCATCATTTCATAAATAATGTTTGGTGTAGTGTTACGTAGTTTATTCCAAGATAAACTGGAGATTAAATTTACAGTGACTTCCTCACATGCTGTTCCCTCTTCCCTCCATGAACTAAACCATGCCTGGCATGTCTTGTATGAGTAGTTGTTTCCAGAAGAATTACTCATTATTTTTTGTTTCAGTTTACTTACAGAAACTTTTATTTGGAATTGTAATGACCTAAAAATATGAAGGAAATCAGTTATTGCTTCTTGGTTCTCCTTGTTGACAAACTTCAGCTGAACAATAGTAACTTTATATCCCAGGCTCAAACAGTTGCACACTGAAGTCTACAGAGAAATTATCACATCTACTTTATTGTTGTTTTTTGTTTTTCTGGTTAGAACATATTTTTGCTACTTTTCTGGTTTACAGCTGAGAAAATGTGGAAAAGCATGGATCAGTTTGATCGACTCTGTTGTTTTGGTTAAGTGCACTGTTTTCCAACTTGGATAAATTAGATAAAGCTGCTTCTGGCTGTGTTGCTGTTCTACCTCATCTTCTTTTTCTGAAGAGCTCGGTCTAAACACAGACACAGTGCGTGAGGTTTTTTTCACTCTGTTTTTGACAGTATTAGATCAAATGCTCAGCTTTAAGTTCTAGTAAGAGCTGACTAAAGATCAGTTGAGCATCTGCAGTGAATAACTTGACTTTGAAGGATTGAGATAACATACTAAGCACTGAATTAAATAGTTTTAAAATTTGCCTAGCCTTCTATTACTAATGAATTTTAATACTTCTGCTGCATCTTACTAGCTTCCTTTCACATATGTTTCTGTAAAACTGTTTATTGCTTTGATGAGGAATAAGTATTTAAGGTCACCATTCTTAAATTTCTGTTGTGTCCCATTATAAATTGCTCCCTATCTAGAAAAAACAAATCCTTTCCCTCTCCACCCTCAACTAGTGGATTGTTAAATATTCAGCAAGTTTATAACATAAGCTTGGGAAGAAAATGTGTGTTGTACTTGCCTCAGCATAAATTAAACAGTGTAATAAAATTAGTTATGCTCCTTGCAAAAGAGACTTGCACAAGCAAAGCCTGTCCTTGTCAAAGACTTGACCAAGTCTAAGTCTTAGTAATGCACATGCAGAAATACTAGAGGCCACACACTAAGTCAGTGTGACTGTTTAAGTGCTAAGGAAGGAAATTCCCTGTAAGCTGACACCTCTTAAACTAAAATAAATACGAGTCCCGAGAGAATTTTACTTCTGGATTGTCTCACTAGTTTCTGTAATAAAAATTTTCATTCTAATCTGTTTTAAGATTAGATCTCTTAAGATTAGATATTCACTCCCGTAATAGTGATAGTTTTGTGGTAATTGTATGTATTGGTGTGTTGGGTTTTTTTAACCTCTTGGTTATCTTGCTTTGTTACAAAATTAAAGGCAAGTGAGACTAATTCTGTTAAATTGACCTTTATCAAACATTTACAAATAAAGTTTGTTGTGTGTTGGTTGGTTTTTTTTGTGTGTGTGTTTTCTATGTTTTTGTTGTTTTGTTGTTGGTTTGTTTTTTAACACACAAGAGTTTGGTCTGTTATAGGGACTGGAAAATAGACAAAAAAATGAACAGTGAGGAACAAGCTTTTTTTTCTTACTTGTAGAAACTTTGAATTCTTTGTGATTAAAAACTGTAACACTGAGAAGTCTTCCAGTTATACTATGCTGCATATTATGGGTAAATCATGATCTATTAATCTAATAACTTATGTCAATAATTAAGCAACAACTTTTATCTGCTCTATTTCTCCATTTCTGTACAAGGTGGATATGCAATGGGTGCAAGTGCTAGCAGAAGGTTGGGCAACACCCCTAAATGGCTTTATGAGAGAGAGAGAATACCTGCAGTGCCTTCACTTTGACTGTCTCCTCGATGGTAGGGTAAAGCTTAACGTTTGTAAAACTGAGCAAACTCATCCCACTTCTACCACTGCTTGTTTTGTTTTCACTCTGTTTGCCTTCTGTGTGTCATCCAGGTGAAAAGTACTCTCAAAACCAATTTTATCACCTAGTTGCTTTTAAAATAACTCTGAGTGCTGAGAAAATGCACAGCATGCTTTCAATTTGCATTATAAAGGAAGGGGGGACCTATTTTTCTCAAAATTTTCATCCAGCTTTGAATTTCAACTTACTGCTGCACTTAGGGCAAAACTGACAGAAGGTTATAAAAAAATGTGTTACTCAAATAACAGAGAGATCAGCCTTATTTAGGGTCTTGGCCTCACTAAAGCCAATAGCAAAATCCCCATTAATTTCAAAAGGCCTGTGACTTTTCTCCTGGAGACCACCAAACAGTTTTGCACTCCTTCAGCAGCTGTATGCTTATTAGAATTCAAGCCTTTGTATGAGACTTCAAGTATTTACTCCAGTGGGTTTCTCAAACCTCACTCTTGCTGTCAAGAAAAACAAGACTTGCAGTATTTAGCAATGAAGTAAATGCTTAAAAATGAGGACCACACACAACCTTAAAATTCAGATGCACTGGTTTGGTTTTAGAAATAAAGTAGCTGGTAAGCTTTCAGCTGAACAAGCTGTTCCAAAGATCTACTTGACTCAGCAGATTTTTCTGAAATACATATGCTTGAATCTGAATACAGGTAAAGAGCAGAAGTCACCCTTTGAAACAGCTCAATTAAATATGCTAACTACTTGGCTACATTTGACTGCTTCTGTAGCATTAAAATTTTCTTATGGACCAAAAGTGTAGCTCCTGAGAATGCTGTTTCTTTTTTCACTCCTTATCCACTCTAGTAGCAACCTTGCCTAGTATTTGAGGTGACCTGTTTAAAGATGTCTATTGTGTATTTCTGCTTGCTATACAGTTTAGTGGTTTTTTCCTCTTTACTCTGCAGGAGGCGTTATTAATCTGTCAGTGCCTATAGTGCTAACAGCTACTCAAGAAGACAAAGAAAGACTGGATGGGTGTACAGCCATTGCTCTGGTGTATGAAGGTCGCCGTGTGGCCATTCTCCGCAATCCTGAATTCTATGAACACAGGAAAGAGGAACGTTGTGCTAGGCAGTGGGGAACGACATGCAAGGAACATCCATATATCAAGGTATGTCTTTAAAAGCTGAAATTCTAGTTCTATTAGCTCTACTTTTTGTGGAGCTGCAAGTTAAGCAGAAGTGATGCCCGTGACTGGTGTATTTTGACAGCAAAACTAGGTCGAGAAGTAATTAAAACATTTGAGCAGAAACAAAGGTGATTTGTTTTGTTTGTTCTATGCAGCTGTTAAATAGTTTTGCACTTAGTGTGAGAATCCAATGTTAATACATACACGTGAAATGAATTTAGAACGTAGTGTAGAATCTGTGCTACAGAAGAGGGGATTTTGCCTTCTAGTGTGCCTAGGAAACATCCCTCTGGATAGTCAGATGGTGTATCAAAGCTCCTCAATCTCTGGATATATGCATTGTGAAGGCAAGAAAACTTCCATTCTGCCTGCATGTGGAGCATGTGAGAACTGCCTGGTTATGATGCTTTTCAAATAGGCCCAGTTCCTGGAGAGTGCATCATTTAACTCTCTGGGGAGTTATTTCCCATCCATTATGTTCAGTATGTTTTATTATCTTGACCTTATGTGTGTAACATACTGAAATGTTCTACTTATAACATACTCTATTCAGTGCTGTGTTTGGTTTTACAAGGTGATGTAAATATTGCATCTGTAGAGAGCCAAAATATGTTTCTTTACCCGTTTGTCTCCCAAACCTCAAATTATAAGCTTGTCCTTAAAAAAAGAAAGGCTTTGTGTTCCAAAAGTGTCTGTATGACTAATAGTTATACAAATGGGAAAACTATGGATTTTTTTTGTTACTACTTTATTTTGTTAATGTGTAATCAATTTCTTTTTTATTAAAGTGTGATGACAAGCTTTTACTGACTTGTTCTTTAGACCCTTCACCAGCTTCATTGCCCTTCTTTGGACACTCTCCAGCATCAAAATGTCCTTTTTGTAGCGAGAGGCACAAATACGAATGTGTTCTCAGTTGTATCATGGCAGCACATGAATCTAGTGGCCCTTCTAAATCAATCAGGAATTTCTGGGTGCCTGAGAGCTACTGTAGTGCAGAGTTTTCTCATCTTCATAATTTTATTATTAGCTTGAGTCTGACATTTTCTTTGACGAGGGGGTGATGACTGCAGCGTCATTTAATTCCAGCAGTTCCTCTATCTTAAAGCAAAAATAAATTTAAAAATCCCCACTTAATTTCAACGTCTTGGCTTATGGGTTTAGTATGTAGTGTCTCATCAACATTTGTTGTCATCTTTAAATTACATTAGGCTAAAAAATGATCAGAAATCTGTATGAAACTTGGAAACATTTTGTGGTTCCATCTTTAAAAGCAAATGCATTCCCAGAAATTTTAATTTCTAAGTGATTTCTCTGGGCATTGTTAGAGCATGTTAAGCAGCTTGCTGTTGCTATTTTTTGATAAAGGTTGAGGTGATATTTGAAGACATTAAAAGAATTCTAGTGAGTATACAATGTACGTTGCCTTGCTAAACTGCTACTGTGAAACAAATCCAAAAGCTGCAGTACTTCAAAGATCCTGATTTTATTCGTAAGTTAAAGTGAGTGAGTAGCTAATCAGTACTGTTCTATTTGTTACTTGATTGCTAACCAGAATCTTGTAAGCTGCAGAGTGATACTGGAACTGCATTTGCTTTGACCAAAATCTGTAAAATATTCAGCTTCATTGTACTTAATATATTTAGGCTTTCCAAACACTATCTCTTTTTGTCATGTAATAACATTGGTTTAGAATACTGGATACTTGAATTTCTATCTGCTAAAAAAAGTTCTTTATTTTGAAAGAAAGGCATATGTCTACTGAAAATTTGTGCATCTCTCCTGCACCATGGTATAAAGTATCTGGACTATTTTCCAGTGATTTTTACATTTTAAAAATTTTTTTTAACATTGATGCTTGGCTTGAGACTGGCAAATAAAATTAACCTGGAACTCTTCCCTCGGTAAAGATGTTCTCCCATTGCAATGCTCTAGATGCTGGGGAGGAGCTAACGTGCAATCCTAACAATCCTTTCTTTTCTTAGATGGTTATGGAGCAAGGGAACTGGCTTGTAGGTGGAGATCTACAGGTCCTTGATCGTATCTATTGGAACGATGGACTTGATCAATACCGTCTCACTCCAGCTGAACTAAGGCAGAAATTCAAGGAAATGAATGCTGGTAAATAATTTTTTCTTGTTCTGTTTCTTCTGTGTCAGGGCTTTTTGTCAAAGGGTTTGTAACACTTGGGAATAGCAGTTAGCCTTGCTTTGTTCTTACTGTGCACAAACTACCCAGCTGTATCGGTGAAGGAAACTTAAGGCATGTTAAATCCCCTTTTATTTGGTTTGCTGCAAACATGTCCATTTGTTCTCCTGATGGGATATTCAGCATTTCAGAGAAGTAGCACAGTTTGATTTCCTCTTAGAATTTATATCATATGCTCATGCAAGTGAAAAATTCAAAGAGAAGTATTGCAGAAACTAGAGTACTTCTGTGGAAAGCTCAAAAATTAGGATGATTTATGTTTTATTTGGTATGGTTGTTTTTTATTAGTTTTGCTTATTGAGTACAATGATTTTCTAAGAATTCATAATCCTTTCATGACCTGTGACTACTGCTGTTATACTTGTTTAATAGAATTCAGAGGAAAGATTGTAACATTTGAAGATTTTTCTATGGTTGTACAACTGGTAAGCTTTTCTGGTATCTTTTTTCTGTTTCTTTTTTCTCCATAGATGCTGTCTTTGCATTCCAGTTACGCAACCCAGTGCATAATGGGCATGCTCTTTTAATGCAGGATACTCATAAGCAACTTTTGGAACGTGGCTACCGGCGCCCAGTTTTACTCTTGCATCCACTTGGAGGCTGGACAAAAGAGGATGATGTTCCTCTCATGTGGCGCATGAAGCAACATGCTGCAGTGCTGGAGGAAGGAATCTTGAATCCAGAAACAACAGTGGTGGCTATATTCCCTTCCCCCATGATGTATGCTGGACCAACTGAGGTAAATACATCAAGAGTTTAAAACAACAGTGCACTGAAGTATTTTGTGCTATGCCTGATGTTTGTGCATTGTGATATTTTTTTAATTATTATTTATAATTACTTTTTTTTTAATGGAGAGAGGGGAAACTACTTTTCCTTGGGAAACCAGACTGTAAATGCTCCTTCTGTCATCAGTAAAAACATTCTTCTATGAAGAAACTTCTATATTGGTGGATTTTGCAGGAAATGGTGGAAAACAGTATGATAATAAATTCATCTTTCCTCCTTTTTTACAGTTTTTTTTCAGAAGGAACTTTCAAATCTGTTAGCATACCAAATAGTTGTCCTGAATGTTAAGATAGTTAAATTTTATGACTGTTAAGAAAAAAGTTTCTATGTTGGAGGACTATAAACAAATTAGAATAAAAAAGAAAACAAAAAACCAGAGGCTTTGTTTATTTTTTGGCAAACTTCATTCTGAGAGAATTGTTCCAAGGCTTTTGTATGAAATGATTCTTTGGCCACACTTTATTTAGAAGCCAGGTCTTGGGTTGGAATCTCTAGGGGTTTATGGGAAGCAGCAGAGAGAATAAGCACTCTCATTTGAGGGCAATTCCTTTAACGGCTATTGATTCTCCATCTCATTACTACCCCTCCCTTCTGTTGCATGTTTGGTGTGTTGGGGTTTTTTTCTCTCCATGAGTCGCAGGAAGTTCACATTCTGACCAGTTTCAAGAGGTTAACTGTGGTAGCATTTTCATAGATAGATCTCAGGAGTGGAATTAAATCAGATAGGTGTCACTTATTTGTTACTGATGAGAATTTGCACTGCCTTTCAGTCCGGAGGAAAGCCTGTAGTCCAGATATAGTTGAGGCACGCGAGGGAGTTACTGTAGGAAATCTTGTGCTGTTCCCTGTAGACCTTTTGTGAGAACTAACAGAAATATTCTCCTTTGGTTTTGTATTCATGAGCATATGAGGAGGAACAAAATCCCCAATTCCTGTTCCTAACAGAACGAGTTCTTTCATAACCTATATAGCATTTCCAGTGACCTCAGAGTACAGCCTGACAATGTTTGTAACCAAGTAATAAAAGAAACTCTTCCTTTAATCATTTTCCATAGGTCACTTAAAAGACATTGATAACAGATTTGTTTCTGTAGCACAAGTGCTTTACAGAACAACAAGCAGCTGTTAGTAAAAAAACACCTTGACTGTTATTAAAATGGAGCAACATAGAGGTAGATCCCACTCAGAATCCCAAAGCAGTTGCTTTTGCATTTATCTTTTTATATAAATAGAGAGGAATGGAGGATAGCAACATTAGGAAGAACTGAGCTAAGAAATGGATGAGCTCCATCTTTCTTGCCATGATTATACTGTTCCAGAGACTGTGCTAAAGTAACTTTGAAAATATCCTCATGTATAAATGAGACAGGGCATTAGTACGCCTTAGATGTACGTTTGGTGGTGATTCACATAACTGATGCTTTGTTTTGTTGTGGCTCCATAGTAAAAATTGCATCTGATAGGGAAAAAGTGGTAATTACACAAAGAATGCACATTTTAAGGGTTGTACTTTGGCCTTTTTCATCTGTTAACATTTTTTTCCTGTCTGTTCTAGGTTCAGTGGCACTGTAGATCACGGATGGTTGCAGGAGCTAACTTCTACATTGTAGGGCGAGACCCAGCAGGGATGCCACACCCTGAAACTGGGAAAGATCTGTATGAACCAACCCATGGTGCCAAAGTGTTGACAATGGCTCCAGGCCTCCGAGCGCTGGAAATTGTGCCTTTCAGAGTTGCAGCTTATAATAAGAAAAAGAAGTGCATGGATTATTATGACTCTGATCAGTAAGTTGCATTTTCATTTTAAGACTTTTTGAGCAATAGCTGCCTTTTACCCCTGCCCACATAAAAAAATTGGTTTTAATTAAATTTTTATTGCTTAAAGATGGCTCTCTTAAGATGTGGGTTTAGATCACGAATTCAGCTTGACTTCTGCATCATTTGGGTACAGTGTCACAGCACAACTAACCTGATCCAACTTTAGCTGCCACGGGAAGCTTTCCTTTTCCTCCTAGGAACTGGAGTTTCTCTAATTCTGGAACACGTTGGCACAGTTTGCTAAATCCACAGGAAAATATTACTATTTATTATAGTGGTAAGATTAGACTTCTGCTGGTTTGTCTTTCTAAATATGCTTCTCAGGTGTCAGGTATGTGTCAGATATGATGACAGAGGAACCATATGAGAGTGCAGCAGGGAGAAGATAGTGGACAAGAGAGGGTGACAAATAGCTGTTTGTTTAACAATAATGCAAAATGATGCCCTAAGTCCATTGTATGTCTCAGGGTTTTCAGCTATTGGGTGGTTTTGATCCAGTTACAGGACAGGTAATTTCACCTTCTGTATGTTCCAGTAGTAGTTTACACTCATGTGCCATAGTGGAATCCAAACCTCACTGTATGTGTTGCTGTGATGTCAGTGAGTGGGACTGGGAAGGTGATTTGTCACTGAAGTTTAAACCTCTTTATTCAGATTATTTGGTTTACATCAAATTGCAGATGAAGTTAGTACTGAAATGCAAACTGTCAAGCAAGATGTTTTTCTAAAAAAAGTTGGGGTTTTAATATTCTATTTCCTATTCTAACTGAAGAATTATATATATATATAAAAAAAATCTTTGAAAGCATGAAGTCAGTATAGGATTGATTGATCTGTAAAAATGAACCTATCTCTTGTTCTTTGCTGATTATGCTGCAGTTACCAAGTATAAAGTTCTCCAAGGATGTCACTGTGGTGTGTGACAATGAAGTTTTATTCAGCAGACTGTGTCTGTCTTCCCATGAACTGTTTTTATTAGTAGATAATGTGCTGGCTTAGCCTTGACTGTAAGTTATGTAGCTGCTTTACAATTCAGCAGTAAATTCCAAGCACCTGAATTGGACAAATCTGCAGAGTGTTATTGTCTCTCATGTAACTAAATATAACTTTATGGTATGTTCTTCTGTTGTTTGGAAATCATAAGCAGCATGATAAAGGCAAATCTGTTGAAACCTGACAAGAATTAAAATAGTTTCACCGTATATTGCTCTACAATGTCCATATGTGTTTAGAGATTTGATGATTTGCTACATTGCAGATGTTTTAAAATTGAGGCTAATCAGGGAAGCTTATTTAGCAGTTGTAGTTTGCTGATGTTGCTCTTCCTTCATCCTCCCTCCCACACAGGCAGCATTCCAGCGTAAGGTTCTCCTTAGCACTATGAAGCATCTCTTTGGATGGCATTGCAGCAGGTTTTGTTTTATTTTTTGTTTTTCCCCTCAAGTAAAGCTATAGACAGTAGCATCAAATCAGACCTGTACAATGATACATAAGGTATTTAGGTATTTTCATTAGGAGGAATTAAATCAGAGGGAACAATACTCTTAGCATATATGACATGAAGGTCTTTTCTGAAACTTCCTGCTGCTGAACTAGCTGTTGAACACTTCTACCTTTGTGCCTTTTGCTACTGGAGATGCATCTGGAAGTCCTCACTGCTGTAACTACATTGTGATGTAATATTGCAACTTTTATGCAAACTTATATACATTATAACATAAGGTTCAAAAGGCTGGTGTAGTAGATACTATGGGTATTTGTTCTGCTTGTTGTCTAAGTAATTCAGCAAGTTTTAGAAGATAAATACACAAAGATTGAAGTGAAATACTGGTATGTCACTTCTTAATTTGGAATAGAAGGGGAGTAGCAATGTGAGGGGCCACAACTCCCACTGCGTGGAACCAAAAAGTCCTTGTAGAAGGATACTGATTCTGTGACCATTAATACTGCACTCCTGGCAGAATAGGTTTGATTTAGATCAAAGTGAATATAGCTGTACCTCTGTTATCAGCCAGAGCAAACCTGTGGTAACAGGTTTTGCCTTTGGTCACAGCCTACATTTTGTGCACGCTATTATCCTTTCATCAAGCCCGTGGCCACCTTTGAGTTTGGAGCAAATTTTTTTTCCTGTTTATATCTTGGAAAAAGGACCATGCGGGCTCTTAGTGGGCAGCTTTGCCCTGCTGCTGTTGAGATGCAAGACCGTTTGTTCTGTCCTCCCCTAGATACTGTTTGTGAACTACAGGGAGGACTGGAGTGTGGCAGGAGTCCTCTAGATGGCAATGCGGACACATGCAGCCTCCCTGTACCGAGAGCCATGATTGCTTCTGCTTGCCATAGCCAGAAAGAACATTGTGGTAGGCTCCAGCCAGATTTAGAGCTTGGGTGGGTGCAGCTGGCTGCATTTCAAGATAGTCTGTGTAATGCTGAAAATGTGGCAGACTCCTGGACCATGTGGTGTTTTACAGTGTAACAAGGATGGCAGGGAATAGAGAACAGTCTGGAACTATGAGAGGATCAGTACTGATGGAAGACACTTGGGTGTGAAATAGTGATGTTTGTGGAAACCTTTCCAGAGCTCACCACTTACCTGGTGAAAAACACAGCATGAAATTGTGGGGAAGAGGGTTGTGTGCATAGAAGTGCTGCTCTGACTTGTTTGGAAATGAGTCCCTTGATTTCTATAGCACTTTTCTCAATTCTTTGAGGCTTGGAGATTTGACAGACAACTAGGCAAATCAAGAATTTACATCACTAATGGATGCGTGGAAGGATATGGCAAGTGAGTTTCCCTTGGACTGAACTATAGCTGAGCTGTGTCTCAGCTGCTGGAAGTAGTTCTCTCCCAAAGTTGTTGCCCAAAGCTTGATCCACCTGCCAGAAGGGTGGGACTAACATGTTGGGGCTGCAGCATTAGCGGTGTCAGAGAGCTGCTTTGCTTGTGACATGTCTAAATGTTTGTGCTCAGCTTTTATGAAAAAAATCTAGCCCTTGCTGAGAGCATTTCTTGTATGCCTGTGGGAGTAGGTTTTCACATGCTGGGTTGATACTGGTCAGCTCCGTACCATAAGATACTGGGCAACTATGTGATACCTTTGCTGGGGCTAAGCTGCTCGTCACCTGGCAAGGAGGAAAGCCTGGGAAGCATCAAAAAGTCTGCCACTGTCTCTGCTTCCAAGTGAGTAACAAAGGGCTCTCTCAGGTGTGCTGCCTGTGATTCACAGAGATTGTTCTTATGGCCTTCAGCTTCCAAAGGTGTCCACGCAAGTGCAGTTTTGCAGAGTAGGTATGAATGTATGGAATTCTGAAGAAACAACAGACATATAATACATACAGTATGAATATTGGTAGAGTCCTTTGCTTTATCACAACTTCTACTCTTTTAAGGTCTCATAGAATTTTTGGTCAATAATTGAATATGTCCAAACATGGCTTGGAAAAGTTTATAGGTAGAATTCTAGTTAAGAGGAGATATTCTAAATGAATGTCTGATCTGTGAACTACTATTAGACTGAAGGGAAAAAAACCCAAACAAGCAAAGAACCAAGCAATCAACAAAAGCACCATCACCCCCCAAAAAAATCCCTATCTCATGCTGAAATCCCTTCAGAAGAACAATTCATGTGTTTCTTTAGCCAAAAAGGCCTCTCAAACAGTTACCACAGACAAGTGTAATTTGGGATTTTTGGCTTAATAACAGTAGTTGTTTGGGTGAGCAGAAATTCCCCGTTCTTTACAGAAGATCAGTCCTATAAAATGCAGCCACAGACTGCTGCTGAGAAAAAATGCAATTAAGAAAGGAAATTAGTCTGGCAATTAAAAAAGCCACAGCAGTGTCTGGAAAAATGGATGGGTTTTTTTGTTGTTGTCGTTGGGGTTTTTTTTTTGGTTGGGTATTTTGTTTGTTTGTTTGTTTTGGTGGGTTTGTTTGGTTGGTTTTTGTTTGGTTGGTTTTGTTTTGTTTCTTTTCCTGAAAGAAAACTGACGAGATCATTTTGGGTAAAAGAAACCCATGAGTAAGATTACAGAAGCAGGCAGTTCATGCTTCCTTTAAAATATGAACGAAGCATCAGTATCTATGAAGAGGAGATATTTTAACTTTATATAGTTTATTCCGAGAACCTTTAGCGTGGTTGCCATGTCTGCTTTAATACTATCAAGCCATACTTACCAGGACAGCTGTTCCAATTAAGAACATATCACACAAAAAAATTTGTGAACCTATGTGGTTTTTAAAGTGATAGTAAAGAGGTAACAAGCACACTTTACTGTCCTTAATTTAGCGATGAGAAATGAAGTTTTTCAGTTTAACATTAGTACATCATTTTGGGATACATTGAAACACCGCAGCATCTTAGAAGACTTAAACCATCCTGCCAACCAGAAAGGAGTTTCATTCCTGGCAGGTAAAGGACTACACGCCTTCATATTAATCATGTTGTTATGCTCTGCTTTTATAGAGAGTTTGTTCATGGCCAGTAGCTTTTGAAACTAGCTGGTACTACCTGGTTTGTTCATCGTCATGGGGCATTCCCAAGGCATAAGAGAGACTGCTGCTCCTCCAGGAAGAGAATATTGTCCCTTACCGTGTCGAGTCTTTGCTACGTCAGTCTAAGTCATGACTTGATGCTGCAAAGGCAAATTGGAATCCTTTGAAAAATCCTTCTGAAATGGGTTGTAAAATTAGATTTCACCTCATGACAGATCCTGTTCAGGAAGCGTGAAGTTGGAGGAGAAGAATTGTTAAAGTAATGATAAGGAGACTGAATTGTCCCAGGAATTAATCAGATCTAAAGTTTGCTGATTAAGTAGAATGTGGCAGTCATTTTAAAGCCAGAGCAGGGTGAATAAGTCACGTGATAATTTTATTTTCATACATTTGTTTCTAAAAACCCATATCTTTATGAATAGGCAAAACTATGAATTAGTGGTCTGTACTTTTATCATGAATCTTGTATTTAAAAGTAATTTTTTAACACCTTGGAATTACAAGACATTTCCCTTCACAGAGACCAAGAATTTCAAGAAGGTCATTACACAGTGCCACATACCCTACCAGAAGGTCGGGGTTCCCAAAATGATGACTGATCTTTAGTGCTTCCAATTGAAAAATCAATGATGTAATATATTTTATACTTAAATTAAACCTGTAAGGAATAATTGTTGAATGGGAAAAAAATATTCTCCTTAGTCATTGTGTTACGGTACTCATGGGAACAGTCTGAAGTGTAAGAAAAGATTCCTTTTCTGCTTTGGCTGGATGTATGAGAACACAGCAAAGTTACCTGCTATCTAGCCTAGCCCTCTCCTCCAGAAGTGAGGAGACTTCACAGCGTATATATGAAAGGCTTTTTCCACACTGAGTGCACTAGGGTTCTAGGGTGCTATGCCATGGAGCAAATACCAATGTAACATGTTTCTAGACTGGTTTTCTGTTGACAAGTTTTTGTTGTGGATTTATTTCTGCCTTTTTTTTGCTCTTTCTTTTGGAGAATGCCCTTAATTGCATTGACACCAAATATGACGTCAATACCAATCAAACTCGATTGCTAGCAAAAGGTTAAATCAATGTTACAAGCATTTACTAACATACAATGTGGCAATTCCAGCAGCCACTGAATGAGAAAAAAAAAAAAGGCACTTAAATCCCATGCTCAGAAAAGGCTTGGGTTAAGTTTCATTGAGAATCATTCCAAATCTCACTTGAGAATGGAATTTGTATGGCTTTGACATTTGTATTTCATAGCAGCTTTAATGGTCAGATGTTTCCCCCTCTCATGTTCTGCTCAAATCCGTTTTATGTAGAGTAACTCCTAATATCCTCAAAATTCACTTTAAACAAAATTATTTGGCTCTTCCTTCTGCTTTCTTTTTCCACAAAAGCAAATTACTCATACGGATAGATTTTATTTCAAAATCCTTGTGGTTCACATCATACCACAGTGCCAGTACCGACAAGGTATTTCTGCTTAGTGGAAACTTCCATTTCAGATATTCAAGAGGTTTGTTTTTACCATTGGAAAAGACAGTGAGTATCAAGTGGTTATTTAAATGCTCTGATTTAGGTAATGAAGATTAATCTGGAAACAATAAGATTACAAATACAATCATTTTAATAATGGCAAAAGTTCCTGTGTTGTTTCAACACACAGTAAGTATTGCCAAAGCACATTGGGGTCACTTGAGTGATTACCAATTCAGGTAATATGTTTTTAAAGGAAAACCCATTCCAAGGAGAAGCGTGGGATACTGAGAGGGCATCATCAGTACTTTGGTACTTTTTTTATAGTATTCTTGACACGTTTCTAGACATTTGATGAGATGCTGAATGTACTATGTATCTTAAATGATGCCTGCTTATGTTTTTCTTTCAGTTTCTTATAGTTTCTATGGATCTCCTTAAGTCCTTTTTGTGCTTTTCTTTCTTGGTATCTCCACTTCCTAGAGCTACTTTTTATGCAGCTAGAGATAAGAAAAAGCTAAAGGAACTGGGTGTCTTATTGAAACAAATTTATATGGCATATTAACACTTATTGTCTTAGTACCTATATTTCAATTGTAGGGCACTGGAGGAGGTTGAGTGTTTTCCTGAAAATGGGCAAGGAGGGGATAAAGCAGCTCACATTTTTGTAATGCTCTAACGTTAGTATTGCTACTACACTCTGGAGAAAACCACATATGGTGAAACTTTATAACACTTGCTTTACTCTTCTCTTCCTGATCATCTGAAGACTTGTATTTTTTTTGCTAGAATTAGCCAGGCTTATCACTTCCCACATATATTTTATAGAAATAGTTCTGTGCAAGGAATGCAAGTTACCTTCAAGGAGTGATAGTGAACAGTAGGCACCCTGCCAAGGAATGAGATTTTCTGGTGTTATAAAAAGCAGTGGCAACTCTTGTTTGCTTGTTTGTTTGTTTTTTTTCTCTCCAGGGGCTTATATCAACTAACTTTTAATTGTTATGTAATTTACATTTTGCAGAATTGAAGCACAGTAGTTTTTTGGGGTTTTTTTTTGCCTTGTTGTGCTACTTCAGGAACTCACAGTCCTGAATTGAAAGCAAAAAAAAAAAGAGCATGTACGGCACTGCTCAAATGAAGAAAGTTGTGGGGTTAGTGGTTTTGTGAAAGGGAACTGTGGAATGCTTTCTGCATCTTGCAAACTTCCATACCCCACTGAGCATAGCTCAGCACGTGGAGCCAAGTTCTGCCCTCTGATGAGCACGCTTGGCTCCAGTTTCTGTCTAGGGCATGTGCATCTGAGATCAATACCTGGCTTTTATTTCAAACAAAAAGTAAAGAATGAGTAAAGCATACATGTTGTAAACTGAGCAATTGTCACAAGTAAAATTGAGTATTTAATTTAAAAATAAGTAGTTTTTCCTTTGGAGCATTTGGTAGAACTCTGCCATTCTTGTCTTGCCTTTACTGTTTCAGCCCTGTGAGGAATAAGAACTTTACTTGTGGAGCATTTGCTACTTATGAGCACATACCTGAGAAGTTAGCATTGATTTAGATTGCCATGTCAACGATTATAAACAACCCTGATGTGGGTTCATTTGTGCATTTGTCCAATTGAATTCCATTTTTAAGGGAAAAACATATTTAGGGGAAGGTATTTTTATTATTCCCCTGCTTTTTTTGTTTATTTTTAACTGTATGTGCCACATTACTGATATACATATACATATATATATCTCTGGATGTATGCTCAGTGGCTTGCAATGGTCCAGCTGTGGAGCTTGCTTCTACACTGAGGCTTTTACTTTCTCCGTTCTGCAAACAGTCCTTCACTAAGGTTTTGTGCAGTGTTGTGTCTTCACATTCTCTAGTGGCACTGAAATAACCTTCTTCAACCAGCACAGGAACCTTCAACCAGCACGTGGGGATGGTCTGGTGCCGTGGCAGGGTGAGGTGCAAAATAGGATGACTGCCATCGCTTGTCAGAGGGATGAGACAGGAGGTGGAGGTGTTTCTCTCTCAACAGCAATTCCCTGTTTCCTCATAGAGAGCAAGACAGGCTAGATGGAAGCACAGACTCAATTCAGCCCACAGAAGATCAGTTAGACCATCCTGCCAAATCTCAGGAGATGAGTAGGCTGAATATTGTAGACGGTGGATGTTCTAGTGCCAATATGTTTCCTGGCACTGCTGGCCAAATGTCTGGAAGTGACAGTTGCCATATAGCATTATACTTCCAAGAAGAACTTTATAAAGTATCAAGAAAGCAGAAGGAATATGAACAACTTTGCCTGCTTTTAATCCATGTCCTTCTCCCCCCTCCCTTGTTTCTCTCCTCCATCCCCTTTATCCCCACTCCTCCTCACTCAGCCATGAAGACTTTGACTTTATCTCGGGGACCCGTATGCGCAAGCTGGCTCGAGAAGGACAAAACCCGCCAGAAGGCTTCATGGCTCCTAAGGCTTGGACTGTGCTAACAGAATACTACAAATCCTTGGAGAAGGCTTAGGCCTCTTATTAACTGCAGATCAACCTTTGACGCCTGATTTATTTACGAGAAGGGGACCACACAGTCACTGTTCATGTTGCTTTGTTGTGGTGTCTGTCAGGAAGTTCTTCTCTGAAAACAGACTCTTTCTCCCTAACTTAGCATCATTCTTTGCCTGTCCTTATGGGTTCTATTAAGCCCTGGCACCTAACTATCTGCTGGTTTTAATGTCTTCTCTTTTATTACAGTTAATATTCTTGCAGTAGGTTTTTTAACTCTTGTATTTTTATTTTTTTTTATAATGTATTGCCTCTGTCCTATGAGTTCTGCAGCTGTTAAATAGATGCAGCTTTTTTCATATGTTATTTATACTGCCTGGTAGTGTCTGATTTTGGTAGTTTGTAGGAGAAAATGTAATGGTTAGACCCTTAACTATTAATAGATTATCTATAAATCAAAAAAAAAAAGTAAATAAGTTTTAAAAATGTCATAAGTGTCCTCATCTCTATCTCGCCATCATCTCCAGAAGCACTTAATGTTAATCGCTCGCTATATGTAATGAAAAAGTAGAGATTTTTATGTAGCATAATTAAACTTATTTGCTTTCTTTGTTTAGTTTTGGAATTCATGAAGTTGTCCAGTGATTCTCTTCTGCTGCGGACCTGTAAAGATGGCCAAGAAATGAATAAAAAAGAAATGCTTATTTTAACTTTGAATTGATAACTAATACAGACTTTTTTTTTAATATGTACTTGTTGCCATGGGTGTCAGTAGGGAATGTTTATTTTATTTCATTTGACATAACTTGCTAATTTTTGATTCCAGATATACCTGTTCAGCCTACTACAACTTAAAAAAAAAATATATATATATAGCAGAACAACTTTGAATTCATGTTTAATTATTTCAAGAAAAATAAAAAATCCTAAGATTTTAATATTTAAGACAAATACTTTGGGAATGACTTCATTCTCTTCCTCTGTCTCTTTGAAGAGATGTAGGAAGTGTCTTTTAATATGATTCTTACCTCTGATAGAAAGCAAGGCAGAACTGGAAAAAGACCAGAGGCATGTTTGTTAGTGAACCACAAGAATTACTGTGACTGTGTTCTGTTAATGTAAAGCTCATTTCTTCAAAATTGCTGAACAGATTTCCTTCAAACTTGGCTTTCTTTTTAGATTGTATCAATATGTAGGATGTGTGAAATCCAGAAGAAAGAGTCAGTTCATCTGTGTGCAGCTGTTCATGAAAAACTTCAAGTTTAACTATGAAGGTGAACAAGAATTATCAGCTGCAAAAATGAGATTTGCTCTTGGAAGTTGGAGTGTGGACTCTTTACTGTCAGGTTTGATTCTTCTGCAGGCTATGATGAAAGATAGTGAAAATATTTTGGCAGAATAGCAAGCACAGGTGAAAGTCTAGCAAAGTTAATGTTTTAAAAATGCTACATGTGCTATATGAGGTCTGGAAAATAAGTGGGAGTGTTGATGGTGGTGGAAATAGAACAGGGCTACCATGATTTGTGTAGCCAACACTGTAATTGGCTTGGGTTTGGATCTCCCTTGCATTTCATGTTTCCTTCATTTCCAAAAGTTCCACAGGTGGGCCTCAGAGGGGGTTAAATTTACTGCCTTTCCATGCTACGAAAATAATAAAGGTTACCTTGAGCATCCTGATCAAATACTAGCAGAGTTGTCTGGATCCTTTTCCTTTCCTGACAGATTAAAGGTGCTAATCAATGTATTACTACTCTCTTTCCCTGTAAACACTGACAGCTTCAAAAACAATTGTGTGGGTTGTTCCCAGTATTTACACACACAGCATCCCTTGTATTTCTGGTCATGAAACTTTAGGCTTTTGTGATAGGCATTGTAGGAACACGGAATAAAAAGCCCTCACCTCTGCTTCCCTGTGAGTCAGAAGGTAAGTTTACTGCACCTATGGCACCATTTCCAAAGACAGGGAAAGGGAAAACTATTTCTTCACTTAATACAGGAGAATCCACAGGAAAACATAAGATAGAAAATGCATCTTCATTTAACTTTGCATGCATGACTGTTGATCCATCTATAGGAACAGGATTTACTGTGGTACTTGAATGTTAGGAAGAAACGTGTTGGAATGGTACTCTGCTCCTCAGACCTGACACAGAACCTTTCACCACCACCCTTCAAATAAAATGGACTTCAGCCCGGAGTGAGTTGGCTGAGTTAAATGCTAGAATGAAAGCAACCAATAGCTCAGCATTAGTATTTAGCTGTTCTTCATGAACTGGTCTTGAAAATGTGGTAACCAAAACTCCTGATCTAGATGCTGTTAAAGAGAAAAGTGACACTAGTTCCAGTTTTTTCACATTTAGAACGTTTACAAGATGGAGCTGAGAAGGTAGATTTCCAAATTTGAAGCCTTCAGTGGTCAATTTGTTGGATATGAGAGTTGCCAGCAGCCAAACATGTGACTTAAGGCAGACCGTGCTGGGGTTCTGCTCAGTTGTGTTGTTACACCTTGAAGAAAGCCTGAGGGCTGGAATAGCAGGGACTCTTTTAAGTTTGCTTTTTCACTTCACAAAAACCTTTTTGATTATGAATGTGGCTGGATTTTTACTAGGCTTTTGAAGTGTCCATTGAAGGGTTTTCCTTGTGTCTCCTGCAAGCTGTGTGTCTGCTCTTGTGGTATTAGAATTTTTTTTTAATCTGTATCTTTTTGTTATTTAGTTTTTATTAAAATCACTTTTTTCCCTCCTTATGGGAGGGTGTATAGTTGCATGAGCCAGAATCATGCCTTCAACAGTTCCAGAGCTGTTTGCCCTAGAAGCCTCATCTTGATATCATTTTGAAGTTGAGGGGAAAAGGCAACTACACTGAAAGCTAGAAAACAGTGCTTTAAAGCCACATCTGGAATTCTTAGACAGTAAATGGCTCCAACTTAAAACAGAGAATACAGAGATTTTTATATGCTATAAAACTCAAGGAGCCTTGGATTCAGTATAAGGACTGTCACCCAACCTTCATGTTAAAATCCATCTACACAATGCTTTGAAGTATGATTGTAGTCAGGACACTACCTGTCTATGTATAAAAGGAGAAAAAGAAAAGAAATCTGTTTCAGTATGAACTTCAGTGGGATGGAAATAGTGCCCAAATCTTGCTTTTATCCTCTGCAAACAAAGCTGTTCTTTTCTGTATTTTTTCATCACTCTAAATTGCATCGTATGAGAAGAAAACAAACAATTTGGTCATATCCACTTACTTTCATTTCATAATAGCAGGTATGATTGCAAGTTTTTTACTTGAAATCTAAGCTGGGAGTTGTCAGTTTTTGCTGAGCACCTGAGATTTCCAGGCTCTCCATTCAGATGAGCTGTGTCTGGATTTTTGTGGTCTAAATCCATTAGTTCTGCAATGATTGATATTCAAGTTTATTGCAATAGTTCTGATGAAACAGAGGACAGACACCACGACCCATGTGTTAATATTTTCTGGACATCCTTGGTGAATTTTATTTATTGCAAAACATGACATTTTGTTCCCGAGGACAAACCCGCTCCTCTAATATGGAAACATTCCTCTGATTTCAGGAGTGCTCCTTGGAGCATGAGAAGTGGTTTAGGCATTTGTACTATTTGAGTTCATCAACAGCTTTCTCAAAGGCTTTAGTGGAAGCAGAGAAGATCCCTTGTCCCTTAAACATTGGTCTTATTGCTTCCTGTAGAATGGAAACCTGCAGCTGGACAGTTCATGAAAGGTTGGGTGCAGGATTGCTCATGTGTCTTTGAGTTCTGCCTTGGTTTTAGTTCATCTACCACCTGTGAAAAGCAATATTTTTATCACTTGATTCAATTGTTTCCACACAATGAAGACAATCATGAGACAAGATCATATTTAGACATAACTTTCCACTAGGAAAAAGTTTAGCACTGTTCTTGTTTATATTTAAACTAGGATACAGTCTGAAAGATCCAACGTTGTAATTACATGAGCAAAAATTTCCTATCATGCTATGTGACAGCAGAGCAATAAACATGCCATCAGAGTCAACATCAGAAGTACAGTGCAAAATTCTAAGTATTATTGACACTTCACTAGAGACAGTTATTTATAACTCCTTTGTTCATTATTTCTTCAAGGAAAAACACTGTGTTTTTTTCTGAAAACTGAAAATCTGTTTGCCTTACTTGGTAGTTAGAGACACTCAGAATGGCAGTGATTCTTCAGTTTTGTCCCCTTTGCTGTGAGTATTTTTAAATATATTTATGCTTCTGAGCTCCACAATGAAATGGCTTTGCAAGGAACGTTAAAATTTAAGTGAACATTCTTCAGTGATTTTTCTGAGGAAAAGATTTTTTATTTAATATACATGAAAAATGAAACAAACATCCTGATCTTTGAATTTCCATACTTAAAGATGTCTCTTGTTGTGGGACCAATGTGTTTTCTCTCTCTTATTCAAACAGTTTCCTTGTCTTCAGTTTGGAGATTTGCTGAGTATTGGCAATGAACTGAAAATCGTGATCTGTGTGGATGCTACACTAGACAGTTTCAAACAAGCAAAACCATGTTTTCATTTAGACCTACTTAAGTGACTTTTTTCACCTGCGTGTAACTTTGCCAACTCCTCTTTTTGGAGTATCCATGTAGCTAATGAAAGAAAATTCAGCCTTTTTACCCATTCTTGGTTTGATTATCAGCTTACATGTGTTTGTAGATTTTGAAATTAACCCTAAGCAAGAGGGTGCCTTCTTTCTGCACTGATTTTATGTCATTAACTCTGGAAGACATCATTGTTATTCATTAATGTGACCTTGAAGAAAGATCTGACTGTCTCTGGAGGAATTAATCTGACTGTATTGAGAGGCTGCAGAGTGTGTGCTAACTTTTTAAGTCTGTGACTGAATGTTGAAATACACAGAGCCTTTTATTTTGACAGAAAAAGGGGCAAGTCTCTGTTTTCTTAAATGTGACATACTGGGTATTTCTCAAGTATTTCTAAAGTACTTAAGAGGCCAAATAAAGACAAAAACATAAACTAGGGGCTTTTTAACCAGTGACTTGCAAAATGATCAGTGCAAATTAAAGAAGGCCTGCCCGCTAAAACCCGAACCACTAATGCAAAGAATGCCAACACTGAAGAAGGTTTTGTGCAGTATGAATTTATTATGTACTTCATGGTTCCTGTGGAACTTTTAATGTCTGCTCAACCTCCACGGGCAATTTTGATAAAATATGTGCTCATAGTACATTCCTCTCTTGTATATTTTCTCCCTTCTCTTATAAAATACTCCATTATTATTTCAGGATGAAAATGTTCTCAACTTGGATGTGCCAAGGGAAGCACTGCAGTCTACAAGGGAACTTGTGCAATTTACAGTTTCATCAGTCAGCCGTGAAAGCTGAGATAAGTGGAGAGGGTTCTGCGACAATGGAGTTCCTGATTTTTGTCAGGGCCAGTATAACAGGGGCTTACAATCATTTGTTTGTTTGCAGGCTACCACAGGTTTGCAAGGGTTTTTGTTTTGTGTGGTTTTAGTTGGTTTTGTAGGGTGTTTTTGTTTGTTTGTTTGTTTTTAGATGTTTTTGTTTTCATAAGCATCAGTCAGCCTGTAATCTTGTTCAGTTGTATTCTGAGGTTCCTCTAACAGTAGTCTGTGAGCATTTCTGGGAAGTGCAGTTCACAGGTTGAAAGCCATTGCTTTAATAATAGAATAACAGTAACTTTTTATTAATTTTGTCTATATAAAATTACAAAGTACAGAAGCATTCAAAGGAGCAAGAATACAAATGAAAGAATAAAAGATTATAAATGGAGTTTTACATCCACCACATATAAGAAAGTTGCGGGTTCGTTTGGCTCTCTGGGTTTGTACACTGTCTCAAATGTAGGTAAGAACCTGGTGAAAGTGAAGACTACAGCTCCAAATCAACCAGGGCTTAGAAGGCAAGCAACCGAAGGCAAGGAAACTCTTACCTCAAGTTAAAGAAGTGTAGCAAAAGAGGAGCCAAGACCCTGAACTTTGGGATTGGATCTCTTGTACGTTAGGTATAAAGTTGGAACCAAGACAGATATCACTACTTAATTTGGTGGAATACTCATCTAGAACAGTCTTGTGTTCACAAAACATTGAACCTTGTCAGTGTAAGAAGAAATCATGTAGAGTACCTCATCTTCTTCCACTTGCTGTTCTTATTAGAAAAGCAAGCATTGTCTGGCTTTGGTTGCTGCTTTAACCTTGGCTGCTTTGGGATTATTTGTCTTGGGCCTGATGGGCTCTGACCTTTTATACTTAGTGTTTACCTGGAGTCTGGCTATCTTTGTGGTGCTCCAGGAGTTGGTTCTCTTTGGACTCTGAGCTGCTTTCTCACTGTGGCAGATGCTGGATCTCTTTCACAGCCAGATTATTTGGGTTTCCTGAGCATGCTTTTCAGTGAACTTTGCTATTTTTAATATCTCTGGAGCATGCTTTTGTGGTCTGTGGTTTTATGGGTGTGGGGTTGTTTGGGTTTTTTTCTCCCCCCTCCTATTCATGAAGCTGAAAGCAACAGTTACTGTAGCATGAACTAGTGTCCTAGTTTACCATCTCTGTGCCTCTGCTGCTGCTTCTCATGTCATAGCTTCCAGACAACAGCTTGTTTGCTGAGAAACCGAGTGCCTTGATACTGTGCAAGCATTGTCCAGCAATAGCCAAAGCGTGTGTTACCAGTCCTGTTTTAGTCACAAATCCAAAACAGTGCCATGTGGCCTGCTGTAAAGAAAGTTAACTCCATCCTAGCCAAACCCAGTAAACCTTTTGCTTTTTAAGTAGAGCTGTGAAGGCTGGAGCAGCTGCAGCTCCAGAAATCCTGAGGTTTTTCCATATTGGGCAGAAACTACTCTTCTGATGTAGCCAGGGAGATGGTAAAGATAGGTGCCACTGCTTCACTTCCACATGCTCCTCTCTCTACTTCTATATGTTTCTATCTGTGCAACACCAAACAGCAATGTTAAGTGTGAGACCTGCTGAGAGAATTTTGCCACATCTGAAAGTGGATGTGGCAATTATTTGTAGGAGGCTTTTTATGCTTACTGTGATATATTACTTTGTTAATACAACCTTCAGAATGGATTCTTCTCAGAACCGAGGAAAAAAAGTACAAGCTTAAGTGATGTGGAAGCAACTGAAATTCTGAACTGCAATTAAGAAAGTGCGGAGCTCATTTTCTCTTAACATCTATTAATAATGCATGCTTCATCTTTTGACCTATCTCTCCATTTTTCTATAGTCTGTTTTCTCTAATGATTCCCTAAGCAGTACAGATTAAAGGGATTAAACCTTGTTTGCTACTAATCTGACATGAAGGTTGTGACTCTTTGGTATTTTAAGCTAAAATGATAAACAATCATGATAGTGAAGAAAACCTTGTTTGCAGTGTGACACAATTAAGCTACATCTGGGAGCACTTCATCTGCAAAATGTTCCCAGAACTGTTCTGACACCATCCATGGTACTGATGCACAAACTGGGAAATAAAAGGTGTATTTGTTACCCATTTCATTGGAAACACAGAGCAAAAGTGCAGCCTGCTGTTCTCCAAGTAGAAACATGCCAGCCCTGCGATGAGTGTCAGGGTGTGGAGGAAACTTCACAGCAGCACAGGAAAAAAATACTAAAGGAATTTTGTGTTTTCACTAACATTGGTCTTAAGCACAAAAACTGCAAAATCGAGTTTGTTCAAATAACTGAGTGTCATTATTTCTCGATTTTAAACTAATTTTCACTTATCCAAGAGCTGCTAAAAAATTGTTTTAATTGTTAACACTTTTAAATTGCAGGAGGACAGAAATGTGCATTTGGAAGATGTTAAGTTCCTCAATGTTTTAGATTTTTCCCTTGTCTCTGGTACCATCAGTGTTTTCAACCCAGCCTGAAAATATAAAAGCTGCATCTGCAGCCTGGTGGTTGTTACCCAGGAGTGTGTCTTATGAGCTCCCTTACAGCCTCTCAGTGGGTGTGTTGACCTTTCCCTAATTAGATGATGTCATTCCCAAGGGGATAACAGCAGATCTGCCTTTACTGCTCATGCTCTGGGATTAATTTAATGGGTGCAGTGCAAAATGTTATGCAGGCTTCTGTGAAACCAGGTTGCTATGGGAACAGCTGGCTTAGCATGTTCTTGCTTTGGTAGACTTTGAAATCACTCGGATCTTCTTCCTGCGGCGGTCGGTGCTGGCAGGTACCTTCTTATGTTCAGAGGTAAATCTTGTCCCTGGAGAAGTCCTTCTGTGAGTGCAGAAAAAGGGCATTGCAGTTTCGCTGCAGGAGTCAGTACTTGATCTTTTCCTGACACTGCTGAACAGGCTTTGCTGTCTTGTGTATGAGAATGGCTTAACTGGAAGATGGGAATGTTGTCTTAAACTTAAGCAGTTGCTGAGGGGTTTCCTTTTCCCCTTCTGTCCTGTTTGGTAAAATTGCACATTCTGTGTAAATATGTGTAGAAGAATAAAAGTCTTCCCTTTGCAGAGCTCTGCTGAACAAGCAGGACTAACTGTATTGGTGTTCCTCAGCATTCAATACCAGCCAGACCTGCTGCTCATATGTGACACGCTTATTCGCATTTGCTCTGATCTTTTGCCCAAATAAAAGAGCAGGAACTGAATAGGATTTAATTACAGGCTTATTTAAGCTTCCTTTTATGCAGACAGTTGTATATATTTATCTGAGCAGAACTTTTGAAACATGGTGCTTTCCACTCTCCATTTTATTTATTTATTTTTTAAGAAAGAGATACTGAAACAATCACTGATTTGTGATTTGTTTTTTGTTTCATTTCCTGATGACAGAAGCCTCCGCTGAGTGTAATGACATCAATCTACTTCTGTCATGGAGAAAATATCAAATTAAATAATTAATGTTCCTCTCACTGTAGGTCCTAATCAAAAATAGTTGCATTTTTGTTTCTGTGGTACAGTATACAGTTTTATAGGGTTCCATTTCATCTTAGGGAATTCTTATTCATCAGAGTTTGGGGAGCTCAAATTAGACGAGATTTATCTTTCCACAGTTTGATTTTTCATTGCTTGTCAGAAGACAAGCCAAATCTAACTTCTATCACTTCTAGGTTTTTTGTTTATACTTATATATACTTAATGACACTTATCCTTATGACCCATAAACCAAACTTGTGGCTTAACCAGTTGGATTAGCATTAAAAACAGACATAAAACTTGAGCCATCTTTAGAAGCAAGTTTTTCTTTTTCAGACGGAATTTGCATTAATTTTTCATGTTGTGATGATTTCTCATTCACTAGGAACAAGTACTAGAAATGCTAGCCTGTTTCTACAGCACAAGTTTCCTGATGAGTGAATAAGGTGTACTCAACATGGTGAAATTGTCTTACTAGATGAGTTTTACCCTCACTTATCAGGAGGTGAGTTAGTTACTACTGATCCTTTCTGACTTGCAGAATTAGTTCTGCAGAGTTTCAGTGTGAAGTGTTATTTAGTAGACATAATGAGAAATACACATATTTCTCACATAATGAGAAATACAAAACAGGGTTTTTTTAAACTCTGCCTGTAATATAAAGATTTTTTTGATAATGAACTGACAAATGGGAAGCATATATTTTTTTTTTCTTCAGTGTTGTTCACATTCAAGAGATACTTCGCTATTTGTGTTTGCATACACATGTATAGATATATATAGATATGTGAAAAGAGAAGAAGTATTTTAACCACAACATATGTTTCTTTTGAGTTTCGCCTGTTTTCTTCAGTGACAAAACCACATGATTAGCCCTGTTGGGATTGCAGGCTAGTAAAGATATGGAAGAACGAGCTGGATGCCATACTGCTTAATCAGCCAAGTGCTTGGTTATTCTGGTTATTTTGTGCAAAGGACAGATGCATAGCCTCTGGCAGAAATACTACATGATTTTTCAGATCCTGTCACTCTTTTTTCTTCTGGCAGTTGGGAAAAAAATGTATGCTGCACAACCAAGTTTTGTGTATTGAAATTCAGTAGTATGAAAATCAGTGAGGAAGGGCAAACAATATCTTTTTTGGTGTTGAGAAGTTTCTTGGAGATTAAGGGAGAAAAGGAGATTGGAATGAAAAGGGTCAGGCAGAATAGACTGTAACCTGTGGAAAAATAAATCAATATAGTTTCCTGGAATTATTTTAGCTTGGGATCCTAATAGTACCCCTGGATAAATATATCCATGACTCTTTTCCACTTCCTTTTGTTGTTACTCTTCTGTCAACCACATCTGCCTCTCTATTTTGACCTTATTGTATTTTGTTCTGTTGTGTCCCGTGATTCTGTGTTTGGGTCTGTTTTGGTTAAAAGGTGCAAAACTTGCTATTGTGCACAAACCTAGTAATTGCAGAAGTAAAGCCTTTGTAATTGACTATGTGCTAGTACTTAATGTCCTTGATTTTATTTAATATTTTAGACAATTAGAATGCATCATTTGAATACATTATTTGAATACATTATTTTTGCAGCTATCTCATCCCTGTTATTATTTTTATATATATGTTGAACTTTGAAACTCAGTAACCTCGGAGAAAACTGTACTTTTTTAGCAATGATGGCAGCATAACACTTATGGAACCAAAGTGTAGTATGACAAATTGTTGTTAGAAGGGAGCCTCCAGTATTCTAATTCTAATTTTAAGAGCAATGGTAAAATCTATCTCTGTACAGAGAGCTAATAAAGGTTTGCTTACTGCTTGATCAGAAAATCTACACTGGTGGAAATGGGTGTTGCTCTGCAGCCTTCATAGCAGCAATGCAAATGTACACATTTGGATTTGGGTCAAAAACTTGAAGTGATTTGGGTCTTTGAAAGTTCAAGTGGAGAACAGGCCTTTTAGCCTGGTCTTTGCGTAAGAGTGAATTTTACCCCAGCTATATGGATTACCCTACATGAAAGACCTTCATCATTTTTTACCATATGGTTAAAACACATATACATATTTTTTCTGTTACCTCCAGGCACTGTGAAGCAGCTGGTATTAATGAATAAAAATAGCCAGAGAAATCATGGCATGTGGTTGCTAGAAGGAACAATTTATAGCCAGGAGTCTTGTACATTACTAGAAAGAAGAAAAAGGGAACAACCCCAAAACACATGACCTCTGAAGGCATCTATGAACTCTTTAAGTTTTATCTGCATTTTGGGCACCTGTACTGCTCAGGGCAACAGAATACAGATTTGAAGATACGGATTAGAAGATCTATTTTTATTGCTAAAAATTAACGGGAAGGGAATTGGAGACAGTGTGGTGTTTTGAGTTTCTTTTTTAAACACTATGGCTGTAGTTTGTCTTCTAACTGATCATAGCATCAAGATAGCTGTAGCTTCATGGAGAGCTTCGGAAGAGATCATATGATTTCTGTTCTCAGTATAAATGGAGTATAACTTACAAAGTGAGCCTTGGAAGATGGTCTTTCTGTAATGCAAAAATATGAGCAAATTTATTTCATAGCCCTGGTTTAGCTTTTTACCCTCTAAAAGATAAAGCTGACCTTCCTTTACACAGAGCAGTGACAAAATGTGTGATTCTTATGTTTCAGAAAATGACTTTTTAATAGTTCTTAGTGTTTCATAATTGATAGTTACCAAGCTCAGTGGATAAGCAGTAAATTGTCTTTAAACCTTCACTGAGGCTCATCCTATGATTTTTTTCCTCTTTTTTTTTTTTTTTTTTTTTTTCCTCTCCATGTAAACCAGTAAATTCACAAGTTATTTCTCACAAGGGCTATGGCTCAAAGAGAGGGAAGATCAGTATAGCGTGCAGGTTCTGTAGGATGTGAACACTAACAGGGATTATGACATTGTAGTGAGAAAAATGGCAAAACTTTATTTGCATATAATGGCTGCTGCAGTTCTTAACTTTTGGAAATACAGGAGCAGCAGTAAAAAGGGATGTGTGATTCTGTTGTTCTGCAGAACTGGGAAGATTGGCATCAGTTTGTATTAAGTTAGCACAGGAGGGAAGAATACCAAAAAATCAGAATAAGATCAAAATAAATTTAGAATTGAAACATTTTACAGAAAGATATCTGAAATGCTCCATCATTCAATTCATTCAAAAAGAAACTGAGAAGTGCCCAAGTTAGGTTAAACCTGGGGAGGAACAGAGATCCTTGTTCTAGAGAGAGACATACCCACAGTGTCTCAAAACTGGTCAAAGACATTCAAATGAGAAATAAGGATGGCTTTTGTAATGAGCTTGATTATCAGTTGGAGCAAATTACCTAGAGGTGTGATGGTTTCTCCTTCTAGTTTCATAAAAAGGCCACGTGCCATTTAAAGGTATAGACCAAACTGAACATAACGTGAGATACTGAGACTAAGGTAAGAGGAGGAGCTGTAGGAAGGCATGCAGTTGATCTGCAGGAAGGTTGCTCTACAGAATATATTCATCTTTACTATAATGTGTCCTGAATGAGAAGTTCCCAGGTTGTGTGTGTCACTGACTGCAGTGACAAAGGAATGCATCTTGCAGAAGCATTCGGCCGTGACCAAATTCTTCTTCCTTATAAGGTTGAGGGGACATAAGCATGCAAATAATGTCATAAGAGGAACAACGTACTTCCTGATTAAGCTGCTTGCTGGATCTATGAACTCCAGAAAAGCCAACAGAGACAAATGCCTGGTGGCTTTGTGGCTTCATTACAGGAGACCTCTTGAAATATGGAAATCATAAACAGCAGGCAGGCAATTCTAGTGAGAACTCATTTCACGATTAAAAACTGCTAGAATGTTTCAGCTCTTTTAACTTCTTTGAGAAGACAATGCTGCTCGCTGTTAGTTTTTGTTTACCTGCCATTGTTGGTAATGGTTTATTAAAAATTTGTATGTATTTCTATTTGTATTTCTGTTTGTCAAGTGTGAAGTGCACGTGTGTGGATGGTTCTAATGCACTGCTCTGGCTTCATAGGGGAAAAACAACCTGTGTTGTTTTCTGATTGCCTGTGACTTGTGTCAGCCACAATTTGCTGTGAATGTCAGCTGAACAAGGGTACCTAGGAGAGGCACACCTTGATTTCAGCAAGAAACGTATGAATATGGAAGGTACTTTTAGTTTAGATGTTTGCCTAATTGCAAAGAAAAAAAGAAATAAATTACTGTAGGGCAACTGGTCTTCCTTGTAACGAGATATTAATACAAGCCGTGAACAAAAAATAGTTGATTGTAATTCATAAAGATGGAAATAAACTTCTGTGGTAGTGAGGGAACTTGAAACCTCTTAGAACAGAAGTGTTTGTACATAGAACTGTTGCATTTTTTCTAGGCAAATTCAATTCCTAAGCTCCCACATGTGAGGCATTTCTAATTTTTCTCAGCTGAGATTTAGCATGCCAGCTGCCAGCCCTGCTTGCTGTGTTTTTGTGTTTCTGGGAGAGGGTTAGAATGCTTCATTTTTGGAAAATTCTTGCTCATAAACTGCAAATTATTCTTCATTGTGGTTGGAAAAAAAAAAATTAAAATCCTTGAGTGTTTTATATCTAGTAGCGTGGCTCTCCTTAACACATTCTTCATACTAATGTTTTTAAGTGGGACTGCTGCATGACAACCTGTAGTGTACAAAGTCTCTTCAGGAAGAAAGCCCTGGTTCACTCACCGAGGTCAGTGGTGCAAACTCACAAACTGGTAGTGGAAAGTAGTGATGCTAACACAGAGGGAGCAAGCTGCCCCTGGAAATTGCATGTGTGTGCAGGTTCTGCTGGTATTCACCACAAGAACACGGTCTAAGGAGGTGATTTGATTAATCTTAATAAGTAATGCTGGATAAAGTCATTGGAGGAGGTCAGAGGTTTGCATGAACACCACCTGGATCTATTAGTTTTACAACAAACAGCATAATTTTATTGAACTCTGGCAGTATTTACTTGTTCTGTGACCTGCAAAATTAAATAAGCAAACAAAATAAGTAGTCTTCTCTGATACAGGAATTATATACAACTGAAATGTTGTAAAGGCTGTTTAATACTTTTAATGAATAATAGATTTTTCTCTCTCTTTTCCCACCCCCCACCTTTTTTTTTCCCCTAAATGATGAGGACAGCATAATCCTTTCCCCAGAAGGCCTTTCTTTCAAAAGAGTTTCTTTAGAAATTCTTCCTGTGTTTCAATATTATGTAAGCTGAGAGTCCCTTGGCTATAATAAATATTGGCTAGCTGACCTTTTTAAACAACAGTTTAAATAGTTTGGTTTCAGCCCAAAGTTATTTGTAAATGAAGCAAATGAAATTATTGCTTTTATTTATTACTCACATAGAGTCAATTCGTTTTGACATAAAAATTAAGACACGGCATTGGGCTGAGAAGCAAATATACCTGATTCATTACTCATCATACCATATTATGGTACAACAGCCCCAATAACACATGCAAGGATGCTAGAATTGTAGTTTTTGTATTCTAAGGGCATTTGTACGATTCTGAATTGTTGCCCAGTCATTTTTTAAAACCAAATCCAAGCTCTTCAGGAAGAGAACTGATAGACTTTGAAGACCCTGGAAAGTAAAATACTAGGATGTTTCACTAGAATAATATTAATATTAACTCGTTTTTGTTGGGTTTTTGGTTTTGTTTCTCTTTAGGGTTAAGTGACAACTGTACCAAAAAGGACCTGGGATTCCCAGGAGATAAGGATGACATGAGATAAGTGTGGCTGTCCATTGATGTGCTGTAGCAAGCTCAGGGGAGGGCCACCAGGACTGGAGCGCTTGAAGCGCAGGAGCAGGGTGAGAGAGCTGGCTTTGTCCAGCTTTTGTGTCTGAGATCTTGTGTCTGTCTGCAGCTATCTGAGGGGAGAGTTTAGAGAAAATGAAGACAGATGCTTCTTCGCAGTTCATAGCAAGAAGAAGCAACAGACACAAGTGGTAACAAATTAAATTGTTAGCTAGTAGGAAAAAACATTTTCGCAGTAAGGGAAGTCAGATATTTGGAACAAGTTGCCCAGGGAGTAGGTAAAATATCCATCCTTGGGGGTATTCAAAACTCACATGTACAAGGCCCTGAGTAATCTACTTTGAACAGGTGATTAAATCAGATGAACTCCAGATATCACTTCTAACCTAAATTATTCTGTGAACCCTGGGGGACAAAATGTTTTGTTTAGGGGGAAAAAAAAAAAAAATCTTACTGCTCTGATGAAAATTGCCTGTTGTGATGTTAAAACTGACCCATAATCTGGACACTCTTGGTATTAGCTTTTTCTGTAAAGATGGACTTGCAAGAGAGCACTATACATTTCACATGAAGAGAGAAAGCGAACATTAAACTACCACCTTGATTTGTCAGCAGAAAAAGCCCTGAATTTGAGAGGGATTTGCTTTTGGTTGTTGGACAGCTGAGTTTCTGCCTCTGTAAGTCAAAAAGTAATAAATATTTTGCCACTTGTTTTGTACTATAAGCTCATATTCATGAATGGAAAGTACAGAAGTAACTCCTCTCACCTGTATTCTTATTTTTACAGGAAAGAGACCATCATGTCTCTTCTGTACCAGAGCCCAACTGTGTTGAACAACTGTACACCCAATCTTTTATTATTTCATTTTTCTCTTAGCCTATTTTATGATTCTATTGTTTCCACATGTGTCCATACCAAATAAATATCTACTAACTTTCCTTGGAGCAGGCAGAAACCACTAATGAGCTGCTACATAGCAGTTGTGTCAGGCTACTACCTGTTTTCAACCAAATTCTCAGCTCCTCTTCTTGCATTTAAGAGCATCTGATCCAAAGCAGCACTGGGAATTTTTCATTTCTGATTAACTCAAGGGTGACTAAAATGCTCACAATCATGTAGAATCTGCTTTATGAAGTTATCCAAGCTAGACCTTTGCTAATGTGTCTTCAGAATGTCAATTATGGACACATTTCTGCACAAAATGGCCAAAGGCTTACGTCTTGTCCCAGTTCATGCTATAGAACAATAGGCACAATCAGAAAGATCACATCCTAGGATGACTGCACTGAGTTAGGACGTGTTTTTCTTCTCCACTTATTTCTGTGGCTTTGAATGTCATAATTGGTCTCCTCATTGGGCTGACTTTGACTAACTGCTGTCATGCATATGCTCTTTTCACTGCCACTTTCTTCTTCTCGTCCCACAGACGGCTGAACAAGTTCCATGCCAGAAGCTTGATGGGAGCTGGAAAGAGCATGAAAGTGTCCTGCCTGGACTTATTTCAATATCTTTGCCAGATCCCGATGTTGGGTGGAACCCGGAAAGTATTCACATAGAAAAACAATTAAGAAAATACCATGAACAGTATTAATTAAGTTTTTAATGTGAATTTATCTGATTCATTTGAACATATTTATTTCAAAGACTCAGAAACACTTCTTTTTATTGTTTTGTGTTTTGTTTGGTTTTGCTTCTCAATTAGCAATGATAATGTTACTTGCTCTTTTTTTGTAGGTACTAAGTGAGCTTAAATTCAGAAGAACAAAATTATCTTCAGAAAACTGAAATTTGTCCCATGTTGTAAATATTGTCCATTCTGGTTACTTATAATAAGGATTATATAGTATAATAAATGATATTGCAGTAATTATTCTGTAATAGTCTAAGGTTTGATAAATGTCTCATGTGCATATTGATATTGGTGATTTGATAAGTTCCAAAGGAAATCAAACAACTTTGACTACTTTCACTAAGGTTGACCAGCAATGGATGAATAACTCATCTGGATGTACTGGAGACTGTAGAAGCACAGGCTCTATGCTTTAAAACAGGTACAAAATTCTTCATTCTGGTGCTTGACTTTTTTCAGGCCTTGTTGATCTGCCTTTGTCTCTTTGACTCAGTTTTGTGAGTATTCCCTCCAGCCCCAGCCCCTCAACCATTAATTCTCTTTACTTCAAATATCCTGTGTTCACCTTAGAAAAAAACACCTCGTATTTTAGGCAAAAGGCAACGTTGAGCAGCAGTAATGCTTTTTGATTCCCTTACTCTCTTTTGATTATGGTGAGTGTAATTCTCTTTTAGCTGGAAAATTTAAGATTGAACTTTGCTTAAGAAAGCTTCTCTTGAAATAGGAGCAGCATGGCTGATTAACACTTCAGTCACAGGGTAAGAACATAATAAAAATGTCAATTGCTATGTGCAGTTGTTATGTACCATTTAAAACTTCTCTGTTTTTGCTATGAAAAGCATAGACTTGCCTCACAGTGAAGAGACCGATCCAGGATCAACATAAATTTAATTAGCAGTGCTGTTAGCTCCTATAGCCAGCAATGCTGCTGTTATTTTTTAGAAACCTTAAGTTCTGTACTGAATACATTCCCCACCTAATTTCCCATCTTGTTATTGTATCCAAACATTTGGAGTAAACAGCACTCTTTTTGTTGGAATGGACTTTGCATAAAGACACTCAACTAACCAACGCTTCACCAAAACTGTATGTGAAAAAAAAAAAATCACTACTGGAGGGTTGTGTTTTTTAAATATTGTAAAAATAATTTGTGGCCAAAAAACTACGCTCAGCTGTAGCACAAGAAAAATTTGCCAAACAATCAGCTGAAGCAGGAGGTTCCAATTTCGCAGAGCTTTAGGGGCTCCTGGCAGAGAGGAAAGCTGTGTTACATACATGCTGACAAGTACAAGATAAGCAGGCTTTCCACTCGCTGCAATCTTGGTGGTTTAATTACCCTCCAGTGCCTATTTGTGACAGCCACTGTGGAAGTCAGTACTGAGGATGAAAGTTTAAGTCAGATTCTGCGAGTTAACAAGTAATTTTAGATTTTGGCAGAAAAAATAAGGCCTAGCTTAGAAGGGGTGAACACTACCACAGCAGTAAAACTCAGAAAGAACACCTCTCTTTAAATCAGTTTCCAAACCTATGATCAACAAAATTCCAAAACCAAAATACCTCTTTGCAAAGTGGCTCAAAGGAGAGACTGAAATGTTAAACAATACTCTGTCATTTGCATAATAGATAACTAAGACCAAAACTTCTCGCTATCTGCTTTTATATATATATATATAAAAATATACTGGAAGGAAAACATAGTACTAGGGGTTGGAAAATGCAATTTTCTACTACATAACCTAATTTCTGCTTGATGTCAATAGGGATTGAAGCAGATTCTGTAACATTTTGATGGTTTTTTTGTTTGTTTAGTTTTTTTCTGATGATGAAGTCCCATGAGGAAATGCTACCTATCTGGTAAAGTGGTTATGGTTTCCTACTCTTTGATATGAAGTAGATATGTGGATCTTGTTACACAAGGAAAAACCAACCTGATCACTTTGTGATATTCTAATATCACAGAGGTTTTGCCTTTGAGGGCAATTTTCTATTGATGTTAATAATATATAACCATTTTCTCTCTGCCTTTCAAAAGTACTTCTGATATTTATTTCAGTTTAAATTTCCAAGTTTTCACTGTCAATGTTTGAAAAGACCTTTTAATCATATCCTGCTTTTAATATTTAGCACTCTGGATTTTTCAATATAAATTAGCCACAAATTATTTGAAATTCTCATATTTTAATATCTTGGCCATTTAATTGCATTTTCTAGTAGTTTAACTGTAAAGGGCACAGAATAAGAGTGCATTGTTAACAGATGTGACTTTATACATAATTAACAGCAGAGGACCACCTCTTTGGTCCATGACATGATGTAACTTTAAGCCATGCTTTCCTGATTTCCTGTCAAAAAAGAAGTCTTTGGGGACTGGACTCAAGCTAATTGTTTTTTTGTTTTGTTTTTACAGAACTCCTAATACAGCAGGGCTATGTTCTCAGTAGGTCTTCCAGACACCGTTGCAGGATGCTTGGAGCTGGACTGAATGAAAAAAAAAAAAAAAGAAAAGAATTCTGTGGTTGTTTATCCTGGAGAAAAGGAGGCTGAGGGGAGACCTTGCTCTCTACAGATACCTGAAAAAAGGTATTAGATATTACAGAAAATTTCTTCACCAAAAGTGTTGTAAAGCGCTGGAACAGGCTGTGCAGGGAGGTGGTAGAGTCCCCATCCCTTTTAGGTTTTAAAAGATGTGTGGAAGTGGCACTTAGGGACGTGGTTTAGTGTTGACCAGGAAGTGCAGGGTTTTGCTTGGACTTGATAATCTAGAAGATCTCTTCTTACCAGAACAATTCTATGCTTCAATGAATATAGGTATGTAATAACATTAACTCTCTTGAACAATACGTTCTTCTTCCAGTTGATTGTTATCTGTTATTTTTTTCCCAACTGTACTATGTTAACTCCCATCCCCTTCCCCTCTTCCATATTTATTTCATCATTTACAACCCTGCTAGGTCTTTTGTAAATGGTTTCTCTGTTGTTAATGAAGTTCAGATTATGTTCCAGATCAATATAATATTCCATTGTTTCCCTTGTTGTTGTTAGCAAACTCAAAGCCAAATAGATTATTAATTATAAAAGTGAGATCTAAAACATTCTTGTCTGCTGTGTTACTTTATGTGGTTGTATATATTATTTTTCTTCTGCTTCCTTGAAAACGTCTGGTTACAGTGATAGAGACTTGCTTAGGGTGTCATTTAGGTTGGTGGTTATGTGCCCGAGAGTAACCTTACTGCCTTGATATGGAAGAAACTACATCAAATCCATACCTGTGAAGTCTGTATCTTGTAAGTTATACAGGCCAAAATTTTTCTTGGCATGGTCATAGAGCAGGTTACTTCTCCTAGTCAAGAAGGTCAGGGAGTCTTCATCACTTGCTGTAAATTATGATTTAACATACTATGAAGATACTGTCTGTGAAGTCTCTGAAGCTGAGAAATGTTATCATCCTTACGCTTTCCTTAGTTTGCATCAAAATTCATGTCAAACAAAGGGGTAAAGATGAGAAAGAAAATAGAAATTAAGATACAGAAGCTCCCATAATAAAAGAAAAGTGAAACTTGGATAGCATGCATATTTAAGGCAAGGCAGAAAGGAAACTTGGGATGATTATGAGCTTCATTGCAATATTATTCATGACTTTGGAACAAATTTCAAAGGAACGGATATTTTGAAGGTAAGTGAAGTATTAAGTACATTAATGAAGAATTAAGTACAAAATGGGTTTACTAAATGTAGGTCACAGCTAATTAACCTGATAGTGTTGTTTTGAAATGATGCTAACTGCCAGTGCTGCACACTCAGATCCCGATAATGATCTTCCTCAAGTCAAATACTGAAATTAAGTAGACACAAGACTGAGTTGGATCAGCCCTAGAGCTTGTCTGACAATGAGCATGCATTTCTTTCTGTTTGTCATTAACAAAAATAAAGTTGTTAGGACAGTTTGCTCTTTTGCTGCTGTTGGTTTCATTTGCTTTCCAATGTTATGCTAATAAAACCTTTGTCAGCAGATGCAAATGAGACCTCATTTAGCAACAGCACAACTTTTTAACAAAACTTTTCTTTTCTTTTTTTCCCCATGCAGACTTTTTAAGTGCTGAATGGAAACCACATGAAGAAGGCAGATAGAGATGTTCTTAATGCAAATCTGCAATGCTGTTTTTCCTGACTTCCCCCCCCTCCCCGCTTTCATGTCCAGCCAGGTATGTCCATTAATGTAAGCCTCTAACCTTCCACAGATTCTTAGGAAGTTTAGATGTGGTCTGAGGGATAAAAGGTTTGATATTGTAATTTGACTAAAGTCAGCTGGAAAGAAAATGCAAATTAATCTAAACAGGATCTTCCTGCAGTAAAGATCTAGACTCCGTTGCTTAGGTCCTTATTAAATGCCCTGAGACAGGCTTGGGAGATTATTTTTTATGTTAAGGAGACAAACAAAAGTTTCCTCCTTTATAAGACTAATGAAATCTATTTTATTATGTCCATAAAGGCACAGTATTATTGATATTTGAGACTGAACTGCCATTGAACAGGAGGAAACTATGGCTGTGTTTGATTACAACTGTGTAGCCACCACAGGCTGCCAGGGATTCTCCATGTCAAGGTTCAGAGGCTGGACCTGCTGTTAGACAAATAACAGATGCTTTCTGTTTACCTCTCTCCCTTCTCAAAAGGGAAGAGAAAGGGAGTAAGGGAGAGAGACTCAAGGATTGGAAAAGAAACTAGAACAGCTTCAATGAAAATAATAATAAGAAAATGGAATATGTACAAATATATACAAAACTAATGCTGAACAGCACCCTTCTAATGGCAATCACATCACTGTCATTGCTGATGCTGTGGCGCGGGCAGTGGGGAAGCTCCAAACTGGACTTGGCTGCAGACAGGAACTGGATTCAGGAGCTGGATTCTGGAACACATGGATCAGGATTGAAGACTGAACAGTTGGAGTCCTCTTTGGACATTGGCCATTGAAGAAGAGAGCTTGTCCCTCGTGATCGCTCAGTTTTATACCAAATAGGATGTATCTGGTCAGTTTAGGGCCACCTGTCCTGCCCGCTCCTCCTTGCAGGTGTAGCACTTTCTGCACCCCCAACACAGTACCCAAGATTTGGCAGTGACCTTGGTTTCCACACCAATCTTTGGCAGTAACTCTAGGCACTGAGCTTTATCACTGCTAGAAGCAGACTCTGTCTAGAAAAATATGCTGTTAACTTCAGAAAGTGCACTTGATTAGAAGAGACTGAGCTGAAAAGTGTTATCACTGAAAGAATTAGCTCTTTCTGAACTCAAATGAGGACACTTCACTAGCTGGAGGAGTAAGGGTTTATGCTTTGAAGAAGAAAGTCTTGCGTATTGTTACCATTTCATTATGAAGTTCTTAGTTGTGTCTCATTTATTCCAATAAATATATTTACCAACATGGGTTCAGTATAATGTATAGAAAACTGACATAAATGACCTGTTCTGTAAATGAAGGCATGGTAAAAAGGATACTAATTCTCTTTAAATGGCAGAAACTGAGCTGAAGAGAAGAAACACATAAAATGAAGAGCTGGACTGCAGTGACTCCTCCATCCTTCATCCAAGCAGGAAAAAAAAAAAACCCCACCATTGTATCTCACTTTCATTCAGTTGCCTTTCTGATCTGTGCTATACGTGGAAAGCACCGAGTGCTTCTTTGGAAGGCCACCAGAATTATTTGAATGTATTTCTGTTCACAGAATATGAAATTAATAGGTAACAGGCTCAAAAGAGAACATCAAAGAAGCTGAAAAATGGCAAGGATTGCCACTAATCCCGTTCGAATGCACTGACATAATGGCTTATTTTAACACACGCCAGGCCATAGGTTGGAAAAAGTGATGCCAACCAGTGCCGTATAATCTGCAACCTGCTAACATTTTCTGCTTTATGTTGGAAAATCTGTCCACTCTAGAGACTAAAAGTTAATCTAGAAAATATGAATGTCTTTCCTTACTCCCAGACAATTTATCATCCCTTAATTAGAATGCTCTTTAGTTGGTACATCTTTAAACACAAATGAGACCTCTGTTCTTACTTCTTCTGCTCTCTTGATATCAGGAATCAGACCTTTTAGGGGAAAAATGAATTCTTAAAAGCAAATCCTGCAGTAGGAGAAGCCTTTTGTGCTCCTTAAGATTCTTATATTTTAGTGCCTATAGGAAATGCTTTTCATTAGGTGAAGAATAAAAGAAGCAAATGTTAATTGTGTTTGCCCACGTTTGGCATTTGATGATAAGCAGCCAAAAAGTCAATATTACCCAGATGTCCAAACAATATGCTGCTGGGTGTATTTGCTATAATGCACTGTGAACGAGATCATGCATATTATAGATGGCATATGCATTTACTCTCTCATAGTTTTCTTTGTAGAATATTATACCAGAATATTTTGTAGAGTAATGTAATTGTTATTTCTTCTTTATCTTTATTAGTCTTTTGTGGGGAGGGTGGAGGTAAACTGATTGGTCCCCTACCCTACAGCCCTTGTCAGAAAGATGGATGAGAAATGATCACTGTGAATTATTATCTTGCTTCATATTCTAGACCACCTGTGAAAATGGAAGCAGAAAAAATGTCCCAAGTGTGGCAGTGTCTGTGGTGTCACGTGATACATGAGTTTTCCTCTGTCACTATCTCAGTGTTCCTGAGGAAAATCTTGCTTCTTAAAAGAGCTTCCTGATAGCTGCCTGCAGAAAAAAAAAGTGAACCTTCAAACTATAGCAGAACGTGAGGGAATTTCTATGTGAGTTGCTTGACTCAAGCATCTTTTATTTCATCTTGATAGCTGTTCCCTTGCAGTCCAGTTGTGTCCAGCAGTTGTAGCACAGGCAGAGGGCAACCCTAACCTGACCTGTGATCCATATCTCATCATGGTTTAGTAATAGAGGTAAGCCATACTTGTCTAAAAGTCACCTTTGGTTTGAGAAAGGAAAATGCTTTATTTTTTTGGTTTTTCTAATTTGAAAATGTTCAATTTTTTCTGTGATAACACCAACCAGTAAAGCGGTTGCTGAGCTGGAGATGCAGAGAAAAGCTGTGTGTTTTCCTGTACTCTGTGCTGCTACACTAAAGTTTTATTTATTATCCAAGTGCCACAGCAAAAATATGCTTGAGATACTTAGGTAATCTGTTTTCTATTTCACAAATGTGTATGAACTACACCAGACTGCAAAAACAGTGGCCATTATTTTCTCAACGAATGACATTGTTCAGTATGGTGTGTTCAGGGGTCTTATCTTGTACTCTTCCATTAGTGAGATTTTAATCTAGTTCAAGGTTAGATAATTTAGGGACTAAGGAAGTAGCTGTTCTATGTGTACAAGAGGAAAAAAAAAATGAATTAATGTGTACAAAATGTGTACCAAAAAAAGAATTTGTGTACAAGAGAAAAAAACTCAAGAAATCAAAACTGGAAATAGTTGTTAATTTTTACCTGCATTGTGTGAAGGGAAAATGAATTTCTTAAACTTTTTTTTTGTTAATGTGAGTACTTTTGTGAAAAATCTATTAATGCTAATCAGTGCTTTTCCCAGAAAAGGGGAAGAGGGACAAATATTCTGGTGAAGAAGATTTAGAACTGCAACCTTCTGAAACAAACAAGAATGAATTCCTGTGTCTGTCTCTGATAATGGTTTTGGTTGTGAAGTTTTTTTATTTTTAATTTTTTTTTCTTAAGCTTTCTTCCAGGTATGTCTTAGAACTCATTAAGTCACTGTTATTTGCTCCTGCTTAATTTCTGACTAGTTAAGCAGGATCCTGCATTCAATGGAATGGAAAGAAAGTTGAGTTGGAGTACTAGTGATTTTCCATTTTTAATTAGACACAGATAATACAGAATGCATAAATAATTCAAGTCATGCAGATTCATTTGTATCTATAAATAGCCTAGAAAAGTAGATATGTTCCCGGATTTATTATTCAAGAACTTTTTGTCTTGTGAATATGTGAAGGAACGTGTCTTAATTTCTTTATAAAGCCTTGAGTTTCTTCATTATAGAATAGCTAATTTGGATAGAATGAGGGAGGTTTTTTTCATACCAACCACAATAAAAACGGAAGAAGTTATATTCTTATTAAGACAGTCTCAGGCAAAACAATTTATTACAACCACAAAAGTGCTATTGGTGCACCAGTTGTAAGGAATGAAATGTTAGAGATATCTCCTGGATTTTTTTCACCGGCCACAGTGGTTAGGAGGAGGTTAAAGTAGATGCTTTCATTTATTTTGAAGGAGCAAGAGAAAATGAGGGGAAGCTTTATTGTTAATATTATCACTGATTGTATGAGAAGCTGAGAAGCTATTCTAAGCCCATAAATTGTTAAATTTTGCTTTTACAGGATGAAATGCAACCAGCAATTGTCTTTTTTTCAGATGCTTTTAATGGATAATTCTGTGAAATAATGCAAGTGCCTCCAAATGTTTGGTTTTGTGTACTGTTTATTTAATTCTGCTGAAGAATTAATGCAAGACAATGACTTTGAAAGGAAGTGTTTGTGAAATCTGGGTAAAATTAATGTGAGGTAATGATAATTGCGTTATGTTCCTTTAACAATAAGGGTCAGTCTCCTAGTGATTTATTTTTTCTGGTCCAGTGAAGATCTCCTAATATTGTTTTGAGGTCTAAACCGGTCTCAGTTTCTTTCAGTCCACTTTTACTGTACATGCAACACCTCAGGGTCAAACTAATCACTACCACAAACTTCAGTGAGAGTGAAATGTGTGTTTCTCTCTGCAGTTAGGACATTCTTTCCCACAATCTGCTTCCACTTTCTTTAACAATAGCCTCCACGTCTGATCCAATAAGCTAACACATAAAAATATGTCAACTTCTGAGCCATGAGTACGATAAATGATAACGAAATGTCTACCTCAGGTTGTAGAAAGGCTTTTTTTTCTTTTTTTAGAGCCTTTCAGAACCTTTTGCATTTACTTATTATGAAAATATTCTCTAACTGTGGTTACTTTTATCATGTTGGTTGGAAATGGAGAGTAACAAACCCCAGACTGGTAACACTTTAAATTAGCAAGAAGTGAGCAATTAGAACAAGATTAGAGGAAAACTGAGTAAGTCTGGAGTTCAAACTATTGTGGTTCTAATAAAAACAGATTTATGCAATTCTTGATCAGTGTAAACTGATGCTGCTGCTTTGAAGTGAACAGATCTAGACCATTTAACAATACAGGAGTAGGATATTATTGTTTTCTGTATATGAAGTGCCATTTAAAAAAAAAGTACACAAACATCAACCCACCAAACACATGTGAAAAAGCCTGTCCCAAAAGAGCTCACTACCCTCCCTCTTTGAATTACTGGTTTACTTATGAAGTGCTGTCCAGGCCCATGCATATATTGCCTGCTCTCTACCTGCCTGTGCTGTGAGAACAAGGAGAACAAGCTTTTGGGTGGTCTCTGACCCAAACACACGTGCATGGCTCCCAGTCTTGGTACCCACATCGCTTCACAAACTGCCCCGTCAACAGCAGGGAACGGGACAAACTGCCACCTCTGTTGGTTCCACGTGCACCTTGCTCCCACATGCAAGAGAGAAGTTGGTGGGAGGAAAGTTTTAGTGCTTTTGGACTGTGACCAGCCTTCTGTGCTTTAAGCCAATGTGTTTCAGTGTGGATGAGTTCCCTAATGAGCTGATACCCTTTCTTCTTCCCCTGGCCTTATAAGCCAAGGTAAAAACGCGGTGGTTTGTAGGCAAAGGACAACGTGGTTGGCTTAGTGAGTTAATCAATGGTTATGCTGCCTTCTGGTGTCTTGCTCTGGTTTTAAGACAGGAGTAACTCAGTGGCTGTTCAGCTGTGCTCTCCCTGTGCCACAGCAGGCTTCCCTCTGATCTGTGCCCTATTTGCTCATCACATTTTGCTTTGTGTTTCTGTTCCTTGCTGAAGCTGAGTAGCGCTCCACAAACCAGAATGTTGTTCTCAACGTGGGAACATAGTGGAAAATGAAAAGACTGTTGTCAGATTTTTCTGGATTTAATGTTTATAGCTGAGAAGCCTGAGGAAAACGTTATGTTACTACTAGGCTAGGGGGTCACCCTGTTTGTATAAAACTGCTGTTTGCAATGTGATATGAGTCATTGTTCAGCTCTTGGGACCAATAGGGAGTTAAAAGGTAAGACTGTCATCCTTCTTCTGTCCCCTAGGTGCAGTGTGTTACACAGAAAAATGCACACAAGGGGAAGATTTCTGACTGTGAGCGAGAAGAAAGATATTTCAGTGTAATTATAGTTCATCAAATCTGACAAAACTGTGGAGACCTGTGGAACTAAAGCGAGTGCAGCTGTGTTCTCTGCATTGTACGTTGTTATATTTCACAGGTAGCCATAACTATAGGTTACAAAGCTTGTTTAATTTATACTGGCAATACTGAGTGTCTGAGAAATTATAGTATAGTGGTGATGTGCAAATCTCAAAATATTCAGAGGTTTGTTCTAGTTTGGATAGCAGTAAAAATCGCAGATGCTGATCTGAGCCTATTGGATCTCAAAACGGCCTGGGGACCTCGGTAGAGAATAAGGCTCCTAAGTGTTTTGGCCACTGCAAGAATTCATTTTGAACTGGATGGAGCTGTGCCCAAGGCAGCTGAAACCAAATGGTAGCAATCATCAGCAAAGATAGCCAGAGAGAAATGCAAAATGTACATGAGTTCCGTAGTAAAGTAGCCAGTTTCATTTAAATTTAACTCTGACATATTTTTACTCATTGGCTCTGAAATATCTTGGCATGTAGATCAAGATATCCAAGCAGTTTGAGCAGAGATTTACTCTCCGTCTCTTTGAAGGTGTTTTTTGCCTGCAGTAAAGGAAGTTCAGCAGAGACTTGAATTTTCAAACTGAGAGTCCAATGTCCTATTGGACTATTGGAGTCTGTTCCCATCCATGCTAGTTCCACCAGAGCAAGTCTGCCTCTGGACATCATGCTCCCTTCAACACTTGAAGGCACCAAGGAGAGTCATCTGCTGTCCAGTGTGGAAGTCAGATGCTGGGGTAGAGAGTTCTCCTGCCTGTATAACGAAGAGAGTTGACATCTATATCTTCTTCAGAAGAGTGAAGTTATAGGATCAGAGATAAGGAGCGTAACTACAAATTTGCAGGTTATCTGACATTTAGGGGTTATTTATGTTAAAGGACAGTGCATCCCCAGCCTTAATTCTGTTTTACCTAAGCATTTTTATTAAGAACTGCCTTTATCTTTACTAAAATGGCAAAAAATGATTGAATAGTTTGCACTTTGAGATGCAGGGAGAGCTCCATGGGACACCACCACTCTTGATAGCCTTCTGCAGAGCTGACAGTCTTAGGTGAACCTTCTGTGCAATGGAGCAGCTTTGCTGGCGTGACCTGTGGAGCCTGCAACTTCTGTGAGCGTGTTTCATGCCAAACTAATGAAACTTCTAACTTTTTGGCATATCTGATCTTAAAAAAAAAAAAAAAAAAGGAAAAAAAAAAAGGCTAAACCAGATTTCATACGGTCAGAACTTGTGTTCCCTAAAGCAACGACCCATCAAAGAAACCCTTTTTGATTCTATGACACTCAAGGGATCGTGTTATTTAGATAAGGTAGTTTCTCTATAATGAAAAATTAGGACCAGGCATTCATTAGAAATCTGGTTTGTCAGTATTTATTCCTGTATATCCCTTGCTGGCAAAATTCTTTGGCTTAAAAAACCCTCCTGTTAATCCCTGGCTGAATTGGATTTATTTTTAAGTGTTAAGTAAATTGATCAACCTTTTTAATTTTTATTACAGAACTAAAAATTGCCAGATGCTGCTTATGAGCGGTGGTTTATGAGGGTTCTTGTCACTAGCCTGAGGCAGGGTAGAAATACAAAGGCAAGGAGGTTATGTTTGGAATGTGCAATGTGATATTTTGTGTTGCACATTAGTTTTTATAGAGGCGATGGACTGTGAGGGCATTTTAAGTTTTCACCTTTTTCCCCTGGTAATTTTGGGTTGTTGTGTTTAGAGGAAAAATTCTTTGGGTTTTATTTTGAGAAACTGAGCAGTGATTGTCTGAGACTTGTCATTGGTCCCCTTCAGAACTAGAGACCACATGACATGGATTGAAGGAAATGGGTCTGCAGAGCAGCAGTATTACCTTCCTAGCTGGCAGAGACACTGAAGTTGTTGGCAGTGGTGGTTGATGCTCACTGGGAAAGAAGAGTTTGTGTCTGTGAGTCCAGATCCTTCTGATCACACCCACTGTTCAGAGAATAACAAACATTTGGTAAATGCCCTGCTAAAATTGTAAGAAAACTATAGAGCTTGGGCTAATTGCTTAGAGTTCACGCAGTAAATTTGGTTTTGGTCACTTGAATGATCTGTAATTCTTGGGGGAAGAAAAATAAAGTTTGTGACAGGTATACTAGATAAGCTGCTGGTTGTATGCTAAAATTTACTTCCCTAATCAAGGTTTTAACAGACCACTCACCTGAAATTAGACCCATAAATATACAAGGAAAAGTATTTCTTCAAAGATGTTGAACATCCAAATTGTTCCTACGATTTAAGTGATGCCGGAGTTGACCCACAGCTGTACAGACCCAATGTACTGCTGGTTTTGTGAGCAAGCATCCCTGGAGAGAAAATGTCGAGAGGTAAAACACAAATATGAAACATTTAGATAAGGCGTGGCAAAGACTGTGATTTTTGTCAGTTATGTCAGGGAAGGTCTTGACCTCTGTACCAATCATAACTGCTTTAAAGATCCTCTGGTTGCTAAAGCTGAAGAAGATCCTGAATTCTAGAGATTTAAATAAATCAGTTACACTGTTAATCAATAAATCCCTTGTTAGCAAGATGGAGAAAGAATGTTTATTTTACCACATACAACTATAGATATGGCTATGAGATTTGTCCTGAAGTATGGTCCTCATCTGAGCTGAATTTTAGGATTTTGAGTTTGTGTCAGTTTATTCCACAACAAGTTCAGTTAGTTCACAAATAATTACTGCTATTAGCAGTACTAGTAGTTCAAGCATCTTTTCAAAGGATTATATTCATATTACATATTAGACAATAAAGATTTTTAAATTATATACAGTTCATACCCATGTATATTCAAGGCCAGCACTGTAAAATTCTGCTTTTATTATATCTTGCCTTCATTAAAATGTCACTAAATTGATAGAAATATCAGTTATGATATCAATCATGTCCATGAATCATGATGTAAATACTTGCATTTGTCTTTGCAGAGGCAATGGGTGAATAGGACTCTGCATACACAACTCATGAAAACAGTTGTTACCAGCTGTCGAATGAGAATGCACTGGGTGCAAATAATTGACTTCATGGGTAGAACTGAACCTTGGATTTGGAGACATTTCTAAGTATTGACTGCTAGATCATTGGCTAAAATTACTACAAGTTTTCTCTGAAGATCATTAAAGATAAAAAAAAAAAAGCTCCAGAGAAGAAATAGTACTGAACAGGGGATTAAAGCTGCATTGTTAATTATCTAAAATCACTGGGCAAAGTTGTGTTAGTTTGAGACTATACAAACAGGATGAACAGGTAGACATTTACTGAAAAGAGGAGACAAAATTGGAGCATCTACAGTTATAGAATCTCTTTTTATGTTCTTTTTAGGAGAGCGATATGCCTGGTTGTAGCTTTTGAAAACCAAACAAAAGGTTGATACTATAAACTACTTTTGCCCTGTAAATGTTTGGGACAGGTAGGACTAGCCACAGGCAGCTGTCTTAACTGAATTGTAACACGCTTTTGATCAAAATCCCCTGAATCTTCATTGTATTTATGGGCAATTGTATTTTGGCTTGCATGAATCTGAAGGCTTCTTCATGTGCCTGAGTTTAGGGAAATGAGATTTCTGTCCCACATTATTCTTGGCCATTGCCACCCACGGTGCACTGCTGCATAAATAAAATCTAAAGACATCCCCCAAAGTTTTGGTGAGTCCATTTAATAAATCATGTACAAAGGAAAAAAAAAAAACCCAACATACCCTTAAGCCAAAGGGAAGCGATAGAGTGGAGTATGTGAGTTCATCTGGTCAGAGTCATGTAAAAATGTGTTTACTCTTTATTTTATATACGCTCTATGTGTTGATATGACATCATTCCCTATAAAGCTAGGAATATTGTGCACACTTAACCATGAGTTTGTATCAGATGCAGTGAATATCCCATGAGAGATGGAACAAGACATAATTTAAAGTTGGAACCTGGAGTGATTTATGAAGGTCATTGTCTTAGCGATTCAGATACTTTCCATATGCTGTTGTAGAAACCCCTTTTTGTATTATATGTGTAAAACATGTGTAGCAAATTAGTTTCTATACAACTTTCCTCCTTTAAAATGTTTTGGGCTTAAAATGTTGATGTGTTCTTTATCTCCGATCTGTGATATCCCACTTTATTTTTATTGAAAAAGCACTTTCGCTAAAGTGAATAATTTTGAGGTGACTTTGCTAAAGTTTGGTGTGGTTGACAATAAACCTGGAAAGGCTTTTTATGCTAAAACATCCTATTATATTGGATTTATGTCTTGACTTCTGTATCATGCTTAGCTATTGCAGAGTATGCCCTTTAACATGCTTTAGCCCTGAAGGTACTGACCTAGTATGGAAGGAATAGAATATATTTTTTTCTCTAGCCAGATGTAGCACATTATAATTCTATCTCATTTTATTTTAGAAATTATTTGAAGATGGAACTAGTTACATTAAAAATTATGCAACGGGTAACATGATTATTAAAAATACATTACTGTTTGAGGCATTAAAATACTCCATTTGATTTACTATAATATATAAAATACCTTTATTGCACGGAGACTTTATTATACTGGTTGCTTAGCAAGTGAATGGACATTTATTAATCAAATAAACCAACACCAGCCATGGCAACTTGCCTCAGAAGTACCTGCTGAGGAGAGGGGGATGAACAAGGCATGAGTAAAAAATCATCTGGCCCTTGCTGTGCCTTTCTGCTTAGAATTTTCTAGAATTTATTAATTACTCAGCATTACTTGGCAAAAAGTGTCTGCAGAGTAGTTTGGCTCGTAGCTTGTTTGGAAGCAATTTGTGATGAGCATTCAAAATATATTTCAAATGAAGATTATTTGTGGTTAATACAGGGAATCAGTTTTTGTTTTCTGTGTATGGTTCCTTACTCAAAAAAAAAGTCCATGGATCATAAATCAGGCTCCCAATTGTTACTGTGATCAAAATCAATAACAGCATGAATCATGATATTCCTACAGCTTGATTTTAGACCCTCCATAATGATCTTCACGGGTTTCAGTGGTATTCAGAATGAACTTTAAAATAAATTTTTCAGCACAGACGTTTGGGACTGTCACCGCAAAATAAGTTGCGCACACTTCTCTCTTTAGAGATCCTTGTTTTGGTGGCTATGTCTGCCATTAAAATTTTTGCTAGTATACCCATGGAAAGTGAATTGTAAAGAAGACCAAATCTACCTGAAACCAGTGAGACTTGAATATCATTAAGAAATTGTGAACTTCTTTGTAACTGTAACCCAGAATCTATGTTTTTAGACTCTTTCTAGTGCCCAACTATCTTGTAAATTGTTAAAATGTTCTAGCTGTGCAGTTGCATAAGATGGCATAAACCAAGCTCATCATTACTGAAAACTCACTTTGCAAGTGTTTTAAGCTGTTTCCAGAAACATAAAACAGCATCAGTGCTGAAAACCACTAATGGTAATTCAGTTACTTGATTAAATAAATCAAAAAAATAAGCATGCAACTTGAGAACAATTGCATGCTTTTTCTTCAGTAGGTTTTTTTTCTTTGGTGTGCAGCCACAAGGCTGCTGAGTGTGCAGAAGGCTGGGCTGAGCATCCCGGTGAGTAGCACAGTAGCAGGCCTTTGGACATCCTTTATTGCATCCCATTGTATTATGTAAAATACCAGTGCCCCATCGTTCTACAGACTTCCATGCTGTGTGAGCTTCCTGCTGGGAGGGGAGAACAAATGTGGCTGTAAAGCTTTAACATCTGCTGTAGCTGGGAGTGGTTTGCTGGATGAGCTCTCCAGCAGGTAGGACAACTAGTTCCTCAGGACTGCTACCTTTAACCAGAGCTAGTGCTGCTCACCCCTTCTGGGCTGCTGATGTGTCTTTTTGGGCTTGAGAAAAGTTAGTCAGCCAAATAAGGCTTCCTAGCATAAAGGGAAGGACAAACAACTCTTTCCAAGGCAACTGTGGAAGCAGCTTTTACATGTGTAGGATATAAGGCAGATTTGTTGGGCATGTTTGTATTAATCATTTTTAATTTTATGTTTTCACAGAATGAAGTTTACCCACAGGCCAAGGACTGAAACAAGGTGTATGTGATTCTTCCACTCTCAGGAGGGGATCTGAGGTGAAAATGAGAATTGAGGGGATAGAATGTTGACTCTGAGCGAGAATTGTTTTTACATTATGATCATCTCTTATTGTATTACCCTTGCCTACAGGGAAGCAGTGATGAGGCTGTTTGTGCTCAGGCACTGGCCTGCTGACCACAGATTAAAGAATTATGAACATGTCAATTGGCAATTCAAAACAAGTGCACAGTTGCCTCTTCCAGATTTTTCTCAGTGATTAAAACAATTTATCATCAGCTGCTTTCTTCTGCTTGTAGAACCACTGGAAATCCCATCACAGTTTACCAATTACTCTCTCTAATGTCACTTTGCTCTCACTGCCTTATGTGGCTAATTAGAGAAATGAGAACTTGCACATCACAGCCCGCGGAGAGGCTCTTCTAGAGTCCTTCTTAGGTAAACAATGCTCCTCTGTTCATCACTAGTTTGGACTTACCCTCTGCCTGATGCTTCTCTGCTTCAACAACCTCTGTGTAACTCTCCTATTCTTCACTGAGGCACAGGGGCATACATTTTTCTGACTGTGTAATGGATCTTCATTCAGGTTCTCAGCAGAAATGAAAGTGGAAACCAAATGCACCCTCAGAATGGAATTGCTCCAATTGTCTCAGCTGAAAAGATGAGTAATTTATTTTTCTTGAAGATGCTCTGTTCACTCACGAAACTGGTAGCCCAGCCTAAGGTGTGATAGCCAGAGATTAATATTCAAGTTTTTCTTTCCAGAATCACAGTTTTTCTGTAAGTGGTATAAAGAAGTTTGTTGAAATGTGAGGAAGACACATCACTAATTTTTTGCTTCAAGTATTATCAATTGTTTACTAGATTCTGGTTTCAAAACCTTTGTTATCCACTATAGTGTAGGGAAAGAAACTGTCAGCTAGAGTTTCTCCTCAGTGGGAGCAGCCGCTGCGGGACCAGGACTCGCAGGGCAGTGGGGGGCAGAGGGTGAGGAGAAGGGAAGTGTTGAGGATCAGGCAGGGTGGGTGGTTGTTATTCATTATTCATTTCCTTGAAGGACTGCACTCCGGGAAGGGATGTGATTACTGTTCCTAAGGTCCTGTTCTTCGTAGGGAGCACTTTCCAGAACTGGGAACTGTATTCCTAACAAATGAGCTCAAATATAGCAAAAATTCATACCGACACGGATGAAACCAGCACAAGGAAATAACCAGCTTATGGACGAGCAGAAAGAGCCAGTGCTTTCTACACAAAGTGTTACTGAATTACAGTCTTGACTTTTGGTGCTTTTTCCCTTTCCCAGGAAAGGTGTTTCGGTTCTCCCGTGCCAAGAACAGAAAAATTTTGTTAAGAACACGCTGCTAGCTTTTCAGTTTAATCTACCAAAAGCATGACTCCATTATACCCTACTTAACAAGGACTTTGGCAGTGGTTTTTATATTGATTGCCTACTCTAGTGGCTAAACCAGAGTTAGGAAACTCTGGTATTTAGAGCCATACTATATGATTTGGAGCATTAATAAAGCAGACCAAATAGGTCTTGGCTCTCTGTGCAGTTAGTGCAGAAAGCAGATGCAATTCTTCAGGCACAGGACACCCTGACCCATGAATGCATATTTCAGAAGCATTTTTTTGTACTTTGCTGCTCTCTGAACAGCCACTGCCTCCCAGTGCTTGATAATCCCTCCTGCCTTTTGACAAAGATGTTCTGTTTCTTTCCAATATGTTAACTACTGTTGAACACTAAATGTTAACACGTTAACTGCTAATAGAGAGACCCCTAGGAGAATGAAATTAGACATTCAATTAAAAAGGGCGAAGACGAAGTAAGATCTATCTGTCCGGGTCTAAAAAAAAAAACTTGCAAGGACAGTCAATGACAAAAGCACTGACAGAATTTCAAGTGGTATTAGATCATTATGGGGCCATCAAAGGTCTCTCCTGTTGCTGTTCTGAGTACAATGCCCCTTGTAATTATGCTTCACCTCTTTGGCCTTGGCAAGAATCTAAGAGCTAGACTGCCTGTCTGCCAAAATCTTTCTTCTTTTCTCCTAGGATGATATCATTCCTTCTGCACAAGAGCCATTTATGGCTATTATGCACCCATCTTCATAAAGTCTGGTTTTTTTTCCAGTAAGATACCTGTGTGGTCAGTCACATTCACAAGATTTGATTTGTCCAGCACTTCTGGTCTGGGTGCTTGTAAACTGGAGATACACAACTATATTTTTCAATGTAACTTTAAGGTACTTGAACATCTGTGGCCATCGTTATCAGTGTACATTGCCAGCCAAGAATGGCTTCGGCAGAAAGAAGGTTCTAAGAATAAGTGTTAATAAATTCCAACTTAAATATAAAGCCTGTAGCAAGGAACAAAGAGTAGGCTATGGTGTACAGTTGAAATTTGTAGCCTACCACAAATCCCAGAAGCACACATTCCCAAAACAAATGTTTTCCAGCAAATGCCAAACAAAAATAACTTTTCAACAGAAGATGTCTCTGGAGCACAGAAAAATACCAGCCATCTTAGGACAGTCATGCAGGAGAAAGTTAGTAAATAGTTATCATAAACTCCAGCTTCTTCTGTGGACTCAGCCAATAACCATCATGCCTGGGTGGTGGCGAGAAGAACAGCATTATTTTCATCTTCTCTATGTGACAAATTCCTCTGTTCTCCAGATTAAATGAAATAAAACCCTTCACTGCATCTGGTGTAATAAAGTTATTCTATTACCCCCTTCTAGTCCAGATGAGACAATCAGAAATGAGCACTTTTCCCTTACAGCTGCTGCTTCTTTTGATCAAAATTGCTCTGTGTTCTTAGTGACTGTAAATCTGAAGGAGGAAGTGTTTTTAGGAGATGGAATAGACATGCATCACCCTCTTTGGTAAGCATTCAAGGCTTTCTGTACTCTGGGGATTGCAAAAAAAAAAAATCCTCTGCATATTTCAAGATCTCAGATGTTGTTCTTTATTAAAGGGATTTTCCACAGCAAAATCTCCAAGTATATCATGGGTATTATTCAGCCCAAATGAATTCATAATTAAGAGTTCAAACAAAGCAAAATCCAGGATTTTTTTTTTTCAGAATCTTAATAGATGTCACATTACTAGGCTGTTACCAGCCTAATCCAGAAGGGAATGAATAACGCTTAAACCATTAAGCCATAAGGGGTTTTGAGGAAATGGAAAGCATCCGTCCTATCTAAGAAATGAATTCCACAGAAATTGTTCCATTGACAAACAGTCTGGGAAAGCAAGTCTATTAGTTTCTTAGGTTGTTTTTTGTTTTTGTTTTAAGCTACCAGGGTTTTATCAAGACAGCTTCATTTTTATCTGTATAATATTATGTACGTTATTTCAATGTAAGTTGACCTAGGACATTCAAATAGGGTGTATTCAGGGCAAGTGCACATAGGCTGCATTCCAAGGTTAGTCCATTCCTACTTCTAAATAACTGGTGGCCACAATCCTTTCTTCTTATTGCCTGCAGCAACAGCACCCCAATCTATTTACCTCGATCTCTGTCATCCCAGAACGACAAAGATTCTGTGTACGTGCTAGAGATGAATGAAAGTAGAATCACAATTTGGCAGCAACCAGGAAAGAGGAAGATGAGGAGACAGTGCTCCATCTAGCCTCATGGATTCATACTGGATAGCTTGGGTTTCAGGAAGTCACAACTCCCAGCAAAGAGTGTCCCAACAACTACAGAAAGACCATTTAATTCAAAATTTTACTTTTAAAACACCGCCTCATTTCAGATGACTCTAGTGGATCTGAGTGATTTTTACTTAGATATACTATTACAAGAGGAATAAACCCACTTACTTCATATGAAATAATATATAATATCTCATCTATCTCATACTGTCAATTTAAAAATCATACTGATTTTTTTTACCCCATGGTTTTACAGTTAAATTCTAGTGATTAGATTTATTTCATAATGAATGCCAAGGATTTTCCTTCCTTCTCTTCGGTGAGGAGTGATTTATACCTGTGCTTTTCAGGGACCAGAATTAAAGCTTGTACCTTCCTTTCCCTGCTGTTCCAGAAACTAGCAAATTTCTACTTGTTTCTACTCCAACATTATTCAGGGTTAGACACTCATAAAAACAAGTACAATGGCACAGCCCCCAAATTATGGAATAGTTATGTGGATAGTGATATCATAGAAGGGAAATATTTAATCCATACTCAGTATTCATTGTTGGTTGGTAGGGTCTTCTGTAAAGCAGAAGAGGAAAAACACTTGTTGACAATAGTAGTGTCATGATGAGAGAAAAACTGAAGACTTGGGGCAGGTAGACCAGGAACTAAGTTGATCTTGTTCAAAGCATTTACTAGATTTTAGGATAATTATGACTATGTGTCAATTGTGACTAATAAATATGGTAAACTGGACGTAAATAGAGGTATGTACACTTGTTTTGTTGCATCTGGTACAGATGTATGTTTTTATTTATGGAGATGTATGCAGATTATGGAATGAAATAATAATGTGTCTGCCTCGTTACAAAAGATAAAAACTTTGAAGGAATGAGGCAACAATGATTATGTTGTCTATGTGTTACACGGACTGTACTGTAATACATAGTTTAAACAATTCAGATTAAACTAATCAAAACCAGTCAAAACCCCCAAAGGCATTTTTTTTTTTCAGAATAATGAACACAGTAAAGATTTCAGGCAAAAAAAAACCCCAAACAATTGGCTGCAACATCAAATTTTAACTGAATAAATCATCCTGCAAAATGCACTGTTAATGTGTATTTTGAGATAGCATAACATTATAGGAAGCTTACTTATTTTTTCTTCTCAAAACAGAGCCATACTTCTAAACCTCTCCTTTGTCTGGTTCAGGCAAAATTTCACTGAAAAGATGGAAAGCCCAAAGTCAGCTCAGCTCCGATTTTGTGCACCTCTGTGGTCCCCAGTGTTAATATTAATGACCTGTAGTTAAATGATTTTGCATCCTGGGAATCTGGGCTAGGAGGACACTTATAATTAATGGTAATGTCGGCACAAAAATGGTTTTGGGGAAATCATTAAAGATGATGAATGACATTGGAAACATAGAAAGAAGATAATGAGTCCCTTCTTAGTGTGCAGTTGTATATCTATAAAGACCTAACTTGTCCTCACTGTTTAATATGAGAGTATGGCTCAAGTGTTTGTGTGATTGGGAAAAAAAAATGCCATTTCTGGAAAATTTAATTTTATTTAAGGAAGAATGTGCCTTTTTTTTTTTTTTGTTACAGTGTTTCAAAATTACTATCAGGAAATTACAATTTCAGTGTGTTCTGGAATGGAAAGTCATCCTAGGTGTTAACTGAGACTCAACAAATGAAATTCCTATGTCAGAAGAGCCTTCAAGATTAAGGGTACGTTTATTGCTTGCAAATGGCCATAGAAAACTGATACTGTAGGCTGATGCAAGAGAATTTAGTCTGTGAAAAAACAGAATAGTTTTCACACTGCACTGAAGGAGATGTTTCAGTGGTCTAATCTAGGGATTATTACTACACAAGGAGGAAGACTTGACCTCTTTAAAGTACCTTTAGTTTTAACTTCTTCTTTTCTTGTTACACTGTTTTGTATCTCTACACACTGGTTAATAATCTTTTCCTTTATTCTAGACCATTTACCTGATTCCTGGACATGCTACTACAACGACAGTCAGTCAGAGACGTATGTCAGGGAGAAGTTTTCCCCTTTGCTTTCACGAGGCAGTAAATGACGAGGTAGGCAGTGGTTTTCATGAGGACAATACTGCTGAAGGCAGCAGATGGAGGCAAAGTGCAACAAAAATCCCATTATGTTGTACTCTACTCTCCAGCCCAGGGGCGTCCCTGGCTTTTCAGTACAGGCACTGTACGCTTTGTAGAAAGAAGAAAACTGAAGCTTGTCCTAGTGGCCAAAGACAAATGGAAAACTAGAATTGAAGTGCTTTTCTTGGATAAGGAAAAAGTATGGCCTCTGAGTTGGCTTGAAGTACCTGCTGTCTACACATGCCTCTCAGAAGTACATACACAGAAAACAGGAATTTGCTGAATGCAAGAGATGGCTAGGGTAGTAAAAAGTTCATGGCACGGCTGCCTTCTTTCCTGTGACTTGCCTGTGGAAGGACAAGCTGGCTGCTGGAGCTGTGAAAGGGTTTCTGGGGTATTGGCAGTCACTGGGAACATTGCTCCTGCCCACAAAAACTAGGAAATTATAGGGTAATCTGCAAGACATGTATTTAGAAGATGTTATCTTACCTATGTTAAAACACATGTTTGAAAATGCCTTGTAAATGTCTTCAGAGACTTTAGATTTTACCCTGATTTTGCAGGTGAAAAAACCAAGGAGTTTGGAGCAATTAAAATATAATTTTATTTATTTTTTTTTTTTTGGTCAGAACATCTAAAGAGCAAAGGAAACAGAGGGTTTCTCAGACTAGCCAGAGGAGGAAGAGTTGTCATCATTCTCCTTTTGCCAAATAGCTCACAAAGTAAGGAATGCTTTGAAGATATTTTCTCCTGCCAACGTGATGTAACCGGTAAACTGAAGTAGGCTGACCAGCTTCCAAACAAAGGGCCCCGAGAAACTGGTGAGGTTCCTGGAGTGTAGGAGTGGTGTGACACCTCCCAGCAGGTGACACTGGAGAAATCACCCTCCTGCACTGATGTGCCTAATGGTTCTGCTCGATCTCCTGCCGCTGCTGGGAATGACAAACACCCAGGACACGCAGATTTGCGTAAGGAAGATGGGGAAAGGAGGAAAACATCCCAGTCTGAACATGCAAAGAGTGTCCAAACCGTTCAGAGAGAGGCCAGGGAGCACCTTTTGTTAAGGCTGGATAGGTTTCAGCTGGGGTGGGCAGAGCCAGGTGTGCCCCATCTCCTTGCAGGGCTTTCAGCTCCGAGCTGCTGCAGCCCCCAGTGCTGGGGGGAAGGCTGAGCTGTGAGGAGGCTTCACTGCATTCTGCAGAAGGTCTGTTGGTTGGTTTTTTGGTTTTGGTTTGCTTCCCCTGTGATTCATGTGGGGTGGTGAAAAGGTGGCTGACTCTCTTTGTACCATGGTAGTGAATTAAAAAGCTATTGAGGCTTGCAGCACTAGGACAGCACAAGAAGGGGCTCATGTCTGGCCTAAACCTGGGCTTTGCTATATATTGATGAAATTCAGGTTGTCTCTTCTTACATCTGTTTAAATTATTTGGGCCTTTCCAGTGTGTTTGGACAGAGGGGAAGTTAGCCAGACATTACGATTTATTTTCCTTCTAACCCCGTGTTTTGTCATTTTTAAGTGATTGACTGGAAGGAGTATAAAGAGGATTTATTAATGTTTAACTGTGCTGCAACAAATAATTCATGTTTTTAAAGTTTTCTTTCCTTCAGACTGGTCTGGAACTCCCTAGCCTAGTTTATTTTTGATTGTAGAAATTCATTTCAGTTAAATCATTCCTTTATCAGCAGGATCTGCCCAAGTTTGATTACAGTGAAAAGCTCTAGAAACCACAGTGTTTTTTTCCGATTGCTTTGAATCAAAGTTGTATTAAGAAAAAAAAAACTTGCTGAGATTTTGCTGGATCTCATTAATACAGAAAAAAAATATATTAAGGTGTGTTTAACATGTAGCTATGATGCTGTGCTATTCACAGCTTCAGCTCAGTCTGCAGAAAAGGCTCCTGATTCTCTAGTTTTTTGTATGCCCTCACCATGGAAGCTCCTTCCTGCCCTTTCCTTTTGTCACTCTCGTGTTTAGCAGTGTCTATGAGTTATTCTGGTGCCTTATCTTGGTAGGTAAAGCTCACAGGTCAGAAATGAGAAAAATCCATCTCATTTTGTCAAATATCTGCATTTATGCTGTTGGTGTGTCTGCTTTTACCAAACGCCTTCATGCTGCTACACAAGACATGCCAGGTTTGGTTTATGAGTCTTTCACTCTTACCCATCTTGTACATGCCACCAGGTACTGGGGGGTGGGGTGGTGTTATCTTGGGGAGGAAGGGGAAGTTGAAGAGTTGTAAAATAGGAGTAGGCTTTAGCTTTTGACACTGTGAGGATCAGTGAGAAGGACCTCTGAGTGACACTAAAAAGGTTTTTTTTACATGTACCCATAAGACTACAGTCCTGCATACCAGCCCAACATGTGAAAAGGTAATAAAAACATTTTCTAGACTTATAGGGATGTTTTTCAACTCTAGGTTATATTCTGAACCCCTTTGCTCCTGCCAGTAATTGCATTCAAATATTGTGAAGGATTTACAGGACTGCATCTTGGCTCTTAAGAACAACAGCCAGATTTCATAAGTCAGAGCATCCCCATGGTCATGTATTTTGTTGCATATTTCCTTCTAAAGGGTTTGTCTAGTTCTTGGTAAATAAGCATATAGTCTGTGCTCTGATCCTTGCAAATCTCACCTGCTTTATTTATGTATTGGATTAGTTCTTGTGTCAGACTGTATTCCTAACTTGCATCCTGTGTGTTTCTCCTGCTGATGGTTCTAATCTTGGCAATGCAGAAACATAGAAATAATTTTACTACTTCATGTAACTGCAAATCATATACTCTATCTATTGAAATGGTTCCTTCCCTTACTCTGTAAGACTAGCTCCTGCTTTAGCCAATTAATAAATTGGCTAAAATACTGAATGAATACACCTACCAATTCTTAAAATTTATTCCAAGTGAGAAAGAAATTACATTTAATGTCTTTGAGACCTGTAATGTATTATTGTATCAGTAGATTAATTTCAGGAACTCACCATTCAAAAATTATTTATCAAGACTTCACTTACCTTTATAGACTTATGCTGAAGCACAAATAACCCCTGTCACAGTGCTGCACCTCTGAGATTGGTGCCTGCAGGGAAACCTCAGATGGAGAGCATTTAAAAGAGCTTGCTTTTAAAAAATATACTAAATCATATATTGCAAAGTACAGCCCTCTTAGCTCTGATTTACTCCCTTTAATGCAGGTTTCAGGTTGGGAAAAGGATTAAAAATCACCATACCTGTGTGGCCCCGAGAGCAGCTGCGTGTGGGGTGGCGGTTGGCGAGGGATGGCACGGGGTCAGGGTGCTGGGAGCTCCTCCAGTGTGCCAGGGGAGTTCAGCTGGGGGGAGCTGGTCCCCCCTCCTGGCCTGGGAACGAACCTCAGCTCCTCCTAGACCAAGCTGCCCTGGTTGGTGGATGAGGGAAGGGCTGTGGCTGTCGTTTACCTGCACTTCAGCAGCGCCTTTGTACTGTTCCCCACAGCACCCCCATAAACAAACTGGGCTGGCTGGGTGCAGGCTCTGCTGCATCAAGCACTGGCTGAGTGGCCGGGCCCAGAGAGTGGTGATGCATGGAGTGAAATCCAGTTGGTGACTAGTCACAAGTGCTGTTCCCCAGGGCTCAGTGCTGGGGCTGCTCCTGTTTAATATCTTTGCTGATGATCTTGATGAGGAGATGGAGAGCATCCTCAGTTAGTTTGCAGATGACACCAAGCTGGGTGGGAGCTTTGATCTGCTCGAGGGTAGGGAGGCTCTGCAGAGGGATCTGAACAGGCTGCTTTGGTGGGCTGAGGCCAATCATATGAGCTTCAACGAGACCAAGTTCTGTGTCCTGCACTTGGGCCACAACAAACCCAGGCAGTGCTGCAGGCTTGGGGAGGAGGGGCTGGGAACTTCCTGGCAGAAAAGGATCTGGGGGTTCTGGTGGACAGCCAGCTGAACATGAGCCAGCAGTGTGCCCAGGTGGCCAAGAAGGCCAGGGGCATCCTGGCTCAGATCAGGAGCAGTGTGGCCAGCAGGACTAGAGAAGTGACTGTCCCACTGTACTCAGCACTGGTGAGGCTGCACCTCGAGTACTGGGTTCAGTTTTGCGTGCTGCAGTGTAAGAAAGACATTGAGGTGCTGGAGCAGGTCCAGAGAAGGGCAATGAAGCCCTTAAGTCTTATGAGGAGTGACTGAGAGAGCTGGGGTTGTGTGGTCTGAAGAAAAGCAGGCTGAGTGGAGATCTTGCTGCTCTCTACAACTGCCTGAGAGGAGGTTGTAGACAGGTAGGTGTTTGTCTCTTCTCACAAGTCATGACTGACAGGACAAGAGGAAATGGCCTCAAGTTGCACCAAGGGAGGTTTAGCTTGTACATGAGTAAAAGCTCCTCTACCAAGAGGGTTATCAAAGACTGGAACAGGCTGCCCAGGATGGTGGCTGAATCTCTATCCCTAGATGTATTTAAAAGCTTTCTAGATATGGTGTAGTAGTGGCCCTGGTAGAGTCAGGTAATGGTTGGACTTGATGATAAAGGCCTTCTTCAACCATAGAATTCCATGAATCTGAGTTCCAGCCTGCTGTGGAATTTTCTATTTACAAAATCAACAATTAAATGTTGTTATTGTTGTGATTTATTGCGTAATCTGTTGATTTTCAGGAGTTACTGGTTGCATCAAGCTTGTGTAATGCTCAAACACAGAAAGCCTCTTTTGCACAAGGGGTGTGACTTACGCAGAGATGCCTGAATTGGATCAGAAGTAGCTTTATACTGGAAATGCTGTAGATACAGCAGGCACACTGCATCCTGCTGTCCAGGCTAACACAGCCTGCCTCCCTGGTTAACAGTTCTGAGCTTGTGTGGGTATGCTGATGGGGTTCCCAGGGTTGGTCAGGAGTACGTGCATTCATTTGCATGAATCAGTGGCCTAAGGCGATGCTCCAAGTTCTGCCCACATGTGATAGTTGCATGTTAACGTGATTTTTCTGATAAACTGGTCAGTGAATTGAACTAGATCAAAGAACACTTCTTGGGTGTGATACAGAAGTGGCCCCCTAACCCCCAATTTCATATCCTGAATCTAAAAGACCACATTTTTTCCCCCCCTGGAAGTGACTGTTTCAAATACTTTAACATCTTTAGGCCATGTACTGGTTTTCTTTTAAGTACCTTAAGTTATAGTTTCACATGCATATAGATAGAACTTTCAAGAAAGTGCTGAATTAAAAAAACAAGAATCAAGTTTCTGCCTCAGAAAGTTGTATCAGACGGTCCAGTTACAGAGCCTTATAGAGAGAAAGAGCTGGCTGCCTTTATCTAGACACCCTAAGCCTTATACCTCCTGTTTTGAGCATTTTCTTTTATATTGCTGGTCCTTTATTCTGTCAATATTTAAACACTGTAAATAAAAGGCATACTATTTTGTACCCCAAATAGGATGCTTAAAATAATAAGAAGCAGTTTTATTTTCCTGATTTTAATTTTTTTTTCTTCTTTTTTGGATACTGTCAGTCTTCTTTTCTTTGCCATGGTTTTAGATGTATAGTTCCCCTCTTATTTGTCATGGAAAGAAGCTTGGCCCCACAGTTCAGTATTGCCTGCCATCATTCTCACAGTGAATATGCAATTTATACATGTAATTGCTTTGCAGATCTAATTCATGAGGGTTTAATAATTGTACATATTCAATTGTTCAATGATATTTACTATAATATATATTAACCCATCTACTGAGCTGGGTGCTGAACTGAGAACTACTTTCTGCATTTTAACCAAGATTTCTTTCCATTAACAGCAACAAAAAAAACCCACCTGCAGTTAAAGATCAGTAGTATGATCATTCTGAAGATTTGATTCAGGAAAACAAAAGAAAAATAAGTAGCTGTCATGGCAATAATAGGATTGACTTTTACAGTAAGGAACAAAGTGTTTGTGTCCACATTCTGTGGCTTATATTTTTCCTTTTCCTTTCACAGGCATGACTCTCATGCTACATACTGTAAGCAGTCCAACTTCACTAACAAACCACATTTGGGGATTGATCTAGGAGTTCCTTCTCCAGCGACGTGCACAATAGGAGCAGTGGAATAAAGCACGCTAATCTCCAGCTGAAATTGGCATCTTTTTCTCAAAAATCCTTTTATTTTTCCTTTGGACCCCCATGAAAGTCAAGTTTATGAAATAATCAACTCCAGGAAGGAACTGGAGCTCATTTACTCTTTGAATAGTACAAAACCTTTCATAATAGGTTGACATTATTCAGTGTGCAGCAAAACGGAACTGGTGTAAAACTGCTTCTTTTATATAAATACTTCAGTTGTTTGTTACCACAAGAAGAGATTAATTTACAAATTGCTCATCTTTCCGGTTCCACAATTTCAGAACTGGTATTCCACTTGTCTCTAGCTACTGTGTGCAATTGCTGTGCAGGCTGCCAGGAAGAGAAACATAATGAAATAGTGTGTCCTTCAATTACCAATGGCAGATCAAATGGAAAGTATCACTAAGGAAATATTTTGCAGCCCTTCTTCTCCAGAACACATAAATGCTCTTAGGAATAAAACCAGAGGCATTCTCTCTACTGCCTGTTGTAGAGCATAGTTATTTGAAACAACCTGCTTAGGGTCAGAAGTTATCCTTACAAAATTTAGCCCACTCTTATGAAATGCAAAGCAGCCAGACTGGAACTTAATGGTTACTAATGCTCTAATAATTAACATGCAGCCTGTAGTGTGTTTATCATCCCAAGTGTACCTAGAGAGTACCTCTCGGTATTGCTTGGCTCCTGTAGCTATGGTAGTTCTGATAATCATGTGGGAAGCAATATGGAATCTTTTAAAAACAATCTCTGAAAGTTCTGGGTAATAAATGTTAAATACCAGATTAATGCCTGTAGCCCTCATAGGCTATAGTAGAGGCAAGTCATGGCTTCATCCAAAGAGAGGGGTTGTAGTACAGTGGTACAAAGGCTATGCATCTTCAGAGCCAGGAGAGGACCTCTTCTGCTTCTTCCATTCTCTCCTGGACACTCCTTCCTCTTGCATAAAATATAGCAGTGTTAGCTTGTATCCTTTGAATGCAACTGTCTAAAGGGCTTAAGGAAGGAAGTGAAGATTTTGTCTGTGAGTCCAAAAGCAAGGTCATAACCTTCTGCTGCTGTAGCCATTGACTTGGGAGCTGCTCTGCTTCCCTCCCCCTTTCCGATTTCACATGCCTTTCATCTTTCATCTCATTCCAGCTTTCATGGTGGTGGTCTCTCTTCCTCTTTCTTATTCCCTCCTCTCTGCTGGAACTGAAGCTGTAGCACAAGAAAGAGCCTGAATACTCAATGGGAGGGATCTTGAATTAGTAAAAAAGGACCACTTGTTGCCTTTTTCATTTGGTTCTTCTGTATTGTAGCTGCCTGCTTCAGAACTTTCAAACATTAGTGCAGACAGTTTTGGGATGGCATTTTTGTTCCACGGCTGTGTATGTGAAACTTTTGCATATTTGGTTTTATACTTTGTATGGAGCCCAAGGGAAAAAAAAATGCAAGTAGTGCTTCAGGTAATTTAGCAGTCTGCTGGTGTTCTGTGAAAAGGCTTGGAAAGAAGTGGTCAATTCATATGTTCCACGTCTCCAGAAGTTAGGGCTAAGCGTGTCTTTCTCACTGTCCTATTTAGCTCTTGTTGCTCCTTGTGGATTTTCTGTGATCAGAGTGTGACTTGCTTGATTTGAATTTTGAATTGAAAATTAATGAGATTACATTTTTTTGGTTGGATAGCTTTGGGCAGCTATATGAGCCTAGAAAAAATACCATAGGTAGAGAAGACAATAATATTTTCATAGATGAAAATTTTTATCTCTCAATACCCCTGGACAACATAAACTGGAATGGAAAATAAAATCGTAACAGTGCCCACCTGAGGTCTCATAATAAGGCTTTACCAGAATCTTTTCTCCTATAATTTGATTAGATTCCTTATTCTTTGTTTAAAAGAAAAAAAAGGTTTTAGATCATTTCAAGAATCATTTCAAGAATCCATTGGATTTTTAAGAAACTATTTCAATCTAGTACAGAAGATGACCGCATTTACTGTCCTTTTAGTTACAAAGACATAGTCTGTCCCTAATTTTCTTGTTCTAAGACACTGACACCTGGATTACTTAAGTGACTAGATCCATAACTACCTCTAATTATTTTAATAATTTGGCTGATTCATATTATTATGTTGAATTAACTGATGTTCCAAATTGATTGAGTACTCCCCAAATGTGTGGAAATGACAATATCTCTTTTTTTTTTTTTTTTTAAATGATCTCATAGCACCATGATGATTGCCTACCTTTACTCCTCAAAAGATTTTATTAATCTACAGTAAAAAGTTTAAATATGGGATACACCTCAGGTATATCTTAAAACATCTGGTCCCTGATGAAAGACTGTAGATCCACTTTAATGTTCATTTTTCAGTGCCACTGTCATTTAAAGCTAGTAATGATTCATCAAAAGATTTTTAGCAAAACAGAGACACTACAGTGGCTTAACTCCAGAAGTTTTCATTGTCCTTGCAGCTGTTATTTTGCTCAATTTCCTCCTTTTCAATAAACATTCTATCTGCAAATACGACACTCGAAGATTCAGGAAGAAGTGACACCTCATTTATTAAGAATGTCTCTTTGTAGATGTTATATTATCTTCAGAACAAAATCTGCTTGAATGAGTGTGTATCAGAGCCTGTGATTAATGAAAAGCTAAGAACAAATGTGGGTGCTTTCTGGAGTGCAGGGAATGAGTCTAACACACTTATCTGATGTTTTCCTGTCTGTCTCCTGGGACTCGAATATTATTTTTCACAAATCTCTGTTCTTCTGTTTGGTTATTGCAACAGTAATTGTTCAGCAATTGAATTGGGGATTGTTTATCTTGTGCATGGCTCTGTTGTTTATAATTACTCCAGAGGGGCTTCTTGAAAGTGTTGTGGCTTTTCTAGTCTCATCATGATTCTGGGAATACTCCTGTGAATGGGCTCCAGATGCCCAAAGACTCTTCAGCAGGGCAGGCTTGCTCTTGGGTGCCAGGCTCTGCACAGAAGAGGCTTACTGGGTAGGGAGACTTAGCTGGTGATAGGAGAACCATTACTTTCTAGTAGTAGTCTTGCAGGTATTGAAATATGATGTATTTGGGGAAAGCATCATGTGTTGGTGACAGAGAAATAGTTCAGAGAAGATCCTAGTCTGGGTGTGCCATGAGAGTCTTAGGATTATTAACTGGATGATGTTAGTCATTCTGGAGTTGGGTCTTGGAGATGGTCTTTCTGGAGTTTTGTCTCTGTCAATGTGAATAAAATAAATATTACTTATACATTAATGTTAGACTGGGCATTCTTTGGGCTGTATTACTTGTTCAGGCTGTACTGCTCATGATGAAATCCATGCTCAGAGTATTTACATGGAAACTGTTTATCGTGGCATCTTAGAAATTAGAGCTAGAAAGCATTTTGAGCTGTAATCTATTTCTGTATCCCAAAACAAGGGATCAGTACCTTGTCTCTGAGCCTGGTGTTGCCAGCAGAATTTTGGATTTTTGGATCCTGAGTCAGTTTACATGACACCAGCCTGGCTGGCAACAGATGGGGTATGTGCATCTCAAAGGGGGACCAGGATTTTGAACCCTGCTAACTTCTGTGCATCAAGAGAGGTTTAAACTAGATTTGAAGGGGAAAAGGGGTAAAATCAGGCTTGCTAGAGGTAAGCCAGGGAGCAGCATGCCAATGTTTGAGGGATGGTGTGCTAGCAAGTACTTTTGATCTGCTGTCTTAGTGAAGGTAGGGATGGAGATAGATGCATGTGGCTTCAAGGTTATCTACACCAATGCCCACAACAAGGGCAACAAAAAGGATGAGCTGGAAGCCATCGTACAGCAGGAAAACTGATATAGTTATCATCATGGAAACATGGTGGGATGATTCACACAACTGGAGTGATGCGATGGATGACTATAAACACTTCAGAAGGGATAGGGCAGGAAGGAGATGTGGGGGAGTGCCCCTGTATGTTAGGGGGTGCTTTGACTGTCTTCATCTTAATGATGGTGATGATAGGGTTGAGTGCCTATGGGTAAGAATCAGGGGGAAGCCTGTGGTGGAAGTCTGTTATAGACTACCCAACCAGGAGGAAGAGGCAGACAAAATATTCCATAAGCAGCTGGGAGAAGTCTCACAATCCCTACCACTTGTTCTCGTGGGGGACTTCAACTTACCAGATGTCTGCTGGAAACACAATACAGCAGAGAGGAAACGGTCCAGGAGGTTCCTGGGGTGTGTGGAAGAGAATTTCCTGACACAGCTGGTGAGACAGCCAACTAGGGAAGGCTCCCTGCTGGACCTGTTGTTTGTGAACAGAGGAGGACTTGTGGGTGATGTGATGGTTGGAGGTCATCTTTGGAATAGCAATCATGAAATGATAGAGTTTTCAGTTCTCAGAGAAGTAAGGAGGGGGGTCACTAGAACTTCTGTCTTGGACTTCTGAAGGGCAGACATTGTCCTGTTTAGGGGACTGGTTGACAGAGTCCCTTGGGAGGCTGTCCTGAAGGGCAAAGGGATCCAGAAAGGCTGGACACTCTTCAAGGGGGAAATCTATAAGGCAAAGGAAGCTGTCCCAGTGTGCCATAAGACAGGATGGCAGGGAAGATGATGATCCTGGCTGAAGAGACCTTTGGCCAGAACCTGGGGGAAAAAGAGAATGTATACAGCCTATTGAAGAGGGGGCAGGCAACTCAGGAGCACTGCAAGGATGTCATGAGGTTACACAGGGAGAAAATTAGAAAGATGTAACAGATGATAGGACAAGGAAAAATGCCTCAAGTTGAGCCAGGGGAGGTTTGGATTGGGTATTAAGAAAAATGTATCTACTGAAAAGGTTGTAAAGCACTGAAACAGGCTGTGCAGGCAAGTGGTAGAGTCCTCACCCCAGAGGTATGTAAAAGATGTGGATTTGGCACTTAGCGAGATGGTTTTGTGGTGGACTTGGCCAATGGTTGGACTTCATGGTCTTAAAGGTAATTTTCAACCAAAAAGATTCTATAATTCTAATGTTAGCTATACCTAAAACATTTCTTACAGATTCAGCCAGTTCTTTAAAACCTCCAGGGGTGGAAATTGTACAACTGTTTCAAACAGTCTGTTTTAGTTATATGTACTGTAGTCCTAGCTCATGCAAAAACCCTCATGGGTAATATTCACAGCTATAGATGCCAGAGAGCTTTCTGTTCTCCACTTGTGAGAATTCAAATTTCAATTAATTCTGATAAATCATAGTATAGAGCAGGTTTTCTCTCTTTAGGCATGAGTTTTTCCATAAGAGAAGGTTTCCATATCATGAAAGGCATTGATGCAATTGTCAGCACAGATAATGCTGAGCTGAATTTACTTCTTGATGAACTTGCCTGTTACTAATACCCATATTCTTCTCTCCAGTTCAGCTTGCAGTCACAGTTATGACCCAAAATTTCAATTGCATCCACTCTATGAATCTGGATCTCCAGCTGTATAGCTCAGTATACGTTTTCCTCAGAATAGTTTGTTGGGGTGTTCGTGAAAAGTAGGATAATTAAAGATTGTAGAAATTGAGACAAATCATGATTAAAAAAAAAAAAAAAAGAAAAATGAAATGTTAATCTAAAACTTTTGATAGTTTGTACAGTATCATGTGTGTTGTGCTGATCTGCATTGCATTTGGGTTTGAATAGTTGGTGTTTGACCAAGACTACAGGGATTATTCTACCAGCATATTTCTACAGGAATTTTTGTTATATGCAAAACATATGTCAGGGTTAAAAAAATAAAATAAAACTAAAAAATCATTCTTTTGTTTATGTGACCACAGGACAGTGAGCTAGAGTCCTATAGCATACGAAAGACCTATAATTTTCTATTATTATGTCTAGCTTGTTGGTGTTCAGTATTATATAGTATGTCAGAATAAAACATGGCACCACCAATCTTCTGTGTCGCTGCACAGAATTCCTTGGGCAAAATGTTCAGATGGTTATACAAATCTGTTGGGCTCTGTCGTTCTTTCAGCAGTGCAGTACTGAGCAGCAGCTCTTTTACAGGAAAGATTGCAAGAAGGATCTAAGGGTGTTCCGTATGAACGCAGAGTGAATGGAAGAGATGGAGCTGGACACGCTTCTCTGAGGATACTGATCGATTGTATCTTTGGCTGTAGTGGCTTTGTGCAGCAGGGCAGTGTTTGGCCACGGATAACACGCTCCTTCAGCCCTTTCAGAGTAAACAGTGCAATAAATTGGAAACAGATTGATAGCAAGACATGTTTAGCCATTGAATGCTTTGTGTAGCAGCGTCCAGTTGTGTCTGACAGTGACATATTTGTTTCAACAGGAAAAGGAAACAACACCTGGAAACCGAGTGATTGATGGTGGTGAGTTATCTTTTTATCTGTAATGACAGCTTTTTTCTCCGTCTTTTTGCTTCTTTAATGTGAGTTTTGCATTGCAAATTGATTTTAAAGCAATTTTATCAAGGGTGTCATTCCAGAGAGGAGCTTCTTCCACCAGACTGACTTCCATGATGTTTAAAAAGTGTAACTAGGTTGTATATTCTCTGGAGTTTTCTAGCAGGGTAGTGCTCCCTATTTTGCTAAACTGCACAACAAAGAGAGCAGTCCCTGCTGTGTAAAAAATGTGTAACCAGCTGAAAGGTCCCTAAGGAGGTGAACAGGATGAAAACAGCGGAGGCAAGAATGTGGCTTGGGTGTACAAGCTGTCCAGGCCTTATTTCCCAGCTATGTAAAGAGCACATCAAATATCCCAAAGCAGCAATGGATTTTGCTTCTCTTGTCAGGTGCTGTCACCTTTCTTCCTGCTGTAAGTCCTTGAGTGTTGCTGTTCGGCATCTTTTGGCATAGATTCTGATGTGCTGATTTTTCTTTAATTCTGGCAGAGCGAGACCACTCGGGCAAAGACTTTCAGAAATAATTTGGGGTGATCCTCTGCTTTTGGAGATACTTGCTTGGCAAACTGTGTTTCATTCTGGTTTGAGGGAGAGGTGTGGGTATTCAGCCTCTTTTGGTTTCTTTTCCTTGCTTGATTTCTCATGCACGCTTTAAGTACATTGGACTAAATGCTTTTCATTCATTTGTCATCTTTGAAAGTTATGACTTCAATAGCATTTTCTAATGGATTGATTTTCTAATGGATTGTTACACTAACACATAGGGTTATGGTCACACTAGACATGCAACGCAAGTAGCCATAATTTTGAATCCTCAGTAACATTTGTTCCAAAAAACCAAAATATTACCTCAGTAATATCACAGGGCTGCAATTTCTCAAAAAAACCCATGCTATCTCTATAGAGCTAAACCACCAGAGATAAATTAATTGGGTGATCTCTCTAGGGGCACCTTTGCTAGCATCTAGGTCCCTAGAGGAGTTGTTCAGCAAAGCTCTGTATTGACGCATCTTTCTTAGAAGAGGTCCTCCTAATTACTCAGGGCAAATCTCACCCTGTAGTCAGGGAGAAAATTGCCTCAGGGAGAAAATACAGGGTTACATACTTATATGTGTACAATAAACTGATTTTTAGCTTTTGCTGCTTAAGATGGTCATCTGGTCAAATTTATTGGAAAAAAAAAATATTTTAAAGCTAAACTTCATGATTAGTTGATATTTTAAGTTCTGAAATAAATGGCCTTATTGTGGACAGTGCTGTGCCTGTAGCAGTAACGTTTTCTGGAAATAGAGCTGCTTAGTTAGTCTCTGTGAATGAGGAAGAGGGAAGAGAGAACTAAGTGAGGAGGAATTCACAAACAGGACATGGCACAGAAAGCATCAAGCCTAGCTGGGTGAGTGCTAGGAAATAGTAGAAAACGAAGACTTTACTGATATTTCCATAATTATGGTAGCCTGATAAAATGGAGCTCAGGATCAAAGCATCAGCAATATGGCTTGTAAACCTAAACCAGTTGTCTTGCCTAATTATGGTTTTAGACTAGTCCAGGTTTTTATTGATTAGCTCAAGTAAAATTGAACGTGGTCTTGTGCCATTCTGAGGCATTTTTTAAACAGAGTGCATTCTCTTCAGCTTTTCTTCTTGGGCATCTCTTAGGCTTGTTTTTCTTACATTTGCAGTAGTTTAATTTATTAATTTGTAATTTCTTTGTAGGTCAGATGGCTAACCACTTCACATAGAAAACAGCACAGGTAAAATCTGGTTTCAGCAATGTACCCAACTAATGTGTTTCCAAAAGTTCTCACTGTTAATTGTTTTCTGTATCATTAACTTCTTTAGGAGCCAAACCAGCCCGTGTGCTGTTCTGAAGTGTTACTGCTTGAGGTTTTCATTTTACTAAGTTCAGTAGCATTTATGACCCTGTAAATTCCACCAGTTGACTTTTCTTTTACACATCTTTCCCATAAATTTTCATAACGGTCCCACTTCTTCTGGTTGGTTAGGAATGGATCAGGCACTTTATCCTGCACGGAGAGTTTAGAAAATTCTCATGTTTGATGGCTGGTCTAATTATACAAAATTTTGGGGCACTGTGTTGACTACAACAGAGTTGCAAAAATTAGTTGCAAGGAAAAAGTTTGTCTTTTTGAGAGCATATTAAAACCATGTGCGTGGTTACAGGAGTGGTTCCTAAAGATCAGTTCATAAAATTCAGACTCTAGCAAGAATTGGTACATCCTCTATAAAAGGCTGGCTCCAGCCAGCTAGTATTTAGTGAGAACTGGTATTAGCAGCTGGAGTGAGACAGAGCTGGGGCTGATACAGTGAGGACACCTTCTTCTAAGCTTTCCCTGAAAAGTTTGTAAGCCTAGCTGTTGTGATTATACACACACAGTTATTTCACAGGTACCAAATCCCACCTGTAGTCGCATTGATGACCACCTACAAACGCACAGGGAGTGCAAGGCAGGGCTCGTTTTGACCTCTGCACAAGGCATTTCTTGCGTGGTGGTCTGTGACTCCGAAGGGTAGACTCGGCACTAGTTCCTGCTGTTTCTTTTTTTTCTGAACTAGGAATATATCCTTATTTACAGCTCCTAGCGTAGACATCAGACTGAGATCAGAATTGGAACAATAAGGTCGGAAGCCCCTTTTTTCCAGGAGTTTTGTCAGGGAAGAGCAGCTGAGGAACAAGTGTGCCTGCCCTGGTTGTACTGGGTTTCACGTTGTTCACCATTGTCCACCAAACGGGCAAGTCTGTGTTTTTCCCGTGTCTTTGAACATGCAATTTCAGCTGAATGTGTTTTACATAATTTATTAGCCTGATTCTTTGTGTAGTTGCCCTGTCACAGAGGGTCTGCAAACACAATGGCAATGGCTCCTGAGGAATTTCCTTGCTGATGGAATAATTCCCGAGTGACACAAACCATTCTCTTTCATCCCTCGAGTGCTCCTAGTCTGTGTGTTTCCAGCACAAAAGGAGCACAGCTCTATTTCTTTGGAGATTCAGCTGTTCTGTTTTCTGGAGCAACTTTATTCCATAGCATATTTCTGCTTTTAATCAGAAATTTGCAACCTAGACGTAGAAGAGGATTAAAAGACTGTCCTCCTCTTTCCATTTACCTTTCCTAACGGATTTATTTTCAATATAGTAAAATGACATTCTGTTTTTCCAATTGAATTTGATGATAGAGATCATCAGGCAGAGTGTAGTGGTTCCACAAACAGTGGTGGAAATGAATTTCTAAAGAGATAAAGGAAGCCTGAAATGTGTAAGCAATGTAGGCATGAACGAATTAATTAATGAATCTAATAAAATACTGAGTATTTTCTGCTCTCCAAAGAATTGTAACAGGGTGTGTCTGCATTCAGTATATGTACTAATAGCCTGTGTTTTCTTGGTCTGGGGACGTCAAGATGTCACTATAGACAGTTTAATGTGCAGCTGTGTTTGAAAATGTAAGCTATACGCTAGAATGTATAAGGGTGAAGGATCATATGGAAAGTATTAAATGCCTTTATGGAAATCTACTAAACTATATCATTTAGAATAATACTTTGTTCTAGTTAACCTGTGGAAAATTACTTGTGCAAATAAAAGAAATGGAAATGAAAAGGCCAGAATTCTTTCCCTTAGACAAGAAGGAAAGAGCTGCAATAAAACAATAAAAATAGGGTTTCAGAGAAGTTAGTCCAAAAGAGCACATTCATGAAATGTCAAGGATGCAAACTTAAAACTGATGAAAAGAAATACCAACAGAATGTGTGTTTGGACTGGGAACCCCACCATAATAAATTGTGGAAGTCAGGAATTGAGTGAGAGTCAAAAAGGAATGGGATGTTTTATATGGATAATAAAATAACTTAGAATTATCTGACCGGATTTTAGTAAGTTTAAAAATTCTGTTCCAGAGATTACTTGAAATTTTGTATGAAATAGTAAATGGGTGAAAAAGTCCTGGAACACGAGTCCGAGAGAGGAAGATTAAAAGTATGGAGTTTAAATAATCTGTCCTGTGTAACTCCCTTAAGTTTGGATTCTTAGGGATGAGAAAGAAGGGAGCAGATGCTGCAGAGTGGGTGTCCAGAGCCTTTATCTGAGCTGGTCCATCTTGTATGCAGACAGTTATCCCATATGTACTTTCCTTGGGGCTTTGGACCACTCTGCTTCATCAGGTGCTGGTGACTGTAAATGTTAGGATATTGATCTGCTGGATTTTGGGACTGATCCTTCATTCCAAAGTCACCTGCTATGTATATACTGCAGTATAACTGGATGTAGTGTTTTGATGTTCGTATACTTTGACACTAAAACCATGTATGAAACCAAAGTCATAAACCAACTGTTTCCTCTAAATCAAAGTAAGGTGATTCCCTTAATATGGGATCTGATCCAGCTTTCAATGTACTTACATCATCTTTCATTGGGCTTACATTGTCTTTCATTAATTTTAGAGATAGTTGCAGGACCTGAGTCGACAGGAATAAGAAAAAACTGCACTAACATTTCCAAATTAAAGAGAGAATAAAATCTGTACTTTAACATTTTTCAATCTTACGGAAACAGAAAAGCAGTTTTAGAGCTCAGTGAGATCAACAGACACTTGCACGTTACGCTGCCTGCATCATGGACGAGGCAACGGCAAAACCAAAGTGAATTGAGATTCTGTTTCCTTATTATGTTTTCCTAGAATGTTTATTTTTGAAAGTTAGCCTTAAGCTATGAAAATTGTAACTCCTAGCTATGTAATACCTCAAATGCTTCAGTTTACAACAATGATGTCTTTAACATAATTACCTTCTTCCCTGAGCCGATAATTTTCTTGTATAACAGTATTCCTTAATGGCCAGAGTTGGACTTTTAAGCACAAATACAGACTAGAGACAGAGCACAGAATGAACCAAATAACAGATTTATCAAACGGCAATGTGGATAAAATAAAAAGCTCCATTTGGGAGTTTGCACATTTCTGCAGCCTCAGGGCTGCAGTATACATTTCTGTCAACAATGTTTATGGGAAAAATAGCATTGACATAGTGTAATTGGTACAACATAGCAGCTCCAGAGTTGCATGTGATAACACCTAATCTCAGAACCGTATTCCTGTGAAGAAATGAAATGTGAAACTTAGAATATTTTATCTGGGCAATCCTGTGGCACGTTGTACATCAAATTCTTTCAGATAGACTTGCGTGTCTGTCTGTGCTCACCCAAGGTTAGCTGTGCCTTGTCAGCCTCTGTGCTTTGTCTGCTGAAGAAGCATGCTGCAGGTTCCTCACGAGCAGCGTGGGCGAGCTCGTGTCCAACATTTGTAGTCAGAGTTCAGATTTTCAAATTGTTCATCGGGAATTCAAGTGGAAAAAAAACCCCAAACTCACGTCAGAATTTTACTTTGATACACAACACTCAGAAACTAATGCTTTCTTTTTGATGAGATTATTATCCAGTTCATTTTGGCTTTTTCAGATGTAAATGTTACTGAAAAATGCAGTATTTTCCAAGATGGGAAAAGTGGAGCAGAGGTTGTACTTGTTTTATTTAATCATATCTGACCAACAGTCCTCATTCTTCCTCATACTTTGTATTGCAGTTGTTGTCCATTTCTGGTTAGTTTTTGTTCCTTGTTTATGGTTTGTTTATTGTTTTGTGTTGTTTGGTTGGTTTTGTGTGGTTTTATTTGTTTATTTTTTTTACATTGACTCTTTATATCATTGAGCAGGCATCAAGGCAAAAAAAAAATCTGAAATCTCAATATAAAATTATATAAAACTTGGCACTTAAAAATAATGTTAACAATCAGAAAATAATCTCTCCTCAGAAGGAGGTAGGACAAGAGTTACATAGAAATAGAATGTTATTAAATTTTATTTTTAAGCAACCTGCTGCATCTGGTTCCTAAAAGCACCCATCTTCTTTATAAACAGAGGCATGGAGCTTGCAAAGATGTAGATGCAAATGGTGCTCTACTCTTGTTCACCTCATTGATTTTTAATCATTGCATTATAATATGGATTATCAGGTGTAGTTTACTTCTCCAAATATATGATTCCCAGTCTTTCCTCTTCAACTATTCTCTCAGCACCCAAAAAGTGGTGGAGGACTGTAAGGTCTTTACGTTTCAGAGCATTTTCCTTTCTCTGCCTTATGTTCCCTATAAAGCATTTATTCTGTTTTACACGTCATTCTCCACTCTTTCATTAATGTTTATAAAAGTGGGCTCTGCTCCTAATGCTTTTCCCACTGTTCCAGAAAAAAAAACAAAAAACCTTTTTTTCTGGAGTCATCTTTTTCTCTCCTAAGAGGAAAAAAAGGAATATCACATTTCTGCAGGTTTGTATATTTAGGTGATTTTTTTGAAAAGCACAGAATTTTTTTTATGCAATCTCCCTTTGCTAAAATTAATACACTGTCAATATTGAAGCACTCTAGAGATGGTGAGAACACATGTATGTAGTCATACATCTTTAACAATTACATCAATAGTGTTATGTAAACGTGGAATTCTTAACTGGGCTGTGTGTGCTGCTCTGGTTTTTGGTATTACCTACAGACTGCTGTTACCTACATTATCTACCTACTGCTATGTTTGGCCCTGTTCTGTTCCGACAATTCCAATCATTACTTGGCCAGGTATTGAGAGAATAGGAAGACAGCTAAGACCATTTGTCAAATATATTCTGTTTTCATCTATAGGAAGCACATGTGCCATACAGCATTGTCCATACATTATTCATATTATTTAAAAGTGGCAGGTTCATTGTAGTTACAATATATTGTAAATGCTGACAATATGTTTTTAATATACAACAATAATAGATTGCATTAAAAATACGTATTTCTTCCACATGCTTATTTGAGGAGCTGAATGGACACTCTATACATCAGGATTCATCTCTGTCCACATTCCAGTGTCACCACCAGGCACATGTGCCTGATTTGGCCATTTCCTACAGCTATACTGCACTGAAACTGAGGTGCCTGTGCATACCTAGCTTGATGTTACATTGGCATTAGCATAGGTGTGCACCTAAAGATGTGTATCTGTTTCTACTTAGCAGAATGTTGTGCAACCTGCCTTAAAAAACCTCCTGCATGTATATATTTTGTCCGTATGCGCACAGCCTGATTGGAATCTGGTCCTTAGTGTTATTTGCTTAAAGCCTAGACAAATGTCCCCTTGTTCTACAAAACGGAGGGAGAAGCTGGAAAGGCACAATTGGTCAGTTTACCCTAAGCTTTTCAAGAGATTTGTCAAGAGAAGGGTGGTCCATTTGTAGAAAATAATATATGCAAATGTTGCCCTTTTCGGTTTGTGGTCTGTTTAAGTGCAAGGCTTGGACTTTTATGAATTTGTTCCTTGTTTTGAAATTGCTGGGAGAACATTTCAAGCAAAAGCTTTTGGCTTCTAAGTTGTTTGCAAATAATTTATTTAAATTGTCTTTCACTATTCATTATTTATGAATTGGTGTTAATTCATGCCCACATGGATAAAGCTTCCATAAACTTTGGGAGGGAAATCAGTGGCATTTCCCAAGGGTGTGCAAGCATTTCTGGGCTGAACTTTCCCACACAGAAGTATTCATGATTCTGGTAACTTTGCAGAGTCTGTGTGTAGCTAGCGTGTTCTGGTTGACTTTGTGGAGGTATGAAGCTTTTTAATTAAAAAAGAAATAATCTTTTCAAATACATTTCTGATGCTCCTGACCAGGTCTTCACCACATTCCTTGCAGACCAGGGGTACCTTTGCAGAAGTTCTCTGTTGAGATAGAAATAGCTTGTGACAATGGGCTGAGAAAGCCAGGGGCTTTTTCTTCCTATCTGCAAGCAGGAGGTTTGAAGTAATGGAAAATTAATAAAGGCAGAACAAAGAAGCCAGATGTTGTAAGAGGGACTAGAGAAGATTCAAAAAATACTTTCAGCAGGAGGAGAGAAGATACAGGCATGCTTATATGATGGAAGGTGGTTTTGTTGACCAAGGTCAAAGCCAGTGAGCTAAGCTAGGCTGAAACAACTCTCTCTTTCTGAGAACAAATCCCATAGTATTTCAGATGGTTTCACATCCTCTAAGGACTTTCTCATAAATATTGCAGCATAATAAGTAAAGACAAATGGTATTTGAATCCTGTGTGAAGCCAGTTACGTCTGTCTGGTTACGCGTGCAGTGCCCTCCAAAGAGCTAAATGTCCCAGAGGAAAATAATTCAGATGCTCTTGCAGTCATATGGTTCTGGAAGAAAGTTTGTTCAAATAATGAGGTTATCTCAAGGACCTTCCTTGGAAGAGACCTTGGAAGAGAATCCATGCTACAGAAATGTTTGTCATTTAATAAGGACTAGAGTTTTGCCTACAGCTTAGCTTTGCCATGCTGCTTAATATTACAAATACATTTCTGGATCTTTCACTCCTACATCTTTCCTAATTTGAATCACTTATGGTGGAGAATGTTATTTTGAATGTGTATTGTGCCAACAGGAGTTAGAGGAAGGCTGCAGTATGGGAGCCTGTCAAAGCCTAGATACTCTTGCAGCCTTATTTCTTTAATGCCTTATTTTAATTTCATTTTTTTAAAGGAATTCAAGTATCAACTTCCATGGTAATTGCTCTGTTCATATGTGCAATCTGTTCATATTGAGCTATTTACATTATGACTAAGAAGTCATAATTCTCCACATTCATCAAGATAGGGGAGATTCAGGTTGTGCTTTTCCCAGAGGTACTGGGCTTTCTTTGGCTTTCTGTACTTTTTTTTCTTAGCAGTTGTTAACACTTAATCAGATGATTTATCCAATTTCTTTGCAGGCAACTTCTAGTCAGCCTGCCTTATTGCATGTCTTTCATGGGGCTTTTTGTAGGCTAAAGAAAATGTAGTTGTATGACCAATTTTTGACCTATGTTATTCTCTTTGGGAGCTGTATGCAACCTAGTGACCTGCCTAACATCTTGTAGGTTGTAGCGTTGTCAATTCTAAATTACTTTTAATAGAAAAATCCTTACAGTCAGGATATAGCAAGAGACCAGCACAGTACAGCTAAGATCTTCCACTTCCAGACCATGCTGACAACAGGGTTAGAACTGTAAAAGAGACTGGCTTTAAACTATTTTCTGCTTAAGCAAATTTAAACTGTTTCAACACTGAAGGGAGTATAAATTTTAGGTAATTCTTCAGGGATGACAATGTACTGTTGGAGTTGCAAGCACAGAATATCTACCCTAGGCCTTGGAGAACTTGCAAGATATTTTACTTGGACATGTTAAATTAATCCTATCAGAGTAATCCATGTCTATAGACCAAACGTTTTCATCTGTTGGATAAAGTATTCCTGTATAATTAACTTACAACAGACTAATTTTGTTTTTCTAGAAATTTCCAGAATAAAACAACTTCAGAAACTTCTGAGATTAAGCCAGTAAAAATTTTAAAATTTGTGACAGCTGTGGGGATGCTTAATGAAGACTGAGACACCAATACAATGGCACGTCTTTGCCTTCTCTCGGGTAGAATCACTATTGTATTTAGCAAGTGAATTAATCTGGGCTAAATCATTCCCCACGTTGAAGCTGTAGTATCTATGGGATTTCTGTGAATTTATACAGGTTCTAACATGAAAAGTTTTTTTTTTTCCTTCCCCAGCTCATATTAATGTATTGAACTGTGGGAATGAATCAGTATATTGAACTCTGGGAATGCTCTGTTTATTATATTTAGATGTAGATAAGAACTTCTAGTTTAACTGCTTATGTCTTACTACTTTATTATTGCTTTTCCATTTGTGATGTCCATAGAGTATTGATGAACACAAGATATTGTAAGCGTGAATGAGCAGCAGAAACTGAGAATTCAATTCAAACAGCTGGGAAAGCCAGAATGTTTTAGAAAAGGACTGGTTTCTTTCCTCTCTTGTAAGCAAGCCTTGAGGAGTTTGGGTATTTTAAAGAGCAAGGGACAATACACTCTTGAGAAGAGCTCTTAAATCAGTATAGTTTGTATATGCTTTATGATGCTTGCTAGTATATTTATCAGCCTTCCAGTGACCAACCCATCTCTTTTTTGATCCCTGCCAGGCCTCTGCTAACGTACTGCCTGACTGTGCATTGTGTTGTGGGGTCAGATGTAAAATGCTTCTACAACACGCCATTGAAATGTGAATTGTTTAAAATTCTAATTGCTAATAATCTGCAGGGAAAGTGCTGAAGAGAAAACCAGAAGTTAGTATTTTTGTGCTTTTCTGAAGGGCTTGTGAACAAGGAGGCCATAGTTCAAAGAGCAGTCAGTAGACGTAGGACATAAGCTTGGGATGTTTCAATGCAAAAACTGTTGTTGATTCATACGTACACAATGAAGGCATTCAGCAAAATTGGTTTTGAAAACGTACAGTTATTATCCTGTTTTCTTTCTCTGGTGAGCTAGAGAGTGAACTATGAAAATAGAGAATTAAGCCTGGGATACACAAGGATTTTCTGTGCTTAGAAGTTGTGGTGGTGCCAGTGAGAGAGTTGTAGAAGCCTTCTCTGTACCATTTAGCATTTAACAAGCATCACCTCTTCCAAGCTTCCTCTGGAAATTTGAGCTGTAAGAGGCATAGAAATCATTTAGGCTCCAGCCTCTTTCAAATGCTTATCTTCTGACTGTGGAGATTATATAATAGCAAAGCTGCAAAAAATATCCATGAACCTTGCAAATGAAGGATAGGGATGTCTTAAAATGAGAAGTGGAGCATGAAACATTTACCCGGTTAATATGAACAGCAGCAATTGTATTAACAGGAACAAAATAGGTAAGGAATAGAATAGTTTTGTTTTATGACAAAGGATAAAGGCACCAACACTGTGAGCTCATCATTTGCCAATGTAGCAGCCTCCAGACTGTTTGTCCAGCTTGTTGGTTGGGTCAAGCTTGTATATGGAATGTAGTTTCATCTTGAATGTAGTAGGAACTTGGTCTCAGCCCATTTTGTACTAGGTCTTTGAGACCACCAAACTGTATCACAAGGAAGTTAACCTTCAGATAACTATTTCTCTGAGTGGCGAGGTAGTGTTGTTCTGAAATGAGGGGTTTATACACAGAGCTCTATCCCACGCCCTAAGCCATTCAATAACTAAATATTGTTAATTAAAGAAGCTTTGAAATGATTGCTGATTTTTGAAAGCTGATAGAAGATGAAGTTCCCAACATGTAACTGTAGAAGAGTGCTAGAGGACTTCTTTTCTGCTAACCCCATGCTGCCTGCAGTTGGCAAAAAGACTACTTATAAACCAACATCCTAGCAGCAAAAAATCTGCCCAGTTCCTATTGGGCTAATGACAGATATCCCAGTTTGTGCTTATTAAGATACCCACTACTGTGATATGTGTAGTATTAACAAGCTTATCTGAATATCTGTTAACCAGTAATGTAAGACATAAACTGTTACCATGTTTTACTGAGCATCACATGAACCTACATAGGAAATAGGGGAATTTATTCCAATGCTTTATTAATTTATTTTAAATTTTGCTTGTATTAAAAATATTGTATGTGGGATACAGAACTTTTTTTCTCCTTCTCTCCCATGACCAAGAATTAATATTATAATAAATCCTGTTGTTTGGTGCTGGAATAACTAAATTTAGTTTCCCATCTTTCTTGGTAATTCTGATAACAGTGAAGTTATGGAATTATTAATATATTCCTCAGTCTTTTCATCATTGCAAAGGGACAATAATTTGGGCCAAATGCTCTCTAAAAAATGTGGTCCCAGTTTTTAAAGACTCTTATGTGCAATATTAGTCTTTTGGTTTGGGATCTTCAGCTGATAGGTTCTATATTAAACTGGTGGCTTGAACTGATCCTTGCTTAGAAATCTGTGTATAGAAACCGACTTAATTTAGTTAGTGCCCTCAGCTAGCATAAAAAATGGTATCAATTCAGGCACAATATCTGTGATTTCGTGTATATTTACATTTAAATCATGTTTGAATATGTGGTAAAAGAAAGGAAATGAGAGGAGAAGATGGAAACAAACCATCACTTCTCTAATTCTCAGGGCTCATGAGTCTTAGGTAAAAGTGAAAAGGAAAAAGATTCACAGTAGAGAATCTGATTAAAAGGTCTGGTTTAGATTGCTGCGTAAGCAGGAAATGATGACTCTTGGCAGAGTCTCAACTGTGAAACAAAGCAGTGAAGAAAGCTGATGCTGATGCTTTGGATAGACAGGAGAAAAAGAGGACCTAGAAAATAGGAAATTGCAGACATATTTCATTTTGGCAGAGCCTGAGAAATTGGTTACCATTACCATCATTGTATGCACAGTTACTTATTATCTGTTTTGAAGAAAAACAGGAGAGGGTTAATTCTCTAACCAATAGGCTGAAAATAAACCCAGTGACTTGGGGATTTAGTGTTAGCATACAATACAGCTAGATTGCTTGTCCTCTATCTGAAGAAACTTAATTTTCAGAGGAAAAACACATACTTGTTATTAGAGGTAAAAGGCTCAGCATGTGCACTGGGCTTACAGTAGACAAGTTCAGCAGTTGAGATGTCTAATCTGAGTTAATCATCATCCTTACCACTGAAGGGACACTCGCAATGAAATATATGTTCTTTATTAATTGTTAAATAATTTTTCTTGTCCTCTCTGCTTTTAAGGAAAAATGTGGTGGTATGCAGATTGATTATTATATAGTGTTGTGTTGATGTAGAGTAAGGAAATTCTAGACTTTCTCAAAATAGACAAACAGGGACTCCTGGTAACTTCAAACCAGCTCCAGTATTTGCTGAAACCAAAGGGACAACTGCAAATAGTGGGGGATGGCAGAGTTACAGCACTATTAAAAACATTTATTTTCTGTTCTCATATGTGAAGATTCATATTGTCTATATTCAGAATCAGCTGATGAGCAATGTTGTCTGTAATCTGTTGTTAGAACAGCAAGTTCTTTGCCTAAATGGTGCTAAGTGAGACACGCTTGAAATGTACCTGAAAATCAAGCTGTAAAATATTCATTCTTCATATAGATGATATATGATAAAAGCTCTGCTTCTACATGCTGTGCTTATTTGATAATTTATTTCTGAATGTGATCCTGTCTGAAGGGTTTCTTTTAATCTATACTGGATGAAAGTGACTTGATTTCACTGGTCATTTCACACCCCTCGTGATAAAATGCAACAATTTCAGTGCTTGTTTGGTGCCTTTGACCTAAAATATCCTTGGTTGATGTAGGAGAAAGTATTTGCAGTGAAATATCTTCTATCCAGGAGCTATGATTTCCTTCCTGCTTGCCAAGGATGCCCTTTGTTGACATTTGGAGTTTGCGTAAACCACAATCTTTCATCTTTCTATGAAATACTCAGATGAATCATTCTACTGTATTATGCAGGAGTGCTGGCTTGGGATAAATCTTTGAAATGTATGGAACCTCCTTTTATGTTTTCTTGATGAGCTGTTTTTGTAGCTTTAGATTAGCACTGTATTAAATAGTTCCTGCAGTCCTGGAGACTTCGATTAAAGTCAGCAAGGTTTTGGAAGAATAATAGAAGTTGGTATTCTAGCTGAATGCCTTGTTGGAATTTTCCTAGTAAATCTAAAAATTAGTATTTTAACTGAATGCCTTGTTGGAGTTTTCCTAGTAAATCATAAATGGGGGGGGGTGTGCTGGAAAAGAAATTTTAAATTTACTGGTAATTTTAAAGCAGAGGAATTGGGTTTTTTTGCTGCATGTGAGATGATTGCTGAATGAACTTGGGGAAAGTCCCCTTATCATCATCAGTCTCTTAAATGTTAAATACCCATTCATTACTGTAGATTCAAGTGCTCAGACAATCTGCAGAATAGACCTGACCTGAACAAACTCCTATCAGTCTTTCTTCTTTTCTCTGAGGAAATATATGACAGAGAAAGTAGAAGTTGTGTGAATGTTTGGTGTGAACCAAAGAGTCCAAAGGAACTGGAACTTGCTGAGTGTCAGCTAATGCCTCAGTACCTACCCCAAAGCCAGACCAACCCCTGTAACCCTACTGCTGCCTTCCATCCTGGGTCTGCTTGTAAAAGCAGTTTACTCAAATCATCGTTTTACTTTCAGAAATGCAGAGGACAAAGAGGTAAAACTTTCCACCTAAAGGATGTGAGTCTGTAGTTCACCCAGTCAAAACCCAGCTTTATAGGAAACTGGTGTGTTACTGTGCTGCCTGGAGCAGTCTTTGGTTGAGTCAGGCTCACAAATGACCAAAATATTTTCAGCAGTGGAGTTATTATTTTTTTTCATCCCTCCTTGTTTATATTTTCTAAAGAATTTCGTGTGGAAAACTGACAACCTTTACGTTTGTGTATTAGCCTTTTCTCCCAGCCCTGCCCTGGCCAGTATGAACCCCCTAAAGGGTAAGGGCTACCTCTGCCTAGCCCAAAGCTGTCCTCCTGGCTGACTGCAAGCCTTCGTATCTCTCTCTCCTCACCCAAAGTTCACACACAACAGCAACATTTCATGTAGGCAAAACATGAGCCTGGCAAGCCCTAATGAGGCATTTAATTTTTTTTCTTCTGAATTGTTTCTGTGCAGTAACTGTGATTTGCTAAAGCTAAGGGAGGTTGTAATCCTTGGCAAGTTTTCTCATCTCATTATTTGAAATCTTTGGATTGGTGTCATTTTAATAGGAGTTTTAGAGGGGCTAGCCTTGAATGTGGTGATGCTGTATTCCCACTATTGTCTTAATGGTGTTGCCTTGAGCTTTGTTCTAACAGAATCCAACTGGCTCTTTAAAAAAAAAATAGTTCTTGAATTCAAATGAAACCGTGCCAGCTCTTTACAAGTGTCTCAAGGGTTTTATGGCTTTATGTAGAACCCTTAAACTGTGTCTTTGAGAAGCAGCTGCATTTGCCACACTTAGAAATTATTCCTATAATTTCCCTAGTCATGCCAAGCTAAAATAAAACACCTCTGGTGCTCCTGAAACTTTCCACTCTGGATAAGGCCAATAAGTATTTTTGGAAATGTTTCTTAGAAAGGTTGGTATAATTAGGCTTGCTTTCTTTTTTCCCCCTCTCTTTATTTGTTTGGCAAAAGACCATTTTTCTACATTGATCTGAAAGGGCAGTGTTCCATCTGGCCTCAGACTCAGCGTTCACCCCTTTCATCGGTCTGGTCTTGAGAACTCTCTTGTACTGAATGTGAAAAATGAGCTTAATTCATCTCTCTGCTTATAAATAGTTACTTTCCAAGTACTGACTTGTAGGGCATGTACTTGTACAGCAGGTACTTGCTTAAGAAACAGATTTAATACCAGTTTTTCTTTGCAAGCTCTTACTGTTGCCCTTGTTTGCTGGTTATGATTGGCATTAGAGTAGCTTAGGCTCCTATGTGGTAGGGTGAGTATGAGTCTTGATGCAAGTTCAGCTGATGGCAAAAGAATCCTTTTAGTGATGCTTCTGCCCTGGATGAAGTAAAAGGAGAGAGTGATCGTTCTGTAGCTGATACAAGAGGGCATATATTGCATCAAAGTTTCCCACAAAGAGACTCTCAGAGATAAAATCTTCAGAAAACATAGGCTTTGGGTAACGTCATCGAATCCTTGTGTTGCTTGACAGTAGCCAGGAAATGCTGTGACTCAAAATGTCAAGCTCTGCCTTCTGGGCTGTTCTTGCTTTGTGATTTCTGTATCTTGTCCAGAGCTAGCTTTTGTGCAAACCAGGCTATGCCTCACAAAGTGCTGCCTGTTCTGTATCAGAAGATACATCATGTCATAGTCCTGGCTGGGTTTCCCTAAGCTGGTGCAGTTGTGTTATGTATTATTAATATAAATGGGTGATAGAAGATTTTTCTTTCACCCAAAAATTGGGTGGAAAAAGTAGACAAATTGCCAATCATACTTAGTTTGCTTCTAGTGACCTGGGGAATTAATTGGCTTTCTGCATGCCTGGGATGTTTCTGTATGCTCCACATTTTCATTGAGCACTTGTGCTTTGCAGTGTTCTATATAACTCTTTCATATTCTTCTATTGCCTTTTCAGAGTAACTTTTTAGAAGAAAGGATTAAGTGATTGGAACGATGGGGGAAGTAGTGTTACAGCAATGTTGCTGAATGGGTAGATTGGTGCCTGATAGGAGTCAGTTTATTTCTTCCCTGACTTTGATTTCTCTACTTCAAAGTTGCTTCTGTTACCTTTGTTTAGGAAATATGGCTAACCAGTTCTTTCCTTCTCACTTGGACAAAGAGATGAAAAGAAGAAAGGGTAAGCTAGTGAGAAATGTAGAGGCTGAACAGTAGAGAAAATGCTATTGAAACAGTAAAGGGCTTTGCACCAAACTTGAAACTTGCCCGAACTCAAGGTTCCAGGGAAAAAGATTCTCCTGAAATGGCATTTTGAATAGTAAATGAGAATTACTTGCCTTATTTCAATTTTCCTGGAAAAATATATGGAAAGAGGTGGTCAGTCATATTTTGGATCCAAGTAACTGCTTTTCCATATACATTTAATTTCAGCAATTTGAAATAATTCCCCTTGGTAGGAGCTGCAAAGGAAATTCAGACCTTTGATCTGATGCATTCTTGCAGACAGAGGTGTCTAATGTGCCCAAGTCTGAATATTTTGGATCAAGGATTTGATCTGTGAAATCTGAGATCGAATCCCAGTTTTTTGGCAGACAATAGAATATACTCAAACTAAAAAACCCAAGTCTGTTCTACTTGCCTCAAGCAATGCAGAGCCTCTTAAACTATCACATCAAACTCTCTGATATTTCTGTCCCACTCTCTTGCAGTGTCAAGAATTTCCCACTGTCATTTTCTCCCTGTTGTCATCTGCACTGTTTCCTCCTTTCTTCCCATTTTCCAGTTTCTCATTCATGCACTGCTCATGCTCATCAGAACAGAATGCAGTGTTTGTAGTGAGCAGGAGATGTGGGATTGACCAGTTGTGCAGTACTGAAGAGCAGAAACAGCTGGGACGACTGGACAGTTTACTTTTCCTTGCAGAACAGATGTTATAATGAATAGTGCAGGTCACTCATGTAAGCAATTTAGCCTTGCTGTTCTGAAATTGCACTGCCACTAATGAGCAGTAAGTTTTTACAAAACTGAATTCCACTTCTGTTTTTCCAGGTCTGTCTTTGCTTACCCTATATGATAACATCTCCTTCCTACACATTATTCTTACCTAGTGCACACTGAGGCAGAACTAACAATACCATGGCTTACCTGTATTCTTAGAACTGGCATAGTAAAAAAAAATTTAAACAACCAATGGCTCTGAATTTTGTTAGCATTTGGATGGTTGAAGTCATGCTCAAGACTTGATAACTCCTATAAATCTTATTGAGCTAAGTATCTTTGACATATTTACCTTTGTAGTTGTGACTTTGTTCTTTTCTTTGGTGAGCTATTTTCTACATCATGCACTCCCTCATCTTGGCACATGAATCCATTCAAAGAAGATGCTCTGTGACTACAGCAGCTGCTCTGCAGATACCTATTTGTCCTGGCCAAAGTGAAATCACCAGTCGTGAGTGAGTAGCATCAAGTCTGGTTGTTTTATAGACAATATGAAGCTCTTTCATATTCAGTGGTCATAGGAATGATTGATAGACCTCATTATTTTTAAAGAACTATTGCATTGTAATGTTTCCAGATGTTCTCCAATAGAAACTTGTGTTATTACTATAGAGAAGTATCAATCAGTAAATAACCCATGTCACTTGTTGCCCTTCTATGCAATCACAGCGTTCTGATCTTGTGGTTTGGCTTCATTTACAAAGGAATTGTCAATTCAAATAGATGATCATTCTGTGTGTTACACTGCAGGCCGGCAGAGGGACAATTTGAGTGCATAGAATCACAGAATCATTGAGGTTGGAAAAGACCTTTAAGATCTTTGAGCCCAACCGTTAACCCAGGACTGACAAGTCCACCAGTAAATCATGTCACTAAGTGCCACGTCCGCACAGCTTTTGAATACCTCCAGGGATGAGCTAAATGGAATCAACTATGACCAATACTCAGGTGAAAAAGTCATCAAGAAAAAGTCAAATGCTGCAAAAGAAGTTTCTAATGAATCAGCAGAGGACATTAGCCTGTCTCTTACTCAGCTTTTCATCCACTGTTGTGCTAAAAGGCATTCTGCTGTCAAGGGCTCTTCCTTTCATGAAGTGTATTCAGTGCTTGTAACTTAGAGGATGCAAGTTTGTTTGCAGCAGCCTTTCTTATTTCCTGGAGCTGGCTTCAAAGCTCTGATAGTAAATTGTAATATGATAGCCAGATAGTTCTGATGTAAGTCAAGAAGAAGCATAGATGCCTTGATTCTCAGTGTGAGAATCAGAGGCTTGGAGGGATTTTGCTGTTTGTGGGCCCTCCCAAATTAATATAGACTTCTAGGTTGCAATTAACGGAAAGAAAATCAGCTAAAACTGTTGCTCTGCAAATTTTTAAGAGCATGTAAAAACCTATTAATACTGAACCTGTAAAATCTGTAACACTAAACCTAAATGATTTTGTCCAAATTAATTCAAAACAAGGTTTGGTAACCCTTGCAATTTTTATGCTGAATTTTGTTAGATTTAGTACTAGTGTTTTTTAAATCCCTTTGCAGACTACGCTAGTGGGACAATCGCAAACGTAGATTATTTGGTCTTCCAGAATTGTATTCTCTACCCTATTTCTCCCAAAGATTAATGTTTTCTATTAGAATAAGTTGACTATTAACTCTGGACCATTGATGGTACCATTTCCAGGTTCCTGATTGTGCTAAGCCCTCCTGACTGATAAGATGTTATCTTGATTCCTTCAGTGGACAAAATGACTCTCCTGTCTTGTCTGTCCGTCAATCTTTGCCAGCTTCTCATTGCTCTAAGCTATCAAATGTAGAGTTTATTACATGGAATTTTCACAGAGGTATGAGAATTCTTGTTGCACATGCTGGGGACAGTGAATTAATGTGGCAGTGCTTTGATATTTGGACCATGTAAGTACAAATGTATGAAATCTGTGGTTTTAGTCTTTGTTTTTTACTGTTTACCTGAAAGGAGCTCAGCTTCTTGTGTACAGGGAAACAACTGGGACAAGAACAGCATGGCTCGAAACGCTCATAACTGAATTGTTTGAGGTGATCTTACCTACAAGACATCTGTCTGCATCACAGAAAACCCTAAAACATCTGGTGTGCTTGTTTTGCTGGATGTGGCTAACTTTAGGAAAATTGAAAGATGTTACAAAGGCTGAACTCAATAAGAAGAATTTTCATTAACAGTAATCCCTGAAAAAATATTTGTATATGGGCACAAACTACTTGAAACTCCATATAAATGTTCCTTTTCATTAGACTTCTTCCTTTTCATATTTCCTTTGAAGTTTCTTAATAAGTTTAAAACTTTGTTCCCTCTGAGCCAACTGGGGGTAAATACTGATTTCATTTACACTGATTTGCTTATATGACTTTGAACAAAACTGATCCATTATGTTTCTATGCAAGAAGCATTTTCCTAGGGAACCTCACGATTTCCAGTGTGGCTGAAAGCTAAAAATGAAAAATAGGTGTTGTGTGTATGCACACACACAATTAGCCCAATTAAATATTCAGATATGTCAGAGCCTCACAGTGTCTTATATTCACAAAACTGGTGTGGTCTGTTTCTCAGAAATAAGATACATATTGCAAGTGCTTTTGTTTTACCTGAGTTGATTCCCATTTCTATAAAGAATCCCATTGTTGTAGCCCTGCAGTGGCTTATCAGCCTTCACTTGCCTCTTGTGAAGGCTTTTTGTTTGTTGAATTTGCTGGTTTTCAGCAAGGAAAGAATTTTAACTTTTCTACCACTAGAACCTCACTGTTTCTCTCCCTGGTTTTCTTAGCTATCTCTTCTAGATTAACTTCTGTATTCCCATCTTGTCACACTCTCTTTGGTCCTTGGCAGTGGCAGTATCTTTTCTTTCAGGCATGCTGACCTCTCCCTTTCCCTTTGAAGCACTTCTGATCATATCCAAGAGCTGCATTCCAGCTGTGGCGCCTTCTGAGGTACTGAATATATTAAGATAAAAAGAAATAAGCTCAGCTATATTAATAAGAAGCTTAAATGTTTATGCAGGCATAAGCTTTGAGAAATTAGATACTGAAAAATAAGGCTTTAATAGGAATGATGAAGTAACTAAACTGAAAGTCCAAAGAGTGATGCTCTTTTCATCATGTTCTTGTCCAGTCAGTGGTTGTATAACATTAATACTGCTGTAACTATTTTGATATCTAAGCGAAGGATACTTTTCTTAGGGAATGTATCTGTAACATGAAAAAATTGCAGATTCTTTAGAAGTGCTTTGTATTATTTTTTAAGTTCAGTTAAGTAATTGTAACTAACTTCTAACTTCTATTCTTGCACTTAATTTTTTATCTTTCAATATGGAAACCTGTATAGGGGTAACTTTTTATATAATTATAAATCAAATCTAAGGGGAACTTTTTTCCAGTTTGAGCATTACAAAGACTGGACTCTGCTCAGAATTGCATCTGGCTTCTCTGGCTATGAGAGAAGAGAGCAAAAAAGCATGATAATGAGGAGTGGTTAAATAAGACAGCAAGTCCAATTTTAGGATGCCCAATACAGGCTCAGTTATGTTATCGTAAGCATTGTAAGGATCTACAAACTGATGCACAATAATTTTGCTGGGTGAAATGTGTTTGGAGAGGGAACCTTTGCCCTGGTAGGTTTCCGTTCCTGGCAGAATAGGTGAGATGATTGAGATCACAAGCTCATTGGGCTGTTATTACTGGCTCTTTGAGTCCTACTTGTGTGTTCAGAGAGAGAGAGAGAGAGACCTGTCCGTGGCCCCTGGATATAACAGGAGGCTCACAAAAACAGTTTGCAAATTGCTGGTGTTTAGTTTCTGTGCTTAATTGGAACTGTTGCATTTTCATCGTGGCACGAATGAGCAAAATCCAGAAATACGTATTCCTCCAAAATTAGTTCAGAGGTGATAGAGCAGTAGGACTTGCTAAAGTTGTATTTCAGTTCTTTTTACTTGAAGGAAGATGATTTTCACTGTTAATACTCAGCAAAATAAAACCACATCTGTTAATAGATACTTAATTAAATTTTATTAAAAATAAATTATTTCGGAGAGGTCAGGGAGTGAGACAGTTGTTAAGAAAACTTCCTTCTGTAGTAGGATCATGCAAGCAACAGGTGAAATTCCTGTTGTGTATAGGCCAGTATGTGCTGATGTGTGATGCTAGTTTCAGGCAAACCCTGTTTTGGGATATGAGCAATGTAAATGGCCTGAACATTTATGTGAATTTTCACATAAACGGAGCATGAGCAAACAGATGAAGAATGTAAGCAGAGGACACTAAACTTAAGGAGAAATAGGTTTGCATATGAAAACCAAGTTGATATGTTTTTTGTCTAAGGGATTTATAAATTATTTTATTATTTTTTTTTAATTCTCTTTTGGCCACAAAGGACTCTTTATTAATGTGCTGTGCAAGAATGAAGACCTTAGACTTCAGATGTTGCCTTCTTTATTTCATTAATGTTAATACAGGAAATCAAAAAAGATCACAAAAACACTATGTCTCATTATCAGGATGTTTCTTTTGATTCTGAACATGCCAGCAAAGAATGCTTGATCCAGCAACATCAAAAGATGAGGCCATTTGTGCTTAGTTGGTTTGCCTTAGATATTTTTTCTTAAAGACAGAAGGTTTAGCTTTTTTTCCTAATCTCCAAAGCATGAGACTGCAAGTGTACATCTCTTATTGCATCTGTATTTTATGGGAATATCTTACTCTGAGCACAACAGATGGACTCATTTTAGCCAAGAATCAGAGTCTTCAAATACTATAGTATTAATAGGATACATAGACCTGTACTTTTATTACCGAGAGGCAGAGGATGTTGATTTTAGTGCTTCTACACTGAGGAGAAATAACCAACAGCAGAAGGCTTACAACATTACATTTTAAATTGATTTTTTTAATAACAAAATGACTACATGAGGAATAGCTGCTCAATCAATTATTGACTATTTTTATACAGCTACTGTATTACAGATTTTTATCCAACTGACCAGACACGTCACTTAAAATTGTTTTGGTGACTCTAGCTGTGCAGAAGTTGTCAAAAATTCCCTGCTGCGTTTCAGCCAACACACCCTCCACTGCACTAGAACATGAAAGAAAATAGAACTAACACATTTTAAATCGCATCAGTGCTTATGTTTCGCTTCAGACCAGCAGCCAATGGCTGTGTTTCAAGTTTTCAGAGAGCGGTCTCGGTGTTATTGTAGATGAAATACACTGGGGTTTTGCACAGGTGGCATAACGGACACGAGATGTTCCGTTGGACAGATTTCATTGATGGCTTGCAGTGAATTTGCATCTTGGAAATGAGCTGATGCAGTTTGGTAACTTTGAGTGTCCACACTGTATTAAAACGTGCCCTGTGGGCAAAGTTTGTGGCATATACACAGGCAGTAGAGTCTTACTGCTAAAATCTATATTTTATCCCACTGTAAAAATATTGAAATTACTGGACTTTTTGTTTGCGTGGGTTTTGACCCTCAATAAAGGTTAAAACCCATCTGCCAGGATTACTATAGCTAACTTCAAGTCAGTGAGAGCTAAATGGCATAGGGAGACACCTGAGAGTCAGTTGAACATGATGAAGTGTTGCTCTACTTATTCTGCCAGTTTGGAAGGTATATGTTTTGCCTTTTTAAAGTTTTCCCATAGTATTCCACATTTGATGACAAATCCAATTGGAAGGCTCTTTCTACTGTTTGATGCTTTCCAGTGTGCTTGGAGTGAGTCAAGCTTGTAATGAATTCCAGAAAACTAAGAGAATTTCCATCGTGCACAATATAAAAGTGCAGATCTATACTCAACCAGAAACACAATAGTGGAATAGTCTATGGGGCTGTAGAGCATGGAGGATTCATAATAGGATATGGATCCCCTTGTTCCCATTTTAAAATTGGGATCAAGTGAGCAGCAGTGAGTAGATTTCCCATTAGTCACTTCCTGGGTGGCCTTTGTGAGAAGAGATTTGCAATGAGCAAACAATCCAGGTTGAGGGATGCAGGATCCAGGTGATCTCAGACACGTGCTATATGCTCTTCCATAGGTGGACCAGGAGTTGACAGCTGGTTTTGAAGGAACTGGTACTACTGTACTACACACACAACCCCCTGCCAAAAATGGGGGTGTGAGGAAGCAGCCGACCACCCTGCCTCTCGTACACCTTGCATAAGGCTGGCTACAGGTGCAGGCAAGACAAGCAGAGGAATGACTCCAGCAGCTATGGTGTGTCTTTAATTGCCTATGCCATGCCCATGGGAACCCTGGGGGTGATGCCAGAGCATGCAGGAGGCAGCTAGAAATAGGGCTGTGCGGGGAGGAGGGCTTCCACCTCCCACCTCTCTGTGGAAACAGGACCTGCCATCTCGGTTCTCCTCATGGCCTTTGTCCCAAATCCCTTCTTTGCCTTCTCTCCATTTGTGACTCTCCATTTTTTGCTTTTATATTGAGTCCTTCCTGTATTGATTGTTTGCTTCACCTCTAAGTAAATACCATTTCAAAATAGCAAGTGAGATGCCTCTCAGACTCTGAAATAGTGTTTATCCTGTTTCATGGACGAGTTGCCTCCTGAGAAGCAAGTAGGCAGACACTTAAATACAGAAGTATTACAGAGTAGAATTAAAAACATTAATTAATTCAATTAGTTGATAATGTTAAAAACTTGGGCCACCGTTACTACACGTCAGGTATGTACATTAGTTTTCCCAATTCTTTGGTGAAGTAGCTGAAGATTTTCACCTCAGTACGTGATTTATATCCCTCAGGATGTGCATTTGCAGTCTTGCTCTTCAGGGAATGACAAAAGAATGGTTTTCAGGCCATTTTTCTTCCTCTAATGAAAATTATTTACAGAAACTGTATGAATTACTCAAAGCAAAGTCTGAAGTACTAACGTTTTAACATGTGCTACAGTCGGAAAACTGAGGTAAATTTGTCTACACTGTGAATTTGAAGCATGGGACTGACTGCAGGACCAGTCCAGACAAACACTACCAGCTAAATATCTTACTGGGGACTTGGATCCTGAAAACAACATGGTCTTCTTCTCATATTGTGCTGATATGTTTTAGTGGTCAATAGAACTTCTAGTTTTCAGGGACTGTCCTGTTTTGACTTAACTGTACTCTTCTGAAGCTAGGTCTGCTGCAGGGAGCTTGGGAACCTTTCCACAGTGCTTTTATGGGGACACCCTGGGCTAAAAAAACACCCCAATGTTTTAGTTCATGATTTTTTGAATGATTTAGGGTTACTCTGTGATTCTAAATGAAACTTTCCTAAGTACACATAATTAGGTGCCTTGGACATTCAAGTACTCAAGACCTGATGTCTTGGCATTTTGAATTTATCAGCATTAAACTGTGAACTGAAACTTTTTGAGAGGTTCTGTGTGCGTGTGTGTGAAGTAATGAGGTCACTTAGGCAAACGTTTTCTTTGGTCATTTCTTTGCAGAAGTCTGTAGGCTGTCTTGCACAGTTTTGAATGCTAAAAATTGAACATATTTCACCATAATTTTAAGATACAAATATTTATCAATTAGATTTTCCTGTTTATACACTGTACTTTTTCCTCCATATATATATTTTTTTAATTCTTTTTTGTTTTTCATCTGAAGTGTCTTGATAAGCAGTAAACATAAGTTGGGGTCACAAACTTGTTATATTTTGGCAGTGGATAGCAGTGTGAGAGCAAATTTGAAAGAAAGTGCTAAGCTTTAAAGGTCTGCAGTTTGACAGGCTGTTATCTTTTATCCTTCTAGCACAAATCTTTATGCTGACTTCTCTTGTATCCCTCCATTCCCTGGGGGAACTCGGGTTCACTCGCATGTTGCTGGACAAGAGACAAAGAAGATCTGTTCAACACATGTAGAACAGATGCTCGGGAGAGGAGGGGGGAATTTTCCAGCGCAGTTACTGTAATACCCACTGCTGCTGTCGTGCTCCCCGTGTAAGCACTGCTGGCCTCTGCAGAGCTCCTCTTGGGGATTTTCCCATCTTGGAGATGGCCCACCCACAGAGCTGCCCCTGAAGACATTTGCATATCAAAAATACTCTTTTTAGGGTGTTTCTTCCGCGCGGAGAGAACACTTTTTGAGAAGGAATGAAATAGATTGAAATGCTGAATGGCTTGCTTCTCAGAGACACAGCTTAGGGTGTGAGTTATGGGGGCAGGAGGGAATGCTTGCTCTTCGTGGTCACTCGTAGCAATGGTGCTCAACAAGCAGCCATCCCTTGTTCATGCTTTGTGATGATCCTGAGGGAATTAAATAATTTTCACTCACTTTAGGCAAAAATTGTTTACCTTCTTCATTACCGAACCTACTGGTAGTGAAATTAAGGGTTTTTTTATGACCTTTCTTAAAAATGTTACAAAAAAAGGGATTGTAAGTGCGGCTGATAAAAATCAAACAAACTCAACAACCCACACCAGGAGGAAAAAAAAGCTGTAATGTAACCATCTTCTCAAAGTTCAGTAAAATTAAATGGTGGGAAACTTAAATTTTGTAGAACATAAAGGATCTTTATGGCATGGAAATGTGTACATGTCTGAGTTGGGGGTTTTCTGGAACGTATTTTCATAAAATCAATAACCTGGTCAAGTGGCTTTACTCTTACGGTTTCCTGGGGCTATTGCTATTTTATAGAGATTAGTCCACCAGATTTCCCAAGTTGCTTATTTTTATTATTCACACTTTACACTGTGATTTAAACTAAACTCTTACCCTTGTCACTTTTAGGAGAATAATATAAGGAAGCAGCAAAACTGTTTTACTGCTTCCTTATATTATTATTCTATTAGATATCATGATAAGTTTAATTTTTGAGAACAATAAACTGCAAATATAGGTCTTTCTTTTTATTAGTTTGGCCCCCTCTTTATAATGCGTGTTCAGCTGCTGCCTTTTTTTAAGACAGTAGACTCACAGTGCTTACCAGTTGTAGAGTCTGTTTTCAAAATAAAAGCTATTTTAGATACAGAACCTGCTTTTGAATCCTTGAACTGGCAAGTAAAGCACTCGCCCAGCTTAAATCACATCAGCTGGATTTCGGCCCAATCTCTTGGTGCTTAAAGTTCATGTGGTTAAGCATCTCGGCTGTGATTCCCTTATCAACTTGATATAGTCCAGAATGGTCTTGTGTTTATGTAGTTTTGGTTAGAAGGGATCATTTGGCCCTTTTGTCACTTCAGCTGCCTTTCTGAGGTTAGGATGCTCCTCGTCGGTTTAATGCGCTGAAAACAGGCAAGTCTCACAGCTGTGGTTCATCCAGAAGGCTGCTGCATTGCCAACGCTTTTACAGGATGTTTTTTGAACTTCTTGTTAGTCTGAGCCTATCTCCCTTTTCCTGTGCTCCTGTGGTTGGATATTAATATATAAAAGTTATTTTTCAGTGTGATGTGAATACATATTCCTTAGAGGAGACTTGGTATTCTCATGCCTTTGGTCTTACTATGTTGTCTATCTTGCCTAAAAAAAAAAAAAAGGAAGGAAAAAAGGGTTCATCTGACCCTGAAATTCCAGATGCCTGAGATTAAAAGAAAGGACTGGGTTATCCCATAATCTATCCTGGCACTATAGCTGCTAAGTAATTTGATGTGAGTGCTGTGGAAATGATGCTGTGTGCCATCAATGGCTGTGAACACAGCTGTGTTTCATCAATCCCTGTTTCCCATAATGAGACGGAGAACTATCAATGACTTCTGCACATTTGATGTCAGCATTTGTGTAGGCCTGAGGTTTAATTATTTTATGAAGTTTTGTTTCAGTCATCTTGGGTCCTCCCCTTTCTTATTGTTTTTATTCAGTAGCAAGTGAGGCATTATTATTTTAATAGCTAACAAAGAGAAATCTCAAATGAAAAAAACCTGGTTTGTTCATGGGAACTGAGATAGAAAGCAACAATATTCCACTTTCAGACTGACTTTGCTGTTCTGTCATTCATCAGATGACAGATAAGTCAGTTCCCTTCCTTGCTGACAAGATATCCCATGTCTGGGGTGCTCAGTCATGGCACCCTTTCAGACTAACATTTGCTTGGCTGTGGATTGCCCCTTCTTTAATTTTTTTCCCCTCTCTGCTTCTCTTGTCCTAAGAGATGCTTCTTTATTTCCATCCCTTGTTGCCTTGACACCATGTTAAGTTAATTTTGAGTAATAACTTTCTTTTCCTGAATTAAATTTCTCCTAAGCCTCACCTCAGATTGTGGGGGAGAAGTTCCTTCAGGCTTCAGCTCACTGCCAGATAATAGTGCCAGTGGCAAGGCTCTTGTGGTGCTGCACTAAATTGACAGGAAAGGCTGAAATGGTGTGGTTCTGGCGTCGCTATATTGTGTGTTTCAAAATCATGGAGCCAAAAGTGGGTTTTAATTCACTGTGACTTAATTTAGTCACAAATTAAGCGTTGATCTAAATCACTGAAGACAGTGGATGCTATGCTGCTCTGTTCCCATGTTACTGGTTTTATGTAGGAGTTGCTGCCTAGGTGTAGTATGTATGCAAAGTACTCTGGAGTGTTCTAGCAGAGCTCTTGTTATCCAGATCAGGCAGTGATTTATCTTTGCTGGATGATTTAAGGCATTTTATATACTCGTACATATATTGCCCTATTATAGACTAGTTGTTTGTATTTATCAGCTTCTCATACATAAGGAAATAAAACTATCAAACACTTCTCGTAACACCTTTGCAATGCATATCGTGAATATAACATAAATTCAGCTCAAGTCAAACATGCCCCTCCTACGTTTTATTTACATCTTCCTCTGTGAGGGAAGAGTAGGTATGCTCATACACACTTCATCGTATTTTGGCTTCATCTTAGACTGCATAAGCAATATGGAATCTCCATAAGTGAAAGGAAAGGTGCAAACTTTGTACAGAAATTTGTTCTCAGTTTAATATTAAAGATCCCTATCTGGAGCTCTCTTTTCAGGGAAGAAAAAAAATGTAATACTCAGGCTTTATTTAGACATATTTAACGTTGTGAGTAGAAAAAAACCCTCAGTTCTGCTACCTTGGTGATAACTTCTACTACTAATTCTGCTGTTTACAGCACAATGACAGTTGCTGCCTCTGTTTTTTGATCACTTCTACCTTACTGTCTCTTCCTTCTTCCTTCCTAGTGCAGAAGTGCCTGATTTTGTCTATTTAAGTGAAGAGTGCCTTTCATTTAAAAGCACATTAAGCTGGATATTAGGCTGTATTAGTGCAAACCTGTACTGATGGCACGATACAGTGTCTACAAACATAGTTTGGTTTAGAATGTAGTCGTGAATTATCTAAGCATCATAATGTGACTTTGCAAAGTGCATCATACTTGCCATCTGTGATCTTACAGCATCTTGGGGCAATGTATGAGGTCACAGTGGGTTTTTTCAGTAATAGCATCACATTTTGTAGCAGGAATTACAGACTTGAACAAAGGCAATAAACATTATTTGTCCTGGTATGCTTTTGGTTTATGGTAACTATTCTTTTTGGCTTTTTTTTAAGCATTGCTGGGCTTCAGTCCAAATACTAGGTATAATTTTACCAGACTCTTTGTAAATATGTGCCTCAGAAATGATTACTTCTGCTTACCTTTTGCTAGAGCGTAGATGTATGTCACCCCAAATAAGCCCAGAAAGAGACATAGAAATCTCTATAATATACTAGGATTTGACTTGCAAGGAGAAGTGAGTTATTAAAAGAAATAGAAGAAAAATGAAAGAAAACTTATGCCTTTAATGAACAGAAAAAAAGGAGAAAAGAGAATGTTGATTTAATCTATTGATTTGCTGTGAAGTAAAAGAACAGATGTTTTCTGTTAGGTCCCTGGATAAAATTCAGTAGGCGCCACAAATACTTACGGACTGGTGACTTCTGATAAGATTGAAAATTGATGTCTGTTCTATTGTTACCAAATGGATATGGCAGGTTACGCTGCTGTAGGTGACTCATTTCAGAGTACTTTAATACAGAAACAATATCTCATTTTCCTAGACTCAGACAAAAACAAGAAATGTTTTGCCAACAGTTTTCGGTTCCAAAGACATGTCAGCCCTGAAGAGTTTAATGCTTATGGTAGGCAGGGTGACACAATGCTCCTTTGTTGTAGGTCTGCATAGCTTTGGACACCTAGGACAAGGATAGATTATATTTATTTGCTTTATTTCTATTTGTCATCTGTTTGAACATCTAATTCAGTAATTATCTACAGAGATGCTCAGGGAGATGTGATTAAACTGTAGAGGTATTGGAAGCAAGTCATTTCAACATTGGCCCAGTTTATCTGACTGCCTCTCCTTCAACAAATCCCAACATTAAACAGATCAGATTCAATGGAAGTTCAAAGACTTCCCCAAAAGGTTCAGAAGGTTCTGTGATCAAGGGGTGTGGGGGGGGTCTGGGGGGAAAGTTTCTTATTTACCTTCTTGGAAACCACTTGAAGCAATGTGATTCCAAAATTCAGATTGTCCCTGGGTGCTTTTTGAGAGGCCTGTCGAAGTCTGCTGAGGTCAGTGTAGAGGCACCCAGGTGTGTTGTCAGCTTTCAGGAAAGGAGAGCAGAAAATCCATGCAGAACCCCCCATGAATGCAAACAAAGCACTCACGTGGTGTGTATGTGTTACACGCACATGCATGTCCACATATATACACATACCTATCTATGCATACGGCAAAGAATTTGAATTATTGCTTTAAATGTGAAATTCACCTCAGATACTGTACTTTTTTAGTACTTCTCTTACAAGGAAGACTAGAAGGTCTTCCTTCTCAGCCTTCCTGAGGTTTTTGGTGTGGGACTTGTATATATTTTGTATGCACACACATGCACCCACCATATGCACTCTCTTGCCTGCTCCTGTTCCTGTACCTCCTGGAAGGTGCTATAAACTGCATAGGGAAATATTTAAAATGACAAAAATACAGGTTTAAAAACTATTTTCTTGATGAGGTGACTTCCAAGTATGCACTTGGATTTGTTTAGCTTTGCAGTAGCTTTTCCTTTGCAGTAGCAGATCCTTTCATACAGTGTGCAGTGTCCTAGAATGACAAACAGTTCAGGTTTTGGTACCATACACAGAAAGTTATTGTGGCAACTGTGGGACTCCCCTGCAAGATGTGGGCTGTAAAACATGGTCCTTCGAGCCCCACCTGGAGCAGATTAGCTCCTACTTATGGGTGAAATTTGTGGGGAATCCAGAAAACCTATACAAGGCTCTAAGACTCTTAATGAGAGACTTATGTAGCATAAAATTACATCCTCCTTAAAAGACTTGAAGAAAGCAAGAATGAATTTGAGAGAGAGAACGGCATAGTTTTGATGTGATGTCTTAGGTATGAGCTAGTCAATGTTGTTTATAAATCTCCCTTTTGTGATATACCAGGTCAAAAATTATACTGATCTCCAGAACATTGCTTACTACTTAAAATGAGTCTCAAATATAACCCAGCTGATGTGCAACAGGCAGTGCAGACTCGGAACGAAGTCAGTTGAATGGAAACATAATTTAACTTTGCAAGTTTCTTTTGCTTTCAGATATTTTAAATGTCTCATTCTAACAGATTCTGTAAAGAGTAGTTAACTCTCAGCTGTTAAGCAGATCCAGATCTCTAAAGAGGTTTTCCTGAGAGGGTGGAAAAATATACATTGGTGAGAACTTAGCAATGTTGCCCATTCTCCTTGAGAATGCTATAGGATTTTAGCTGCTGTATGATCAACTTGGAGACATCTGTCACTTCCTATGGACTCTGTGGTCTTGTGTCAGTGTTACATATAATCCCATGCTCAAATGTAAGACATTCAGTTGTTCTGTTGAAATCGCTAAAATCAGCAAATGGAGAAGGAATTGTTCACATTCTCGATTTGATACCAAGCATTCATAAATTTTGAAGGCTAAAAATTGCTAAAATAATCTAGTCAAGCTCTTTGTGCAGTTCAGGCTCTAGAACAGTAATCCACCTTTTCTAAAGTGCTTCAGAGGTTGTCTGGGACAGAATATGTATTTTTTGGAATATCCAATCTTGAATTAAAGGCTTCAAGTAATAGAGAGTCAATAATAGCTGGGTATTGGCTGGTTAAATGGTTAACCTTCCCTTAGAAAAAATGCGCTTCTGATTTCTAATCTGAAATTTTAGATTCAGCCACTGGATTGTGTTTTATCTGTTTGGTTTCAGTAGCCTTTATCAGTCTCCTTTCTTCTCAGATAGGCATGCAAGGGCATCAATCTACTCCTCTCCAATCTTCCTTTTGAAGAAAGCAAATGCACTAAGTTTAAGTGAAACCATGAATCATTCTCTTACTTGTTTTGATAGCCCCTTCCTATCTTGTGCTTCAAAGGTGTTTGCTGACTCTTCTAAATTGGGAGCAATGTGCCTTGTCTGGAGAGACAATGTTCTGCCTAGCAACAGCGTGTGATGCTCAGAAGCATGAGCAGTTTGGTTCAGATGAGGACATAAAATTCCAGAGTCATAAACAAACCTCATTCCCAACTCCTCATGCTATTTCAAACACGTTGTATCCATCTAGACTCTGCCCAAGAGAAGCTCCTGGACATTGCAGAAGGGATGCAATGCAAGAATACTGAAATGGATAATGGAATACATGGGAATGATGATAGTTGAACACACAAACCTGTACTTATTTTTAACAAGGGCAGTTAGCCCTGCTATGCAAGGCTTATGTCCTGTTGGTGTCAGTGCTCACTAACAGCATTTGAGAGCACATATCTTGCAAGGTTGGGTCCTTTGCTGAAAAGAAGATTGAAACAGAAAAGAAGAGTTGTTTTAAGCACTAGCTAGGAAATAAGTGAAAAGGCACCTACTAATCTGTGAGCACATATTGATGATACAAAGCCAGTCAAATGACTTGGCTTTGGTCTAAGACTAATCTAGGACAAATTGCAGAATCATCCAAATTCCAGCATCCAGTTTTCTATATGCAGAAGCCCCATCCAACTGTGCCACTTTAGAGCTTTTCTTCTGGAGTTCAGGTCAACTCTTCATATTTGAATATTCATATTTCATATTTATTCAGATTTGCACTAGAATCTTGCTGAACTCACTTAATCTTGCTGAACTTGTCACTCACTCAACACACTTTTCTGCCAGGAATATAGATTTGTTATCAGGAGAGGCTTGCAAGGCTCTTGATAGAGCTGATGGTCACAATCAGAGTTTTTATCATCCTTTTACTGGGTATCAATAGTAGCAGGTGCTGCTATCTTTAAAGAAATAATTGTATGTATTATGTTCCCTGCTATGGCTCCAGGAAGGTAGAGCTGTGATTCTCTCAGCTTCCACCAGATGCCAGTGTTCACAAGTACTAGTGCACTCAAGCCACAAGCACGAGTGAAACACCGAGCTCTCACAGGAGCTTCGTGGTGTTAGAAAGTTGGCTCCTCTTGTTTTGGATGAGGATTTGGACCTGCTGTGGTGATCAAGCAGAGATCTTCTGATAGCACACGTTACAAGAGTAGCTCCTCTCTGATGTGTTAGATGTGGGTAGCATCCCTTTGGCAGAGTGGGAAAACTGGAGAGCTACACCCTTGTCAAATGGTGTCAGTGAGAGCCACTGGTAATGTCAGGATCTTCTTGGCTGCTTCCCTAGTGCAGGAAAAGGTCTGGGGGCAATTGGAGAAGTTTTTCTGGCGTGCTGATCCCTTGGCAGATAGGCTAAAGTAGGGTAATCTGGACCTAATGAGAGATGTGTGAGAGCTGTAAGAGAGCTTTGCAGTCCTGTTAGCACCAAAATTCAAACAAACCCGCTGGCTTCTATAATGCATTCTTATTTGAAGATCTAAAAAAAAATCAACAACAAAAATATTGCAGAATGAGGGCACTGTTGGGGAAATTAAGGGTCAGATCCCCATAAAATAGAGATGTTTGCTTTCTTCGAGTAAAGTAAAATTGTAAATTTAGTGTCTAAATAAGTATTTACTGGGGAAGGGGAAGGTGTAAATGTTAATTCTCTTTAGCCTGTGCCATCGGAGAAGTGTGATGGTTTATACATGAGTGTTTGTGCCTGGTTTTGCATGGCTCTGTTGCCTCAAGCCAGTTTGTGAACATGTACAGTGATTTTCCACATATGTTGTGGAGCCAACAGGTGAAATTTAGACTTTGATATTTCCTTTATTTTATAGTTAAAATAGTATTTACATTGTGCAAAAATTCGTAGCATTGTATCAGAAAAATCTTTGCTCTAGGAACCTTTTTATTAATAATATGTAATTTATGATGAGTTGTACTTCTAATCAAAAAAAGAATAAGCACCAGAACTTGATCACGGAGGTGGTTAACTTACTGTTTGCTTTAGAAAAATACAATAATACCTGGTTTTCATTATGATCTAGCAAACATCTGTCTCTATTGAGAAGATCTTTCACATCTCTATTGAGAAGAAGATCTTTCACATTTTAATTCTAGTAACCTGTGGGCATGCATTTTCCTCAAAGATTTTCATCCATCTTTTTAAACCTTGGTCCATTCCTGTATTTTTTTAGTAGGCATATTGCATGCAAAGTTAGATGCAATATTATACAGCTCCTCTGCATCCCAGCCTGGTGCCTCTTTAAAAAAAATAATTAAAAATCACTGTCTTATTGGTTAATATTGTTACTGGAAATAATCTAGACTAAAAAAAAAAAATAAAAATCAGAATATAGTTGCATTGTTGCAGCACATAACCGACCAAGAAGGGATTTTCTTCTTCTTTATTCTCCCTGAAGGCTGATGGTAGGAAGTGTGTGAAGCTCTGGCTCAGGCTGGGTGCCTCTGCAACAAGTGACTCTCATCAGCAGGAAAAAGAAAAATTATTATCATGCATTCATAGAAAGCATGCAGGCTATGTGTAGGAGAACCCCTTTTATTTGGTTCTTTCTCACAAGTAATCCAGGATGGAGTAAAAAGTTCCATGATATTTCATGTTGTGATGCTTCAGAGTTGTTCCTAAAGGAATTGTATATAGGATGGAAATCCTAGCTTGGAGCAGTAGCTGCAGCCAGGTGGGAGCATTCTCAGGCAGGAATTACACACAGACACCTGCTACCATGGGGTCGAGCTTTCAAAACCAGCTCAAAATTGTTATGAATTGCTTTATAGGTCTGGTTTAAGGGTGTGTTGGATATTTGTCTTACAGTCTTTCTGAAAGCAACATAGGTCTGATTTCAAAACTCAAAGAAACTTTCTAAATATCACATCAAATCAACTGTAATTAACCAGAATGCAGAGAACATCCTTAGATATGCTTTCTGTTTGCTAATGTGAACCAGCATGTTTGGTCTGAACTGCTTAATCCATTTAAAGAAATGAGTAAAAGGGAGGGCTGCCTATTCTGATATATTCACTGTCACTGATTGTGATGAACTGAACCAGGGAATCACTGGCTGCCCCCGAGTGTCACTCTGTCAGGAGCTATTGATTTGTCCTGGTCTTTGAGCTGCTAGTAAACAAGATGCTGTGTTCCTTTCTAACATGCACTTTAAATTAGTTACAGCTCACACTTGGAAGAGAACTATTTGCAATGGAACTTCCCCCCCCTTTTACTTATTTGTGAGACTTTGATTGAAGACTTGAATCTTTTGCTTGAGCAATGGTAATTACCAGTTGTATGTGATTAATGCAGTGGTCAATCCAAAGGAGAGTAGTAAATAGAATAATTAGATTAATGTCTTTTTACAGAGACCAGGTAATCTGCAAGAACAAGAATCATTAGAAAGAGACAACTTCTGCAGGTAGTCAGGATATTGGGAGGGTGCTTTTCCTCCAAGGGTGAATGGGGTTACTAGGGTCAGTCCTTGTTGATGCACGTTGGTAGTGACCAGCTCTGCCATCCTGAGCTGAAGCTACTCATCCAACTTAATATTTTTATTCTCTCCTGTTGCTACTGCACAGAGCTTTGAAGTATCACAAATTGAAATACCATGAAGCTTCTCTATGCCAGCCCAGATTACTTACAGGAAGGGGATCAAATAAAAAGCAAAGAGATACTGCAGTTAGCTCCACTGACATCATCACTGGTTCCCTTTCCGTTCTTCTGTCAGCTTGGATTCTCCTCCTTTGCTTTGTTATTTGGAAATGGTGTTAAATACTGATGAGACAGCATGTATTTCAAGTCATCATAGCCCTGTAAGTCATTCTTAGGCAATCAAACCTTCCTTTGGAGTCCTTGACATTAAATCCTGTAGAAATGGAGATGCAGGAGGTTCAAAGATTTGGATGCTCCCCCAGGTCCTCACCTGCAGTTTGCTCTTAATCGAAGTTGCATTTTTTGCACATTAGGTGGACAGATGATGATTATGGCAAGTTTAAGAAAAACCATTACAGAAGGAGACAACCATCCTTCGTAACCCTCTATCCAGAAAAAGGGTGCAGGTGTCTGTTGGTGCAAATTGTTTGCTAAATGCATTTCCAGTCACACAAGTTTGCAGTAGGGTTAGTCAGAAGCAACTTTGATAATATTCTCTGGAAACATTACACTACCTCTGCCTTCATTTGAAACATACTTTGAGCTGGACAAGAATATTTTTTAAGACCTGAGATGAAAATTTATGAGAAAACAGTAGCATGAAACAGCGATTCTCTAGCCCCTTGGTAAAATTTTACTCTAAAATAGCAGATACCAAGTATCCAAGGGTTATAAAGGTAAAACTTTGTCTCTGAATTATTTCTGGCAATATGTGCCTGATTTTTCTGAAACATAATCACTATTTCTTGGAAATAAGGCATGGGAAAAATGCTTATTATTTTTCTTAAACCATACCACACCTGATTTTCTTATCTGTATGCAGCACTGGAAGAATATAGGAGTGTAAGTCCGGTCCAGGTACATTCAAATTATATCTTCTGTTCAGTTGAAGACTTCAAGATCTTGTTCAGCTTTTCTCAACCAGTTATATTTCTGATTGTGAAGCACATTATTCTTTACCCCTATAAAATTGGCTTTGATTTGTCCTTCCTTAATGACTGTTGCATTACCTCCTTTGGTATTCTCTTAGCAGAATACTTCATAAACCCCTTTATTAAGAAATAAGACACTTATATTCAGAAGTATCTGTCCCAAGGGGAGAATCTAATCAGGATAACAAAAAACACGTAAAGAAATCAATTTTGGGAACTAAGTGCAGATTTTGTCTGCAACCAGTTTTGAATACTTTGGGAGTATGTTTCCTGAGAAATCCCTCCATTCCTTCAGTGGAGTGACCATGTTTGTTACGTGCGTAAAAAGACAAAATGCCATTTTGGATGAGGAGTGCAGAGATCATCACACCAGTCAGCACCAGGTTCTTGTTGTTTTATGTTACAGCTATGTAATGTTTAAATAAAAATAAATTAAGTGTTAAGTAAAGTCTTTCCTGCCTTAGTGCAAATAGTAACATACTCGTGGCATGACGATGCAGCAGTTGTTTGCTCTGTGCTGGAGATGATCTCATAGTTGGTTTAATCAAAAAGGGACATACTCCGTTAGAAGGCCATAGCTGTGGAAATTGAATCTTTTATCACTTTGCCAAGAACTTCCTTTGTTGTCCTTTGGGTGACATTGCAAGGCTCGTTCTGTTGTGCTAGGGTTTTCTGAGTGAGAAATCACAAAAGTTTTGGTTGTGGAGCCTCAGAAGGCTTTTCTCATGCAGTCTGGGATGCATTAAAGAATGACTAGTGTCATATACATGTCTACTTTCTCCACTGGCTGACAGTGCCTTTTTTACCCCCTTTCCCATTATCTTCTTAACATTTACTTAAAATTCATAAAAAGAAACAAGCAGCTGTGCCTTCAGACAGTGTCTGTAGGAGTATATACTAGAGTGTGTTTTGATACAGAATATATCTGGAGTATGTTTTGACAGATGAGATGAATATTGTATTTATGTAGTTTGAAAACTATTACTTTTTTTTTAAAGAGCTAATGAGTGCTCAGTAGACTTCATTATTTTTAAAATATTGGAAAACCACTAAGGAATCCACAAAGTCAAAAGCTTGCTTGTAAAGATCTCAAGTTCCTTTACTCGTGTGCTTGTAGTTCACGAATACTGTGTGTTTTTAGAACAACTGCTGTTAATTATCAGGCTCTTCCACTCAGTTGTGAATGGAATATTGAAACATAAAAGAAACATTGTAGTTGCATCAGTTTTATTAATTTTTATATATTTTTTTTTAGTATATATACTGCACTTTTAAAGTCACATTCTGTTTCTGTGTTTTCGAAGAAACCAATTGCGTTCCATAAAGAAAAAACTGCTATTGCAGTCTAGAAGTCATCCCTTTTAGATGAAAAGGCAAAGTTGCCTGAGGTGTCTGATTTGGGAACCTCTGTCATACACTGTTATCTGGTAATATGAATGGAAAGTCAGTGTGGTCCAACAGTTACTACCAAAGAAACTAGAGAGATAGAAAGGAAGAATCCTTCTGCCCACTGCTAGATGCAGTCCTGTGACCTAGTGTATATTATTGCAGGAATTTAAACCATCCACAGGTATTGTAGGAAACCCTCTCGAGTCCAAATCCTACGTGTACTGTGTTCAATAACAAAACTCCAACAGATTTTGAAGGAACCATAGGATGTGTGGAGATGAATCTTCTTCCTTCAGTCAGTCTTTAGGCATTTCTGTGTATGACCTCAAACCTTCCTGCACAAATTTATGGAACAGCAAATTATGATGTTTATTGTGCAAATGGCAATGTAAAGCATCACACTATAACAGTAACCTCTAGGAAGTGTTTATTTTGCTGGGATATGCAATTCACTTCAGTTTGGTGTTATAAGAGTCACAGCGATTCAGCAGATCCATGGCTTCACTGAAGGGGACCCTTAGCTCTCAGTGCAACATCTGGGTCTGTGGCCAATACTTGATAACCAAGTTGTCCACAAAGTGCTACAACCCCCCTTTTGATTTAATGCAAGAGGACATTGCTCTGTCACTCAGTGTAAATTAAAGATCCATAGGTGTTTAATCCAGCCAGATGCTTAAGTGTGCACTGATCTCTGAGCGTGCAGCCTGGACAAGCCCCATACCCGCTTGCAGTCCCATTGACATCCCCAGGATTCAGTTCTGGTGCGTATCTCCAAAGCTTATTGGTACTTTCAGGAGGTATAAATTAAAAACAGCTATTCAAACAAAGAGTACTCAATTCCAGTTTCATGAGCCACATCTCATCTTTATTCCCTGTGAATATGCTTTTTCATACGTGTTGCCTGTATCTCTGGATAGCGATGGACCATATTTCACTTTGTGAGGCAGGAGTATAAGTGCATCTCCTGGGCATACTTTTTCCCCATAATGCCATCCTAGGAATGTATTAATATTGCTCTGATAGGCCAGAGGAATCTGGAATGTGTGTACTGACAGGGCATTTGGAGCCCAGGGGAAGAGAGCAAGTGAGGAGAGAGGCTGGGCTGATTGAAACGCTCTTCCCTGCTGGGGGTAGGAGTGGTGGAATTTGCTGTGCCATGCTTTCATACCAAGCCTCTTCTCTGTTTTGCTAGTGGCATCCATACACAATATTATCTGTTCCCACTGCTTCACCAACACCACCCTTGTTCGTGTGACCTTGGGGCAATTGTGGGTGAAATGTAACTGGAACTGGGTGATGAGGTTTCTTCCTGAATTTGCAAGACATAAAAACGAGCTCAAAAACAAGAGGAAGAAGGAGAACACTGCTTTATGCCTGTTTTGTTTATATAATTTTAGCTGTGATTTATGCTTTCACTTTTACGTCTCTCTAGTGCTGCTTGAAGCCCCATGGGCTGTTACAAGTTCTCACTAATTAAAAATATGATATATTTTTCTGGCAGTTCTTTTTAGGCTACTTACGTTGTGTGGTCTAACTGTGGGTAGAGTTTATCAGCTGTCTGTTCTTTCTTGTGCTTTCTATTCCTGCTAAATGAAAGAAATGGCATATTAATACACATTTTGTACTCTTTAGTCACAACCCTGTGTGGCTGTTGCTTGTTTCTAAACATGGTTTAATGCTCAATGTTATCAGCATTGCTATGAAAAATAATTGTCGTCTTCATTGTCCTTTTAATCCTTTTCCACTTAAAGCATTTATTTAATTCCCTGGATGGTGTTATAATTCAAGCTATTACTAAAAATAATGGCAATACCTAAATGAGGACAGGCTTCTTGGGAATGCCTCTACATACACACAGTGTTTCATCCAGTCTGGGTCTCCACTGGTCACTTAGGAAAAGGTAAAGGGAGACAGTATTGAAAGAGTTGCTCTGCCCAAGCTGTCTGATTTGCATCTTTACTATCCACTAGGCAGGTATCCTGTTACAAGAGAGCAGGTTGATGTGTCTTATAATTATCTTTAAGCCTAATTTAACTTACTTTTGTAAAATACTAACCTTTGACTGTAGCAGTATTACACCCACCTTGCTCCAGGTCATGTTAAGCTTTCGGCTTCAAAATTCTCATCTCTCGGTATTTGGTTTAGGTCTCAGTGCTTGCTTCTCATTCTTGTTCCAATACTGTGATGAGATAATATTCTTCCTGTTCTGTTTCTGGGTTGTGGGGTTTTTCTTAGTTTGCTTTTTGGTAGGGATTGACTTTGTCCAATGTTAGTATGTTGAAAGCATTTGTTATACTTGTGGAGTTACATTTGGCTGTGAGTTTCAGCTCTTTGGGAGATGACCTTAATGCAGTACATCTTCATCTTTGTTCTAGACTCTAAAAAAGACAAAATTCTCAAAATTCTAGGGTATACATGTGAGTTTTTTTTCTTGCTGGAGAGTATTCCTGTTATTTTTGTAGTTTCTTTATCAGTAATAATTCAAAGCCCAAAGTCCTTGCTAACTTAGGCAGAAACCCACTGCTATCCTTGGGAATTTTGCCTTCAAAAATGAGCAACTAATGTCAGGATTTCTATCTTAAGACAGAAATTGCCACTCGGGCAGAGTGCCACTCAGGTTGTCAACCCCAAGTTTCTCTCCCCACCCAAGTCAGAGAGATTTCTGTAATTACTGCTCCATAAAGGGCTTGGCTAAGTGAACACTCAAAAATCCCATTAATTTGAGAGGGAGTTGTTGCTCTCGGCCTTTCTGGGGACGAGGCTGTATATGTTGCTGGCTAAATTGCTCCAGAGACCTGGCAAAGAGTCTGGAGGGCATTTTCCTAAGCTGTTACACAACATTTTGCTTACAAATACGCAGAATATTCCCCAAGGACTAAATGTTTTTGGTAACATTGACACACCCTCCCACCCACCCCCAAAGAATAACGTCCATTAAACCCTTTTTAATTTGTTATGGTGTTATAGATCCTGAACAGTACATATTCACAAAATCATTGTGGAGCCTCTGCCCTATCCCATTTCTCCCTAAGAGGCCTTTGATGCTCTTGCTCCTATTCCGTGGCTCACCAGTGTTATTCAAGACATTATTTAGGCTTTGCAAAACCTGCCCCTCAGGCTGTCAGCTTCTTTGAACAGGCATCAGCTTTTCCAGGCTCCGAGTCCTTTCTTCATACTCTGTACCATGGCAGACTGTTGTGAAACACATTTTCTGCATTCTTGCCCCTTCGAGGGCTTCCATATTGAAATATTCTCCAAACCGCTTTATACGACTGGAAAGCTCAAAAGTTCTGAAAGCTCTGATTTTATAGACTCAAGGGGAAAACCAAGTAGGATCTTAAAGGGGATTGTCCTCTGCAGAAGAGTTTTTGAAACATCAGGCTTTTGGGATGATTTACTAAAAAACCATATTTTCAGTTAAGTAGTTATTTTAAAGGAAGTGTTTTCCCCTTGTGACAGTTGCAGTAATTAATTAAAAAAAAAATGTTTTTTCAGTGCTGTCTTATTTTGGGCTTTTAAACAAATACACAAGATATTCTTCTCAAAAATTACATGGCTTCTACTTATTTGATCAGCCCTAATATTGAGCTCCTGGCAAGAGTGAGAAGGAGGTAGTGGTAATTTAGAGGTGTGGGGGGGAAATTAGGTAGGCAAAACTTTGTTTTTTAGTGGGAAAGGAGGTGAGGCAGTGGGTGGTTAGGAAGAAGAGCTTGCAGTTTGACTTGTTTCAGCCACAGAAGGCTGAAATGTGAGGGAGCTGTCTTCATCTTGTTAAAAAGACCAGAGTTTAGCTTAAGTAGGAGAAAGACTTGAGGACTTTGTTAGCTCTCTTCAGTGGTAAAAATATAGTATATTGCATGTTTATCCCTAGTGTTTATTTTCATCTTTGCTTTTCCCTCCCTTCACAAAACAAAATTAAATAGTGGAAGAAAGCAGAACTTACCTTTAAGAGCTGATTTAATGGAAGGATCTTCTGAATGAAAAACATTTAGGCTGTCAGTCCCTTTCTGTACATGTTTAGTGGCACAGGATGCATGACCAGAAATGCTGGGCAGCTGGGAGCTGTTTGCTTTGGGAGAACTGGAAGCTCTTTGAAAACTGCAGGAGTAGATATGTTTCTGAAGTTTTATTTCATTGTTTAGCTTTCTGTCATCCAGAAGTGCAGTGTTTACTTAAACGTTATACAAGCTCAGTGTTGTAAATTAACAAGTACTGTTGTAAATTAGGAGTCTTGGCTTTATATTGTTATATTTAATGTTATAATTAAAACCAGCTCTACAAACTCTCAGCTGTTGAGTCCTAACTTGATAGAAATACCTTGGTTTCAGAATGTGACATTCCCAGGCAGTTGGGAAAGTGTGTTGAGCCAAACCTAAGGTGTGTACTTGAATTGTTGTGATCAAATGAAACCTGCCACGTTAATTTGAGAAATCCACACAGTCTGGGGTTTCATGACCTCTTTTTGGGGCATAGCTCCTGTGTAAGGTCTTGTTATGAAAAGGGTGCATAGTCCCAAGAATTAGATATTAATCTAGATGACTTAAGACTGATTTTTCTTTTTCAAGGAAAATTTTTCACATTGGCATTCATATTTCAGGTTCATATTTCTGCATCATGCTGCTTAAAAACACAGTCATAATAACAGATGGAAGCTCAGAACAAGATATAGGAAAATCCTGGGGGTAAGGTAGCTCTGTGAGTGCCCTAAATGAGAGTTAAGGCATCCCCGAGAAGTGATGGAGTAGAAGGGATACAAACAAGTGAGAACACTGACACTGTTTCAGAGTCCAGTACTCTGTACAGGTGGAGTCAAATAGCTAAAATAGCAAAGCATAAACCAAACAAAAACTGGAGAGGATCTTGCTACGTAGGAAAGACTTCAATATGCACTCTTCATACAATGATTTCTGTTCTCACTTTGTTTTAAAAAAGAATGTCCATGTTTTTTCCATATCTGATGGAAGCATTTATTTAAAAGGATAGTAGAGCACGAACAATGGGAGAGGAAATGATTGAGCAGTAATAGGACAGACATTTACCATATGGAGATCCTTACTGCAGAGTAGGCTACGTGTTTTCTATAGAGAAATGCAATTTCAAGCAAGAGATGCAAGTTAGAGATTGTTTTAAACAATATTGCCTCAGTAATGACTTTTCCATGTTGAACTCCTCACCAAATAGGCAACAAGCGAGTTAAAAAAGCAAAATCCCTTTCCTAAAAGGTCACTGATGTAGGCAGAAAATGTTCACTGGTGAATGCTGACGGGAAGAGGGAGCTCCTGTAGACATCAGATTTGGTGAGGGTCAATAGTTAATAAGATTTAAATTCATCACTTGAGTAAATGGGATTCAAATTTGCCCTTGTCAGTTCTCCAATCTGCAGCTGAGAGTAATCCTCTTGTCTCAGGCATGAAGCATCACTCGATACCCAGGGTATTTCAAAAAGTAAACAAACGTGTTCCTTGTTTCTCTCTCCATGTGCCAGAGCGTTAGATTTTGAGGTTACTGAGTTTGGGGAAGGATGGCAGGGAAGGGAACATGTTGTGTGTCACTTTGTTTGGTTCAAGAGATGCATTTTCACGCCGATTCCTGAAGAGATGGGTTCCCTTAGTCGTGTACATCCTGTCACAAAGCGGGGCTAAGCTCTAGGCAAAATTGCTGGTGTTGCTAGTGTTGCAATTTCACAAACCATGAGACAAACGCAATTAATTTCTGTTTTCTTCTCTGATATTTGAAATTACAAGAGGCAGTTACTGTGCTGGTTTTTGTTGGTATGTTAATAACTAATGAGTTTACCTGTATGCATGGTACAACACACTGTGTGGTTTTACTTCTGGTTTTTCTCCTCCCTGTTAGGAAAGATGGCACGTTCCCCAGCTGGCTCCTGCTTTCCTCTGGTAGAGAGGATAGAGCACTCAGCTCTATCCTATACCTTGCAGCAGGATGTGGCTGGGGCCAAAACCACCAAGGGTGATTTTTGCAGCTTGGAATTTCCCCATGGCTGTTGTGTGTCCATCTTCTAAGTACAGCAGAAGAAAAATGCTCGTCTCAGCAATTGCATTTAAGGGCTGGTTTTAAATGGTGCATGCTGCTGCTGTGGACTCAGCTTCCTGACGCCGAAGCGATGCACTGCAATGTCATTGCTGAGAAACTTTGTTGGCTTTTGCTGAGGGTTTTGGTGTCTTTTTTTTTTTTGTCACATGTATTTTCAGGAGACTGAGACAATCTGTACAAGCTGTTGTACACTGTCCTTCGCTTTTCATGGCGAATAAAATGCTTGTTAAACCACACGTGGCTCTGTTAGAATGGAGTTACATGTGGAATTACGAGGCAGTATTTGCATGAGTTCTTAATGAGAATGAATCTCTTGGTGAATTTGCTCTGATACCAGATAAAGAACTCTGAAGTTTTAGTCTCCACACAGAAACATACCTTTTTGCATTAGATTGTAGAGACTTCAGTGTTACATTATTGCAAGTAAGAAGGGGAAAGCATTTTAAAGGAGATTAGACGAAACCTGCAGGTTTTTTCCAGTCTCTGAGTGGGCTCCTTACTAACAGTAATCATTTGATTCTTGGCCTCATTAGCAGGTAGTCTACTCAAGTAATTCTATTTGAGTAGCCAAGTAAAAAAGAAAAAAGCTCAGTGTTTAAATAATGTTCTGATTGTTGGTGAAATTGTTCCCATAGCCTGGCAAATGCTAGCACTCAGACATGGTCACTTCTGGTGCAAGTCTAGAGTACCTTAAGAAATGTATTTAAACCTTTTTCCTGTCTTGATTCTTCCCACACCCCCCTGTAATGGGTTAACTGTAGTATTGGTCTATACATGCAGCTGTGACCGGGGTCTGGTATAGCAAAGCGTGTGACCAGGTTTAATCAGAGCTACTGCCAGGGTGAGAAACTATTACCTCTTAAAGTCAGAGCTGTGAATTTTCATCTTTCAAGGTGTCTTGAGTTTTTCCTAAGCAGATCTTCACACAACTCCCAGTTCTGCTTTCGGTAGTATTCATGGGACTTGATTTATCAATAGGAAATAAATATTAATGGTGCTAGGACCCATAAGGACAGGCAGTCTTCCCTGTGCGACCCATCCTGACTCCAGCAGACTGTTCCAGTCCCATGCTGGCCCACAGCACTGCCGTTGCTGCTTATATGGGGCATGGCAAAGAGGATCACTGGCCAGCTCTGGGTTGAAATAACCCCGTTTGCTTTCATTTGTGTAAGATTACTTTTGTAAACCTTTGTGCATATTTACGCTTGTGTAAGATTAAATCCTTCCCCTGATTTTCCACATGGTCCTGTGAGGAGCTGAGAGGTGGCATAGGAAGAAGGGAGCAAGAGGAAAGAGTTGCCTAAGCTGGCCCTGATGCTAACAAACAAGAGGCTGGAACTGGAGCTTTGGTGTACAGGTCTACAGCACATTGGTAGCAAAACCAGCTTCCTTGGTTGTCCCAGCAACGTTCAGCGAATCCCCCTATCTGATGTGTGATCTGAACTTACTTGCTAGTGTGCTTGTAGACTTTAAAGTAGAGCATATAAAACATGGAATTACTACATTCTAACTACTACTTAGATGTGAGTTCCCTGTCTGAAATGAAACGCTTATAAAAATTGTTGGATTTCAAGGGGAAAAATAGTAGAGCTTCCTGGATATTGTGTGTCTAGTGGTCATCTTCCTAGCTCTATTTTACATGTTGATGATTTTACATAAGAAACTAGAAAACAAACGTGTGTGTTGTTAGCACTAAGGAGAGCTGCAGAACGCACCTGAGCTATAGAAGCGGTGTGGCTGTTGCTGCGTGGAGCCTTCCAGGAGCTGATGTACCCCGTGCTGCCCCAAGAAACGTGTGCTCTCCTGCCTCTACCCGATGCTCAGCTTGTACTACAGGACTCCGTGTTGACCTTAGCCACTTCCACTCTTTGTCAGGCTTCGTTGATGGCTTAGAAGCAGCACGTGGAGGGTGGAGGAGCTTACATTTCTTCATGCTTGTATTAGCCATTGGCTCTAGATCAAGAAACATGTGAACGATATTTATTAAATATGATCAATTGCAGACCTGTAAGTTCACATCACTTCCACTAACATTTTTCCATTTAAACTCTTAATTCTCCCTCTTGTGACCTCAGGATGATGATTTATCACAATCTGTTAGCATTTCTGATGCTATCGACAGAGATTTGTGGACGTCCAGGGCTTAGATCATCTCAAGCCAGGTCAGCAGATCCCAGTCTCCCAAACCCTTGAAAATGTACTTTAGGGACTATTTTTGCCAAAGGGACCAGCCAGTTTGATGAAAGCTGACTCTATTTTCAGGGTTACGGGCTGGAATTTGTGCCTTTATTGAGCTGGGAGCGGAGCGAGTGGGAACTCCCACTGAACAAGCCGGAGCGAAGGGCGAGGGAAGTCTTTCTTCCAGCACACAGGATGCCGAGCCGGCAGAGTCAGTTCTCTCTCTTGTGCCTATTTTGTAATAATCTGAACCATATTATGCCTGGTGATTTGTTAAATTTGCATTTAAATTCGAGTCCAAAGCTGAATCCGTGGCCAGGCTAAAGTCATCTGGAGTTTTGCCTTTGACTTCAAAGGGCCACTCATTTTATCCAGGTCTACAGTTGCAGGAGTGATTTCAAGGGGCACTTCTTCAGCTCCTCTGAATATGGGTCTATTTGACGTGCAGCTCTCTGCCATGGCAGCAGAATCCTTTCTCTGTGAGTTTTCTGTGCCCTTCTTCCTTATTCCTTCTCCTGAAGACATAAATCTTTGTTTAGGCCACCAAAATCCTTCTTTGCAACAGCTGGTATTGATTTTAAAGATGCTTCAGGTAAAGAAAAAAAAGTCAGTGGAAGGAATATAATTCCTGTTGGCAGGCAATTTTCCCTAGATATTTAAAAAAAAAAAAAAAAGGAGAGAGAGAGAAAGGGATCTTTTCTCTCTGTCATGCTTGTTTGTTACAAGAAAAAGCATTCAAGAAATCACACCCCCATCCCCAGAGCAGTGACCAGAGACACTTGGCATCACCGTTCCATTCTGCAGTGCAAAAATCCCTCTGGGGAACACAGAAGAGGTAGGAGAGCTGCAGGAAAAGGTAGTGGGAGAGGGATGCAGGACTGCCCCGAGCAGTGATACGGCAGATCTGTTTTTATGTAAGTTTTTAAAGTCACTTACAGTGACTTTTACAACAATGTACCCCCAGTGAAACCTCTGTGCCTGAAATACCTAAACGTGCAAATGGGAAGGTTACTTAACAACTTTCCTTCTTCCTTCCTCCTCTCCCCGAATTGTTCTGTTCTCTCAGCTCAAATAATGTTTGACAGTTCAGCAATAAGACAAAAAACAACCTTCTTTTTTTTGTCTTTTTTAACGCAGATAATTTAATACAATAAAGAAGCAGAGACATCAAAGCAGAGAAACTATATACATTGCACAAAGCATTGGGAATCTGTTCTCTTTTCAGCATTTTGACATGTGCTATGTAGTGTGGTTGCAGTTATTAAGAAAATACAGACATCTTTCCATGCAGTCCTCCTGCTATTTAAAACAATCATGTGAAATCTGTTTTGATGCTGCACAGAGACACACACAGCTTTATTACTGGCTTTCTGTGAAGGTGGGCAGAATATGTTGGCCTTGTGCTTCCTTAGAGTGAAAGCACAGCAGCTAATTCTGAATGAGAGACGTAGATTAGATTTATGACACAGGACAAGTTTTGTGTATGTAGGCTGCTTTCTTGTTCCATCTTTCGAGCTCTGTTTAACTTCTTTTGAAGCATGTTTGATTAGCATTTATTGCCTGGAAGGGTGTTTTCAGAGATTTTCCTGTCCTACAGCATAAGACCTTGGTAGGGCTGCTCTTGAGACCTAATACAGAGGGGCTGCCCTTATGATCTCCCTTATCTCGAGGTAAGCATGTAAGCCTCCTGTGCTGTAATCAGCACAGCAGTTCCTGAAAGACTTGATGGAGGGGACAAAGGTTCTAATATTCTTAATTTTTCAGAAAATGTCTCTTTTATGGATCAGGTGATGATCCTTAACACCCCAAATCCCTGTCTGTCTTCAAGCAGTTAAAATACGTACAGACTTGAATGCAGGGGATGACATAATTTAGTCCTCTCAAGAGGATAGGTTTTTTTATAATTATCATACCTAAAAGAGTTTTACAACAGCGAGGAGACAGTGCTAGCAGATTACTAAACATTAGATTAATGAGAAGGGGCAGGATACAAAGTTTTAGATGGGGCAGAGATGAATGGTAGTCGCTGTGCTGTTTTATTTAGCAGTTTAAAAAAGAATTATTTTGCCATATTATGTTGACTATTTTTAGGCTTAGGTGAGATTATTGTCCCAAGTAAAGCCTTAAGAGCATGGGAAGAACATTTTCTCACAGAATGAATAAGGTGACACTGGCAAATTCCAAAGCTTTGCTTCTCACTTGGGTGAAAAGGTGAGATGGCAAGACTGATATTAAAAATAAATATGTATTTGTAAAAACGATAGGTGCATACACCAGGTCAAGGCTCTCTTGGCAAGATTCCAGATGCACTGAGTTATTTTAGGATTATAAACTTTTGAGTTGGGTAGGTGTATCTGGTAGGAAGGGAAATTCAGTAGACCATTGTCAATACAGAAGAGCTGGTCTCCCTTCCTGTCAAGTGTAAATAGACGTCTTCTGACCTGTACTGGGTGAAGGCTTTGGACATAAATATTCATCTATTATGAAGGCTTCTACTGTGAATAAGAAAACCTTATGGGTTTTGTCCTTTGGTTATGACCCACGATGGACTACAGAAGGAGACCATATTTGGTAAGAATTGGACTTTGTATTTTATTAATGTAAATAATGTATTATATTGCTTCAAAGTATTGGCTAAAGAGCTAGGCTAGACATTGGCTAAAGAGATAGGCATCCAACAACAACAAAACTGTGAACCAGACCAAGAAGATACAAGGAAAGGAATTGGGGTTGTTTTATCTTGAATCTTGAGATGGATTCCTGAGATTATTTAGTGCTCTTTTAGCCACTAGAGTTCCCACTGGACTCTGATTTGTCTTGATCTGGTCCGGTCCAGACATTATTACTTAATGTTTTACATATTCCAAGATGTCCCTTGGATTACTAACCAGACTCCATTACGATGTCAGTCATCATTTCCCCTGGAATAACTGTCTTGCTGCATCCAGATAACCATTTTCATATGAAGATCATTTGTTGTTGCCCAACATGGAGAAATTCCAAATACTACTCCAGCTGGGATGACAAGGTTTTCAGACAGTGGTAGTAACTCCAGCATAAACTCCTACGTAGAGGAGATAGACTTACATTAAAAACATCTTTATAATCTGCAGCTATTCCCCGTGGAAAAGGGATTTTAGGATGGATGCATCTCTTTATGTAGGTGAGACCATAAAATCAGGCTGAAATATATTTAAGACACCAGCTAAGTGCACAGCTAATTCCAGCATAGCTGAAGAAGGACTTTATGGAAGTATATGGGTCAAGAGTTAATGGCTGGAAAATATGCAAAGCCTAACAATTGAAAAACACATTTGCTAGGCTGTTTTTTGGTATAAAGCTGGTAATATAGCAAAGTAGTAAATGAGAGCGACTTGTACTGCGTAACTTCGGTACAAAACAACAAAAAAAAGCAATTAACATTTCCAAAAGGCATTTTATGCTTTTCAGATGAGAGTAACATTCCAAACGTAATATTTAATTTGTATGTCAGCAGGTAATTTTCCTGGCGTATTATGTCACTTTCTGAGCATATCTAGAGAAACAGGATCAATACTAAACTGCTCTCTTTTTTGTTGTTGTTTTCTGAAAAATGATAATGCAGTTGTTCTTAATTATGGAGAATGATAATCATTATCATAAAATAATCGTGTTCTGTGCATCTGTAACAAAATGTAAACAAAAAACTATTACTAATGGCAATAGCAACAGCAATTCTTACTTTTTTTGTATGAGTTAGGCTTTATTAGTATCAGGCCAATTATTCTGTATCATTACAGAGTAAGACTTTAAGGATGTGGGGAATGAGGCATTGTGGGGACACAGAAGAGCAAAAAGGAGCTGTGGTAAACTTTGAATAATCCTGTGTTTTAATTACATCCTGCAAACCTTTAAGCACATGTTGAAGTTTGCTGGTGTGAGTGCTGAAGCTGCTGATTGAAACCTCAATTACCTGGCCGTAGTGAGAGCATCACTTTAAAGCAGGAGCTTCCAGCCTGTGGCATAGAAGGCACATATGGCCCATGAAACATCTTGATGTATTTAATGAGAGCCCACTGAAGAGGAAGGATAAATATCCACCAGGCAAGTGTTAGCATGGTACAAACTGCTGCTTCCTCAGCACCAGCAGGGCTGCGTTTCCAAATGGCTGCTGCCTAAAAGGGGACAGATGATCCAGTCTAAAAGGGATAATACAGAAGATCCTCACTCAGAGCCTCACACAAGGAGATGTTCAGACGTGAGCCTCAGTCTGTTTCACTCAGCGTTGCATAGGTAGAGCTTATTTCCAAAGCACAGAAAAGCACACCCAAGCTGTAACAGTATTAGTGTAATTATTACAGCTTCTGAATTAGTAACATGCTGTGCATTAATTTCTAGGGTTCGAAATTCTTTTTTCCCCAAGTGATATGAAAACTTCTATGAAAACACTCTTCACATACTCAGCCTTTGATCCATAGCTGGAGCAACTGTAGTTCCAAAGTCTAGTCTTGCTTTAAATGTTGCTTACTGGGCTGAGTATTTGTGTTCCCTAATTCAGGACATTTTGTTTTCTGTCCTCAAAACAGGGACTCTCAGAGAACGACATGATTCAGAAAGCTTGAGCTCAAAACATGTTAAATATTTTTGAGAGAAAAATAGTGCACGTTGGTGTTAAAAAAATAACTCTGAAATGAGATGACAGTTCTTCTCTGAGCAAGATGCAGCTGCTGTGTAGCTCACTAGAGGGCATGTTACCGTACTTTATGATCCTGAAGATAAAGAAATTCTGATTTAAGAGAAAAAAAATATATAAAAAAACCTGATATAGCTGTGTTGCAAATAGAAAATGTTAGACTTGCAGCCCACTCATTCGAGTATGTTGCTTAGAAAGGAAGTTTAGATTAGTCTTGTAATATGCATGTAGTGCCTTTATCAGGGAGCTGAGGCAGAGGTATGCTCTGCAATTTACTCTGAATTAATTTTATCCCCTTCTTTGTTCTTACTGGTTTTTGTTAATGTTTCTCTGGGAAAGAAAAAAAAAAAAAAGTAAATACCTTACTGATCCCTTCTTGTGGAAGCTGCCAGAATAAGCAACTCAGATATTCACTATAAATATTTCAGAATATCTAGCATTTCTATTTGTAACCACTTTAATCTTGTACACATGTTAAAGGAAATCAATTTTTAAAACCAATTATTTTAGATTTAAGTTTTCTGTAGGCAATAGGACATGGAGGACCTGGTTATTTTTAATATATAAACTATGCCCTTACCTTGGAGCTTTAAAATACAGAAGCATTCGGGTCAGTTGTTTTCATCTGCTGTACAAACAACCCCTAAATCTCCTGAATTTCCTAAGTATTTCCAGTCGCTTTCAATTTTGGGGTTAAAAAAAGTCATAGTCCAAATAAGTCCAGCAAAACCAGTTTCCCCCTCATTTTTCTCTTGTGTCTCATCTTTTGCTTGAGTGCAAAACCATTTATGTCATTTACAACTATAACAACTTTGTATTTGTTGAAGTGAGAGGACACAGGTATAGTACTGCCTTGTTTAAGAATAAATGATGAATGAAATATGGCAGAGGATGTTGCTTTGGGAGTCCTGGGCCAAATTCTGGATTTCTTCACTTAGGGTTTGAACTAAAACAAACCCTTACTGATACAAACAGAACTTTGTTGAGCCGTGTTTTTCCAAAGCAGCATCCTTCATCATCTCTTAGCTCCAAGAGCTACATCTAAAAGGGAGCAAACAATAAAAAAAGTCCAGTAATTCTTTTGGACTTGGCAGTGAAGAGCCTTGCACAGGGACTCTGTAACTTCACTGTCTGCTGAGGTTGCTTGTTTCATGTCTCATCCATGTCTAAAGAGGCAAGAGGTGAAGTGTTGGTGTGGTCTGTGAGTGGCCACTGAAAGCTGCCAGCTCATCTTTGCCTTGCAGTTCAGTTGAAACCCATCTGCTAAATTCTGATTCCTGACCCATCACAGGCCATGACGTTACCCACTCTCAGATTTTCATTTGTCTGATCAGCATCCAGCCCCACCTGAGCTTCCAAAACTCTTCGCTTTGCCTTCCACCCCCAATGTGTGCACTCATTTCTCAGAGCCCGCTCCTGTGCTCAGCCCCTGAATGACCCTTCACATGGCTTTTCTCTCCTGCGCTGTTAGTATGCCCTTTCTGAACTGTTAACTGTACATTTTTTTGGGGGTGGGGAAGGGGGCAAATATACTGCATCTGTGCAGAGAATGTTAAAAACAGAGGGGAGAGAAAACGCTGCACTTTGGACGTGTAATAGCTAGAAATCAGAATGTTATCCTTCTTAACCATCCCTCAAAGTTCTCTTTTGCAACAGTGCCTATAAAAAGCCTCTGAAGGATGGTATGGCTGAGTCACAGAGGAGACCAGATCACACTATGGCTTTAATCATAGCGCACAAAGATGTGAAACACAAGTATATGGAAACTAAACATCAGTGGCTACGTACTCCTCCCGTACCCTTCATAAAGCAATTTAAATGGTGTCTTCCCTGAGCCAGAACCTCTGGTGATAACCGTGGCTTTGAAACAGTGAACGTGTCAGTGGACATGGGGCAGATGTCAGAGCTGGGCAAACCCCAAGGTTGTTTGGCTAGCAGGGCAGGTTAACCTGCTGCCTTCTGCAGCCAGCACCCAGCCAGCTGGGTTAAGATCAGCTCGGGGAGCTTGGCGCAGCGCTGAGCCCCAGCCGCGGTCCAGAGAGGGGACCGGGTGGCGTAGCAACAGCAACATGGAACAAAAATCTGCTCTGGGAGATGGGGACAGTTGTCACAAAGCCTCTGTGAAGCTCGTTTGTCATGTAACAAAAGTCCCTGGGTACATTCTCTGCCTCATCTGTAATAAGACGGAAAACAGCTGGGGCTAAGCTGACACACCTCGAAATTGCATTTTAAGTCAAATTGTTATATTAATAACCATCCCTCTATGTTACCTTACATTCTGACTTGGTAAACACAACAAATGTAACTCTGTTCAGCCATAATGATGCAGGAAAAAAAAAAAGTTTAAAAAAACCCAACAGGCTCTTTATTAAAGAAAACAAACTTAGTGTATCATACTAGCAGGGAACTTTTTTTCTTTTCAATATTGTTTCCCTTATTAAAGAAGAACCCCATTCTGCATCTGCCATGAAGATTTGGATGGTGGGTTGAGATCACACTGAAAGTCAGGGTGGCCTAGATCAGAAAAGCTGCATTTCACAGAACATTTGCTATTGATATGTTGGGAAAGTGTCAGACTTGCGGGAGGACTGGAGAGTATTTGCATGATACATTAATAAGAAACAGTTTAGTATACTAGATTACTAAAGCATGGTTAATTTTGAAGCCAAAGCCCACACATTCTTAACTTTGTTTCCCAGCCGAAGAGCCAGTATACTCATGTATGGTAGAGGAACCAGTGTTATTCTTTGAAAGCAAACCCAGCGTTTAGAAAATCCAAAGCTGAGCTAAGAGCACAGCACATAGGCATCACACAGGATATTATTTTAAACCGTGAGGCAGAAATGTCAGTACATTTGATATCTTTATTTGCAGCGTGTGTGTTTTGAGAAAGCAGGTTACATACGTTCTTGCTTTACAAGTCTCGTGAAACTGAAATAGTTTCCTTTGTCCTGGGAAGCTCAGTGTCTGACAGACTGACAGGAGGTCTGCTCCACAATCCTGAGAGGTTTTTAAAGATGCAGGGACATATTCTCCTTTCCTTCACTTCTGAAAGGGAGCTGCTTTTTGAGACTGCTCTCCTCGTCTCATGAGCATTTTGAAAAACAAGTTAATTTCTGAACTGCAGAGTTTGACTGAGTTAAGCTCAGTTAAACTGAGTTTGCTCTACAGCAGCCCCAGCTACAGCACTTGTCTTCTGAGAGCATCTATCATCTTCCCCACCTTGAAGGGAGTGATGGACCCATGGGAATATGTGTCCTCTAGAGCCAAATTTAAACATAGTACTGACAAAGTAATCCCATTTTCTAAAATCATATGAAGAATTAGAGTAAACCAAGTATATTTTCCATTTAACCAACACAATAATAATAAAAAAAATAATACAGCCTCTAAGTTGAAACCAGGCTTGGCACTCTTGTTGCTGCGGAATGGAAAAGGGACCAAATGCTGCTGTAATTTGTTGGTCATCTGTAAATTCAGTGTTTAGGAACTAGCAGTAATTTTTATAATACTAAAGTCCAAGTGTGAGAGAGAGAGCGCGTGTGTCTGTATGGGAGTGAGTTTCTAATTGTCTTTTTTTTGGGAAGGGAATGTTCTCTTTGATGATGAACACAGTAATAGGTAGTGATTTTTCAGTGAAGCAGCAGAGCTCCACCTCCCAACGCTTTGGGTTGGGCACATGCCTTACAGTTAATTTCACCAGGGCTCCAGTGAGAAATTCTTGGGTTGTAGATGGTCTTCTCTGAAAAGTGCCCTAGACTCGTGCTGCTTTATTTTTTTATTGCTTTTTTTTTCCATCTTTTTTTTTTTTTTCAGCCTCTTCCCCCCCTGCTCCCTTTCCCTATTTTCTTTTCTGAAAAATACCCAGCTCTGATAGTAACCATCTGGGTTGCTTTGATGGTTCGTTACTGACAACACGGTTTGTGTGTGGTGGTAGCAAATAAAAAGAATCGTCTCTTAGCCTTTTACCAGGTCACAAAACAGTACAGTTTGGGATGGGGTTATTTCCACATAGATACTATACTCACTGCTTCTGCCTCAGTGATGCTGAGTTGATGATCAACTGTAAACCTGTGGGGACAGAGATAACAAAGATGTATAGTTGGACAGTATGTATGTTTAAAAAAAATCATAAAAGAGATATTAATATGTTTACTGTTGCAATTTTGCTTTGAATACTTAGAGAATCCCTGTGAAGAACCTTCTTTGGAACAGTTCTAGACAAGGTACCGCCTTTTTATCACAATACTATGCTTGTGATGCTTGTAGATATGGATGTAGTTTATTTTTTCAGTGAGTTTATACAGAATTTGCAAACTAATATCAGAATTGATGCTTTGCTTTCATAAGAAGCCATACATAGAAGTTAGCACTTCATTCTATTTTCTTCTTCATTCCCCTCCATTTCAATATTGCAGATTATTTACCGTTACTTTGTGAAAAAGTCCTGGCCAAGAAAGATTAAGGTTTAGCACATCAGAAACAACTTATTTTCATTTGGTATGTAAAATTAGTAAGATTGCATAGCCCAGACATAAAGTATGGGGTAGAATTGGGTTATTCTTTGTACACTGGTAACCAGAGCCAAGTCTAAGCAGGTATGTAGAAGTAAAAAATTGTGATTTTTAAAATAGAAAGGAGAAGTCCAAAATAGATCAGACTGGCAAATGAAAAAAAGACAATGTATTGGGTTGCACGTTTGAAACCTTGGGTTAAAACCTATTAAAAAATAACCATAAAGCTTTCCTAGATTATTATCTGTTTTACTTCTTCCTATTAATTCTTAGTGCTTGGTTCCTTTCCCCATTAGTTTTTGCTCTCTTCCTCATAATTTGAATTCCACTGCTTTATTAATTTAATTATTCATTCTCTCATTGCTGGTACTTTATACAACGTTGAGGTGGTTGGTAGGCACCTTTTGTTGCAGTCAGGTACTTCTGAGGGGATTAAAAATCTATCATTATTGAACTGGGAAATACAACTGATTTCAGTACTCTACTATGTCAGGATGCAAGTTAGTATTTTGGACTATGAACCACTGCAACAAGCCTCTAGGGAAGCCTAAAAGATCTAGCCTGGGCTGAAAGAATCAGAAACACGAAATGAGAATCATTCTAAAACCTAACATTTCCATGTTTCCATTAATTCATTATGCTTTGCTTTGAAAAAAAAAAATGGAAAATCAGATTCAAAGATCAAAGTCCGCATAGCTTTCTACACACAAGCTAGCATTTCATCTAGATTATACATGTAAATAAAGTTGCAGCTTGCTCCTAAGACATAAAAAGCAAAGGTCAGATGATGGAAATAAAGGGAAAAACATGTAAGTCTGTTTGTTCTACATTTCTTGGCAGCCAATACATTCAGTATTCTGGTACTTGTTATGCAGAAAAATAGAGCTGCCTATTGTGGATAACAGCAAAAAAGGCAAAGGCCTCATTCTGTTCCTCTTGTAACTCCGTCGGTGTCAATGGCCTGAAACCAGGAAATCATTTGTCAGGGGTCTTCCAGTCACCACTTGAGGTTCAAGTGCTAACTTCTTCTAAGACCCAGAAGTTATGCTGAGTAAGCCTGGTGAAAAGGGCCGATTAACTCTTTCAGCTGGAAAAGTCTGAGAAAGAGCAGGGCCTGGAGCCCAGCCTTAGGAAAAGCCAAGCTTTGGGAAGGAAGCTTAGGCTGAGGTTTATATAGTTATTGTCTTTGAATTATCAAAGGCCAGAGTGGGGCCGTTACCAAACACCAGAATGGGAGTAAATTTAGATGCTCCCTGGGGTATTTGTGTTTCGAGCAGTGAAGCAAGCTCCCTTCTCTCTATCACGCTGGGCTGTACACCAAAGAGAAGAGGCTCCCCTTCCTTCCCCTTCTGATCATTTTTTTCTTGTTCTTACACCGACAGAAAAATCACTGCAACCCGATAACACTGTAAACAAATACACCCGAGAGGAAAACTGCAGTACATTCTTAACCTGTAACTATTGATCTGCATAACTGCTCTCCATCACCTATGCATCTAGCCAGGAAAGCAGCATGCACAGTTCACTGAATGGCTACCCTAAATGTGAAAATTTTGGAAGTCTTTGAAAATTTTGGGTGCAAAAAAGTCCCATAATTCCAGGTTTTGCTGCCGCTTTATTTAGCAGCCATATAGGTGTTGTCTTCTATATGGGTTGAACCACTTCTTTTACTGCCCTCTTTCAATAACAGAGCAAAGAGATGGGGTATTCTGGGTGCTAGCTTGGGGTTCTTTTTCTCTGCTGTGCTAGAGTGAGATACTAATTTGTCCTTTTCTCACTTTTGTGAAAATTGAGTATGGAATGTTACTTTTCTCACAATAAACCCCATGTCCCCTGTGAAGCACACCTTTGTAGGTGCTCAGAAAGCAGTCATTAAGTTGGCATTTCAAACAACTAACTGTTTCAACTGAAAAAAATTAGAATTAAAGAAACCAAATCCAAGCAATTAAATCCATTTGCAAAGCAAAATGTTCCATTAAAAAAAAAAAATTGCTTATTTAGAGATTTACTTTATATATTGCCAATTATTACAAGCATATTGGAATGAAAGGGCAAAGCCAATCAGGAATGCCATTGAAGACAGTATTTCATTGAGAAGTGAGATGTCCCATTTTTGGACAACTCTTTATAAAGTCTGCATTTTTTTAAGAATACAACCCAATTGGAGAGGCAGCTCCCAAGTGATAAACACCAGACTCTTATTTTATCACATACAGTCAAATTAGCCTGTTAGTAGAACAAATTTTGACTCTATTCAGTGAACCATTTGGCATAAATTTTTGCCATGTTGTATTACCTCCTGATGCTACAGCAAAGTACTCGTGCTAGAAAAACCAAACCTGTGTGTGGGTTTATGTTCTAGAAGACTTCTCTCTCTACCTTTTTGCAGTGTTCTTAAATAAAGACAGGGAATAAAATTGAGCAGTCGCACAGAGATGGAAGCAACCTCCCTAACTCCTTTCTTTGCAAAGCAGAGGCTCTACTCTGAGGGTATATTACAGCTTGTAGATACACCATCCTAATTCCAGACCCATTTGTTTAAGGTATCTTTGCAATCCAAAGCAAATGATTGAATATATTCATCCATTTTCTGTTTTATACAGTCCTCAGATGTGACTGTGCATTTATCAGAAAGCACGAGATAAATATATTAAACAGCAATCAGCTTTTTCAGTCCTTATTATAGCTAAGGTTGCACAACGGTTTCCATTCTAACTCCCTTTTAAGCCTCATAATTTTTCTGCTGCTTTCATCCCTGAGAAGGGAATTTTCCTTACGGTTATTTTTCTTCGGAAACTTTGAGTAACTTGGCTCCAATATTGCCAAGAATATTGCAAAGAAAAATGGGTGTATGTAGACTTGCTAATTATAAGTATTTTTATTGTTTTAACAACTCTTCGCCATATGCAGCCGGGGGGAGGGAGGCTGAGATTTCAACTGTTTCCATATCAAGTCAGCCGCCTTTCCGGGCTACCGCGGATCCGTGTTTTGGTTTGTACGCCGTGATCCTCTGGAAAACCACGCGCTGTGCACGACTTGCATCCGTCTTCCTCGCAGCGCTTCGTGCTGGGGAGCGTTCTGGTGGGACCAGCACACGGACGCGGGAGGAGGAGGAGAAAATCCCCACCTGAGCGTTGCTGCTCCGCTTGCTCCCATCTGCTTCTGTCAGGGAGAGCTGAGGGTTTCACTTGTGGCCTCCCAGGTTTTGCTGAAAGCCTTCCCTTTGGAAAGCACTTCTTTCTCCGGTTAATGCTGAAACGTGCCTCGCTGCTGGAGTGTGCTCGGGCTGAGTTTAGCTCCGTGACACGGGGAAGATGTTTTGTAGAAAATAATGGAGTGGCTTAAAATAATTTAAGTTATTACATTGGTTTTTGAAGCAGTGTTTATTGTCGGTTATTAATTTTGCTGGACTGGGAGTGTTTCCTTTGGCTTTTGTCATCCTCCCAAGAAATCAGTGATTCCCACTCCAAAGGGTTAATTGTTGCCAGAGGAGCTGATTCAGATCCTGAACTGTGAGCAACCCAGCCAGTCACAGCACACTGCTTAACTGTGAAACCATCCTGGACTGTTTTAATCGAGAAAAGGAGTTATTTATGAGGAATAACAATAACATTCAGTACTCATCTTTTTTTTTTTTGGGGGGGGGGGGGGGGGGAATTCCAAACCAAAACATCAACAGGAGAAAAATCATAAATATGGATTTCAAAACAGTTTATTGCATCACTTGCCTTCCTGCTCCTGAGGAGCCGTGGCGTTAGGAATTAGCCCCAAAAACCCACAGCAATCCAAGGAGGTGATGTTTCTTGCCCTGTTTCCGTGGCCGGGGTTGCACGCTGCGAGCTCGCCGGGCTGCGCTCCCTGCTCCGGCTGCACCCGGGGCCGCATCCGGAGCAGCGGCTGGGCTCGCTGACACCCCTGGGGCGAGGGCAACCTTCAGCGGGGAGGTGAGCCCGGCACCTCTTGCTGTGGCCTGGCGAGGGGATGGATGGATGGATGGATGGATGGATGGATGGATGGATGGATGGATGGATGCTCTGCGGCCGTGGGTGGCGGTGGCCCAGCCAGCGCTGCGCCCGCTCCTTCCAATCGCCGGGGGGGAGCCGGGGGCAGCCCAGAGCTGTCTGTGCTGGAGGCTGCTCGCCTGGCAGCTTGTCCCATCAGCTGAGAAGGGGCTCCCTGGCACTTTTGGGTCACGGGGGTATGGCTGCGGGTGTCTCTCATCCTCTTTTGAGGAGGAGGAGGAGAAGGAGTCCAGCAATCAGGGCAGTGGTCGCACCCACTCAGTGCTGGTAGAAACACAGCATAAGCCCTAATGAGAGGTTCCCCTGATGTTGATATACAACTCTTACCTGCGGCGAAGGGTTTTGAACAGCCATAGATTGTTCCCCTGGTGCTAATATAAAACCATTACCTGTGGTGAAGGGTTTTGAACAGCCCTAGATGGCATTACTGGGGATTTCTGGAGCAGACACCCACCTGTTGTGCTTCTGGGTACCGCACACCCCAGCCTTCCTCTGGGTGCTTCGCTGGGTCCGCAGTCCCAGGACACAGAGCATTTGGTGGACAGGCTGGAGCGAGGGGATCCTCTGTGTCCCCACTCTGCAACCAGTGCCTGGGCTCTCTTCCCTTTGCACTGCCGTGCAAAGCCTTCTCTGTAGAGGGGGGAATTGGCTGTGAGCTACATACAAAAATGGAAAAAGGAAAGAAATAAACCCAAAACGTGTTCCAGCAGAGAGCTGTAGGACAGAAGGGGAAGAAAGAGCTCCCTAAATGTGCTTTTTTGAAAAGAAAATGTTGTATCGTTGAACTAGAGCCTTAGCAAAAACTAGGCATTGCTTGATGGTCCTGATTGAACTTTTTTTAGTCAGAAATGAAATAAAAGGAAGAGTAGGCCCCAAGGGCAATGCTAAGGGAGATTTGGCCATATCCAAGATGTTAGAGTTGCTGGAAGGGGCAATGGAAATTCAGTGCAGCTGGTGGACCTAAAAAATAATAACAAAAAGTAATACACCTCTGTGTTACAGAATGGCTTTCATACAACAAATATCCCAAAATGCTTTATCTGAAATTAAAAACAGATTTAATTTGAGGAACAGGTAATTTTGTTTATTTAAGGGTAAGAAAAACATAGGATGTTAGACTGAACTCAAGCTGGTGTAATTTAAAACGGTTCAATTGAAGTCAAGTGGCTTGAAATATAGATGCTGTAAAATAGTCAGGATTATAATCTAGCCTATAATATTTTGCATTTACGGTGTGTAATTTTTGCCATTTGGAGGAGGTCGGGTAAGGGATATCCCTATTTTCCTTGTACTTTTTTTTTTGCCCTTAAATTGAATATATTAATTTCTTGCGTTCCTCTGTTTCTTGCTTTTGCCATCATTTCTCCTTTACTCTGCATTTTACAAACATTTCCTCTTCTAAAAAAATTCAGAAACAAAAAGGGGGGAAAAAAGTAAGAGGACAAAAGGTTACTTTTCTTTTCCATGTCTTTCCTGCCTCTCTAAAATCCTCTTCTCCCCCAAGAAAAATGAAAGAAGGGCTACAATAATGGAACTCCCTGGCAAAGAGTATAAGGGGTGGGGGTTCACAGAGAAATATAAAGAGTAGAAAAGCGATTAAAGTTTTGATATTTTCCAATGGAAATAACAACAAATGTAAAATTTTTTTTGCCCTCTTTTTATTTTGGCAAGAATAAGTAATGAAACTGCAAAAATTCTACAAAACCTTTGTTTAAGACCGTTAAGCAAAGCAAAATCCATTCCTCAGAGATGCTGTAAGCTGTCTTTCCTTCAGAGCACCTGCACAACAGGTCTTGCCCTATTGGAAAGATACCTGTTTCAATCCCCACTAGGTTTAAACTAGTCTGGAAACTTGGGTGAATCCAGATAACAGATGAAATTCTTAGGTCAATTTGGACTGATTTGGGGGATGGGGGGGAAATAAAAAAGAGTTTGGGCACCTGTTCTTAAACATCTGAAAAGCTTTCAGCATTTCTCCCTAGTTTTCTTCAAACTTCTAGAGGTTATGAATATATGGGGACTTTATTTACATCTAATGACTTGGAATGTAGCTTTCTTTCTACATTTATAAAGTAATAATTTTAGTAATATATTGTTAGATGTATATTTAATTAGACAGTCTGGTGCTTTAGGTGCTGTGTGCCTCTCTAATATCACACATGTCCATTTATTTCAAGAGGAGCTGAAGGATACTCACATGAAATTATCATACTGTGTCTTTTATTGTCGAGGATTCTCTTTGCATGTCTCATCAGTTTATTTTGCTCTCTTTATAATCTTCCCTCATTCAAAGCAGCTCTGGTGGAGAATACTCCACGGCTGACTTACACATTTCTGTTCCTTCCTGGGTAAGAGCAACAGAAGTGAGAAAATACCCAAAAGAAGTTTAATTTGAGGGGGGTTACCATTGCTGTGACCAAAGTCAGCAAACAAATCCATTAATAGATTCAGAGCCTGGTTAGATATGCCATAAATTCTGAGTTGTATAAAGCATTTTGGAGAGGGGGCTGTTTGAAGTGCAAATATAACGCAGCAAGTCCAGACTTACCTGGAATGTTATCCTAGGGGTGAGAAGATGATGTTTTGCCTGTCCAGATTTTGTGGTAATCTTGCAAAACCCACTGACTTGCTATTTTTACAAATTTGGTACTATCCATGAGGCAGGACAGATCAGAGCAAAGGCTCCATGGCGACTTACACGGAGGATACCGGGAGGAGAGCTGTGGATTGTGATTCATGCGCTCTGCGTGGATTTATCCCGGCGGAACCCAAAATGTGAGCAGGGCAATCCAGGGTAAAAGGAAGATGAAATGCAGGATTGACATTCTTAGGAAGCTGTTACTGGTTTGTGTTTCTCCATCTCAGCCTGATCCTACGTAATGGGTGGGTGACCGCTTGCGTGTGCGGCTGCGCGTGCACGGGCGTATGTATAGCGCATACGTATGTCGATGTGGGTTGCATGTTTCTCTGGGGTTGTGATTTCACCCGTTTTCTCTGTGTGTGTGTGGTGTGGACATGGCTCTCTGCCATCTTTCTGTGAAATTAGCTGTTCATAGCTTTTCCTGCAGCCCCGATAGCTGTTTGGTTTGGGGTTTGGGAGGGGTGAAACGCCAAGAGGACTGGGTGTCAAAAGTCAAGTCTAAAACAACCTAGAAGGACTGGCTTTTATTGTTTTCTTGTGAAACTGCAAATTGCTTACTGATCTCTTAGAAACATTTCCATACAAATGTCTTCAGGAATTATCTGAGATGAAAACAAATGTTTTTTTAGTTTATTTAAGCCTGCACAAAGATGGAAAAAAATGAAATGCAGTGATTAAGGAAGACTTTTTATTTTCATTCCTTAACCCTTGCAAAGTTGAATACAGGGGGGAAAAAAAAAAAACCAAAGTGAAATTTTCATTCTAAACCTAGTTTTCTGAAATTAAGTGCTAATAAAATTGTTTCCAGCTTCAAACCCGGTATCTGAAACCTGAGTCGGAGTAAATGCCATGCTTTGTAGAACAGATTAAAATCCAGTCCTGGGAGCTGATAAATCGTTTCAGTGGTTACTTAAAAAAAAAAAAAATTATATATATATATATTAGTAGTAATCCTCTAAAGTAAGAGGTCATTAGATAAGAAAGATAAAAAAAAAGAATCTGCCTTTTGAGATGGGATTAATCTCCCCAAAAACCGCAAGGTATGAGCTGTTGAAAAAGATGTAAATTAATCTGCTCTTTACAAGATGCTCTATTTAATACGATACAAGCCCTCATATTAGGACACCCTGCTAGCAGTCATGTGTCGATAGCATTGAAAGAAACTTCCCCAAGGTGAGGTGGTTCCTGGAGTATTCCCTGCAGAGAGGTCCTAAGCCACCAGGAAGGCTTCTGCTCGCTGAGAGAGAGCTGGAGCACTGGGGAGCAAAAGAGTGACCCACTCCTCCCTGGTATTTCTTTCCTTAGCACGGCTGTTAATTTAGTAGAAATGGCATTTCAGACACGCATTTATTCTTTACCTCTTCTGCCAGGTAAAGAGGTAATGGCAAAGAGTTGATAGATTAGAGGAGGGACACCTCAGGAGAGGGGAAAAACATGAAAATCCTCTGTGCTGGTCCCGGCCAAGGTAGACTTCATACATGAGCACGTGGGACAGCACGAGGGCTGCTCATCTCACCATCTTTTGTCCCTTCCACCCCACTTTCTCACACCCAGGGGAAAGACCAGGGCTTGTGTGGCAGCACACAAGTGCCCCAGGGTGATGTTCTGTGCGCTAAATCTTTTGCAGGTAGCGGAAAAGCAAAGAGCTGAGTTTATCCCAGTTCTCCTGATTTAGTGTCTGTGTTCCCTTTTTGGCAACACGGTGTTTTGGAGCTGTGGCAGGGAGATGTGTGGCCTTGGAGCGTGTGGCTGTGGTTAGTACCACCTGGATGGTTCACGGCAATTGGCCGTTTGCTCGTGCCAAAGAAACTGAGAAGATGAATCCAGATTAAGCCTCTCGGGTTGCTAGCGGCACTGAGCAGCGCCACGTTTAGGATCAGGGCTGTGCAGCATCAGTTGCTGGGTGTGCCCTTTACCTGGGCAGCGGACTTTGCACGCTCAGGTGTAAGATTTGGCCGCATTCCCGTGCCAACCCCACGTTTTCACAGCACTGCAGGGCTAAGGTGCAGTTGCAGTTCTGTGCCCTGCCTGTCCCCGGGGTTCCCCGTGCCCTGCCTTGTCCCTGGGGTTCCCCGTGCACTGCCCGCACCGTCCGGGCTGGAGGAGGAGGAGGAGGAGGAGAAGGAGGAGGAGGAGACCCTGCGCTTTCGCTCCTGCTCGCTGCAGAGGCTGAGGCAAAAAGAAAAAGGAGGAGGGGAATAAAAAGTAAGGAGGGGGGGGAGAGAGAGTGAAAAAAACCCCCTAAGCCCAGCTTTTGCCGGTGCTGCTTGGATTGGATCTGGTTTGAGTTTCCTCTCTGCTGGCTTGTGCAGCCAGAGAGGAGGAGTGGGGGGAAGTAACTCGCTCGCTCTTCCTCTGCAGCTTAAGCGAACGTGCGGGAGCTGCTCTGGGTGCAGTTGCCTCGTAGCTTATTGCTCTGTTACTACAGAATTGCCTGGACTTCTCGAGGACCTCGAGGAAAAAGCCAGCGCTTCGCAGACCCAATAGCTGCTCAGAGCCGCTAGACTTGACACGTCTTTTTTTTTTCCTAGGGGATTCTTTTTAAAACTGCTTTTCTCCTGCGTCTCTCAACAGCAGTTCCTTGAGTGTGTGGCATTGAAGCCCATTGCTTTGTTAACAACTTTGGGAGATATTTTTTACAACTTTTTTTTTTTTCTCTCTCTCTCTTTTGTTTCTTTGCCTTAAAAAAGAAAAAAACAAAAAAAAAAAAAAAAAAAAAGAAAAAGAAAAAAAGAAAACTGATCCTTTTGGGGGGAGGGGAGATGATCGTGCTGATGTGGAATAAGCGCTCCCACTGTCTCCTCTTACTAGCCGCGGTCCTGATCGTGGAGAGCTCCCAGCTAGACAGCTCCAGCTCCAAGGTGAACTCCATCAAGTCCACCCTGATGGGGGAGGCTCCAACTCAGGCAACCAACAGATCCGCAGGCATTCACCAGGGACTGACGCTCGCTAGCAGTAAGAAGGGCAAAATGCTAGAGCAGATGGGAAAACCTCCCAAGCACTATCATCGGCAAGGAGAGGTAGGACATCACTTCATTGCTCGAGTATCTGTCCGTCTGGCATGCTGTATGCAAATGATTGCTAGTCTTCCCCTCTCAATATTTTCAGAGCTTTACTGTATTTAATTAATTGACTTCATTGGGGTTGTCTGGAGCAATATAATCTTATAATTGGCATTAAGAAGCGTACAAGTGGGAGCTGGAAGGTTTTAAACCTTTCATCCTTCTCTGTAGGTTTTAAACCTTTCATTCTTCTCTGTAGGTTTAATAACTCATGACAGAAAGAGTAACCTTAAAAAAAAAAACAACTTCAGCATTTCTTTCTTTGACCCCTTCAAAGGGCTGCTAGAAGTAAAGGAAGAAAATTCTTGTTACCTCTCAGTCATTAAGTGACCTATTTGGATAGGTGAGGAAAATTTGAGAATGAAGTGAAACCTGTGTTTACAGGAGTGAAACAAACTTGGTTTTAAAAATCACACCTAGCAAGCTGATCTCTGATATCTTTCTCCATGGTGAGAATAAAAAAAGCATGCTGCCCCAGTGGTATAGTTTAAGGTACATTCATTTATTTAATATGACAGGAAATAAATTCTAGGTTTCTTGTCCAGAATATATTCCAGTGGTTGTGGAAGTTTTGTTTGATTATGTCCAGTTGACATAAGCAGGGAGTAACAGACTGAGTATGAAGTTTCAGTGTAAGGAGGAAAGGAAAGGTTATAGAAATGTTCTGAAAAAAAAAGTCTCTGATTTACTCATGCAGCTTTCTTTCTACTCTGCTGGGGAACTTGGATGTCTGATAGAAAATTATCTTCCTTCAACTACCTTTGTGGTAAACTATAAAGCATCATTTTAAGCCGTCAGTCCTCTACTTCCCTTTCAAGTCTCAGCTTGGATGGTATGTGGTGCATTGTGGTGTTGAAGGAGGTAGACTTCTTCAGAAAATACAGATTTTCATACTATTGGGTATTAGTAGTACCTCCAAATACAGCTGCTTTTCGTAAGCAGCAGTTGTAGCAGCAAGGGAACTGCCAACACTTGAGAACTAAAAAGGCAAAATGCTCAGTGCCTGAAGGGTCTGTATCTTGCCTACGTTTTCTTTAAAGCAGCAGAGAAGCTGCAAATTCGAGCAATCCACTGTACTTGCTGCAGTGTTTCACATCAGCTCCCTAATAACTGAGTGTTGTCATCTGGTATTGTGTGCAGGCTTAATAACAGCAGTGGTAGGTTTGGGGTTTGCGTGTGAGAAATTTGTTTTTAAACTCCTCCAAGCTTTCTTTCCCTAGCCACTCAATTGTTTTATGATTTACCCAGAATTTGGTTGCCTCTCCTTACCTCTGAGCAAAGTTTAGTAACAGATTCTGTGCCGGAGTTTCATATTACTGAAGTACTGTGCTCTTTCCTAGTTCACATTTTAATAATTACTATGTTAAATAGACCTTGAGGAAATACGGGAGCACGATACACTTTCTTACATGTTCTGTTTGGTTTGGGCTTTTTGTTTGTTTTCTGTATATTCACAAAAAGTCAATATAGAGAACCTATTTTCCCCCTGAGGATTACCTCAGTCTTCTGAGGTACAGCCCCAAACATGGGAAGTTTTGCCTTTTGGGGAAGACTTGACACCTTTCCCTATGTACAACATCCTCAGCACTTCAATGTGCATCCAGAGCAATGTTGAGAACAATTGATTGTGATTCAGCAAGTTCCTGGAGAACAAGTTGCACTTCCCACGGGATTTGCCCCTTATTTGCCAAACTGGATTGCTTGCTGGGGACTACTGGTTACTGGCGTTAACTCACAAGGTACGCTTCAAGTTAGGGTTAGACAGCACTGTGAGTGTCTGTAATGGTAGAATTTATGGCACGCACACTGTTGGTGTTCTGTTCTGTTGGTAACACGCACAAAGCCCTCTGAAGAACCAGTGACTTTGGGTCACAGGGAGCAAACCTGACCTCCCATCAGGGGCTGGCAGTGCTGGTTTCACCCGCGCTCCTGCGGCTCTGCCCCTGGCTCCTGCGCGGTCCCGCGCGGATACAGTCCTTGAAAGCGGTTCAGGTTTGCTTCCAATAATTGTAGATGCTACTTTCTGCCTGAATGGAGCAACACAACACACAACTGCAATAAAAAGAAGAAATGGGGGAAAAAAAAAACACAGAACGTTTGTGATAACGCTTTATCTTTGGTGAATCCTGCAGTTGCAGTGTTGGTAAGGCACAGCATTTTTCAACAGCAGTGTCACACATCTCAACCACTTAAGATAGGAAATTTTCTTTTTTTTAAAGTACTTTCTATTAGGTCAGTACGTGATTTATTTAGATTATGGGGCTTTAGTTCTAAAGTTTTGCCTGCTGTTTGCTAAAAGAACAGGACTATGCTTTTCTTTCTAAGACAATCTGTTGCATTAGTGGAATTTATAATGTCTCACCTTTCATATCTTGGTAACATTGAGTAGTGAGTTGGTGTCTTGTTTACATCTAGGAAATAATTTTTGTGAGGACTAAGGATTTGCAACTTAAAAGAAAATTTTGCTGTTGTGACAGCTCTGAGTTGTGCGTTCAACTCTGTAGTTACATGTGGTGGAAATCAGAGGAGTTTCACCAAAACTGGTGAAAGGACCATCAGCCAGCAACCTATTTGCTCATTCAGCTTGGTTGAATAACGCAGCTTCAGAATGCTTCTCTAATGTGTTAATATAACATTTTCAATTATGTTAATTCTCAGGACTAGAAGCAGCTTGGGAGTCTTTAATGAGCAGTAAATCAAGGGATACAATAGTTCATGGCTTATCTGGGGTGTTGATGTATTTCAGCTGGTAGTTGCAGTGTTTCTGCCCAGAAAGGGAAGACCCAGCACTCCTTTTGTCAGGCAGAGTTCCAGATCAAATTAATGAAAATACTCACGTGAGCAAAGCAAGCTGACCTGTCTTGCTGGAGGGACTGTCAGGGCAGATGTGGATTTTAGTAAGACATTTTTGTGTCTTTCTGAGGAATATTATTTCTTTTCTGTTCTTATTCCCTTGGATGGTCAGAGCATGAGAAGCACTGACGTGCTATAATTGGTGAGATTTCAATGTCTACACTGTTCTTCACTGCCCCTCCTGTTTCCCCCTTCCTGCAAGCTACTAATGTTTTCCCATTTTCACAGAGAATCAGAAAGTATGTGCAGCATTTGCAAAAGGGAAAAATATGCTCAGAACTAGGACCGTGCAGCACACGTTAGGCTGGGTTACCGTTTGGAGGTCAGTATTATACATGCCATCACTGTCCTTTCAAAACTTGATTTAGAGAAATGGCTTCTAGGAGCAGCTAACACCTCAGTACCGTAGCCTCTTGGAGAAACTGCTCTGGATATGTAATCTCTAAATAAATAAAATACACTGAGTAGACTCTGAAAAGAAAAAGGTCAGATTAGCAGTGACGGTGGATTAATTTTTCTGCATGTTGCCTGTATCTTCCACTGTGCTGGGGCAAGCTCTCCTGTGTGAGAGCTCTCACTGGACTATAGAGATGCAACTGGAAAGGGAAAATCCGTATATCGTAGTGGTGATGGAAAGGCATAGTCATTCCATAGATTCCTGGATGATGGCTCTGTGGCCTCTTTAATTCACTTTGCCATCTTTTTGACTTCTTCCCTCTGGGGTATAGTCTCCTCTGAGGATGGTCCCCTCCATCACTGCTAGGGATTGCACTCCTTCACACTCATCACCTTTAGAAGTCTGGTAGGCTTGAGACCCACCAAACTTTATTTCCAGCCGTTTTCCTTTAATCCATGGGTGCTATTACCTTCTGCCCTTTCCAGGTCCTGGCCACAAGCCACTATTTCAGTTCTTTCCCCAGCAATGTATCTCTCTCATTCCCTTTGCTGCTGCATAGCTGGTTAGGCTCGTGCTTGCCAAAGGGACTGTCCCTCCCACGTCCCCCCCACGCACGATGGGAGCAGCAGCAATGAGGGGAAGAACTGTGACGGCCAAGAGAGGGGACTGGCACAATTCTGGGGCTGAATAATTGATAAAGAGGTCTGGAAAAGGGAGAGAGGGGTGCATATCTGGGAGTGTTAATGCTGCAGAGGCACAATAGACAGATACCAGATAAGCATTTGTAGTCCAAATGTACTCAGTTTAATTTTAAAAATGTAATTTAAAAAAAACTCTAGTCACAGCTTGAAGCTTGAGACCACAGAAGCCAAACCAAAAAGACATTAATCCAAATGGCTAAGTTGACACTGATCTCATACCTATCAGCACATGGCCATACATGTGTTTCTTGAACAGGACGCAGTTACCCACAAGGACTTGCTAGAAAATGCTTGGATGATGCTTTGTAGCAAGTAAAACAGCATGAGATGTGGTAATTGACTGCAATGCCATGAGAATGTTACAATAAAATGTACCAAAGACACCAAAAATGCAACCGCAATATCTTGAATAGCTAGCGACCAAGACAGCAGAAATTATTTCTCTATGGAATTACAAATAAATTAATTATAATACCTAGAAATTGCATCCACCAACAGCTGCTTCTTTTTTTTTTTTAGTATATAAAAAAGTAAATACAGACTTGCTAAATTTGTGGGTGTCACCAGATAATGTATTCTTTGCTGTTTGCTGTTAGGAATCTGGTAGACATACTGGTTTACCGGCAGCAGTCTTGCTAAATAGCTGAGTGGCTTGCCTCTTAATTGCAAAAATGGGCTGCAGAGTATTATCTCCTTTCTGGGTCAGTCGTGGTGTCCCCTTCAATTTCTTGTTATTATTTGATTTCTTAATACAGAGCAAAAGCTCCTGTAAAGTGGCTTTACTACAATTATTTCCTATTAATGTTGCAAGAGTGCCTAGAAAACTTCTAGGACACTGATGTGTTATTTGGTGTGCAGATAGAAAGAGTTTCTGTCTGGAGAGTCTGTCAGAGTCTAAGGACAAAACACAAAAGATGATGAAGCACGATTCCATTTTGCCCTCAGAAAAAACGAGTCTGATTAACTCATTATGTTCAATTAACTGATGCTTTGCAGATGCAAATATAGCACCAGTTTAATTTTGATTTTAATTATCTCAACACCGGATGTATCTTGCAAGCACTTCATATCTCATGGTTTGTCAGCCGAGCCTTTGGTCCTTTTACAGTTGTACTTACAAATGCCTTACCCTGGAAATGTCGTTTAGGAGGAATTTAACTCTGCAAAGGAGGAGTCCCGTGAAGCTCCTGCTTCTGTTTGGTTTTCTGAGCACTGCTTTCCTCTCCAGGTTTCCTGTATCTGAGAATTTTTTAAGTATATCCAAACAAATTTTATATATATATGTAAAAATGTTCATTTGGAGAATAACTTCAAAGCAGAGACCTTCCCTTCCTGCTTGGCCTTGATGAAGTCCATGCTACCCCCACATGCACACACTGGTTTTGACTGGCAAGAGTCAGGGTGCAATGGGCCAGACGTGGAGGCAGCAGTACCCAGCTAGCCTGTTGTTGTCCCCATGTCCCACCGTGGTGCTGGGGAGCTTTCTGTTCATGTTGGCACTGTAGGCATTAGATGTTTATGATAGCTTTGAGGAGTTGAAGTTTGTATGGCACCACAGAAATGGGGAAGAAAACCAGAAGCCACTTCTCTGCTTTTCCTGTGTTGGTAAAACTCCAAGTGTATTTAGATTTATTTTCTTGTCTTCTTTATTTTTTAAGAAAACTGAGGATGATTCTTTGGAAATCCTTGTCTTTCAGTGCTGTGCTCTAGGCTGTGTTTCTGGTACCTTTAGATTGAAGCCAGTTTCTATGAGCTTCACATCCATTGATGTGGAAGGCCCATACAAAAGCCAAGAAGATCAAGTTTGTTGTGTTACTTATTTTTAAAATTAATTTTGCCTGCAAAAGTCTCTATTTTCATTAGAGAACATGAATATTCATCTCTTCCTTTTTGATCAAGTATGGGTTGTGCAATGACTGTAAGTGCCCCCAAACTGTCACTGTTCTTCAGTATAATTTTTCCCTTTTTGATTCAAGGGCAGATTTTAATGGAAAATTCAGTGAATGTAAGCAATTTCAAATGTGAAAATGGGTGAATTTGTGACACTTCCAAGCTCAGTACAGAATCCTCTGCTCTAGAATGAGCTACAGAAAGTAGTTTTAGAGAGAGAGATGACCTAAAAGGATACATATGGTGGTACTAAATGACCAAAGCACGGCAGTTTTCAAATAAAATAATGAGGTTTGTTCATCTTAGTTACAGTTTTCTTGGGATAGGCCTTCAATCCATCCATGATTTATCAATTTCTGTTCACACAAACAGAACCTGAGTTATGAAAATGAAGGGCTATAAACACACAGTGGGAATGTGAAGTTCACCCATTTAGCAGCTATTCTATTCCCACAAAAGACAAGGGCGATGCTACAAAAAAGAGAAAGAGTTTGAGTTGATTTTTTTCTACTTTTTTTTCCCCCCCCTCAAAGTGCATAAGCTCATGGTTCAGCCCCTTGGGACTTGTCTTAAAGCTCAGCTTTGATAGGATTGAATTTTCATATGCACAGTAATGAATCTTGGAGACGCGCGTGTTGCACAGATGCAGGGCAAATGGCACTGCCTCAGCATTTCCAGCAGCAGCCAAAGGTGGGCTGCTCTGCACATGCTCAGGAATGAGGTGTTGCTTCACTCTGCAAGCCCTCTGCCTCATTCTCATCTAAGTGTGAACCAGGCCGGGCATGCTTTTAAAAGCGTATTTACCGGCCCAGGGAACGAGAGGACAGGGTTCAGTTCTACATCTTTTGGCAGCTTGTGCTGAGTGAAGCAGAGACCTGCTCCTCTGAATTGCCTAAAGCAGAGGGCTCTGAAAAGGAGCTGCAAACAGAAAATGTCTGTGTCACAGCAGGAAACCTTTGTATCAGGGAAAGCAACGCACCTGACGGGGGGAAAAACTCCTTTATTTTTCACTTTTGCACGAAGCAGGGTGGTTTCCAGAATTATGCCTTTTGCTACGTGTTCCTGCAGAAAATGGTGCACATCTTCTTGGCAGCTTGCTCTGGGGGTTCAGCTGGCATTGAATGCTACGCAGCTGCTCCCTCGCTCCTACCCCCTGCCCGTGGGATGGGGAGCTGCAAAAGCAACAAAAAAGGCTCAAGGTTTGAGACAAAGGACAGGGAGGACTCGCTCACCAGCCCCAAACCAAAAGAACTTACCCAGCAGGTTTTTCCCCTCTTGAATATTTTACTGCAGAGGCGCTGATGGGCTCGGTCTTGGCCAGAGATGGGTCTGGCTTGGAGCTGAGCGAGCCTTTCAGAACTTCTTACAGGAGCCCATGCTAGTAGTCCCCTTTCCTGCTGCTAAAACCCCACCAGACACAAAGCCAATACAATGCTGGACATCTTGCTGTAAAAAAAAAGGTCTTTGGAAGCAGGGGAGAGAACTATGCGTGAAACCAATAATAGAAATGCAAAACGTTGAGCCCAACTAATCTGGTTGGTGAAGTATCTGAAAGAGTTAGACTGTGTCCAAAAAGGTACTGACAGATGTGCTACCATCTTGTATTTAGCCTTTTTGCTTTCATATGGTTGGTCTGGGGTTGGTTTGTTCTTCATTTGTTTGTTGTTTGTTTCCCATCCCGTTCCATGAACCGTGGCTGAGGCACTCTGGATGGCCAGTGTCACGTACTTGTGTCAACTCAAGCCACCAAAGTGTAGCTTTTATGTTTAATTGGGACTCAGGTCTCACCTCAAGTAGCTTAGGTTGTTTTGTGAACTCATTACTTAAATTAGATTTTTGGCTTCCTAATGCTGCAAGTTCTAAGGAAGTCCCCACCTGCCACCCAGTCTCATGGCTGCATTTCCTGGTGTGCCTGAGTGCTTCTCCTGTTCTTCTGACCATGGATATGTTCATGTGGAGTATAATGCAGAGGTGCTTTGGCTTCTAGGGTTTCTGTGTAGGGTGAGTTTTTATAGAGCATGGGTTTGAATAGAGAAAACTGTCCAATATGGCACAGAGCTGCCAGCAAGAGAAGGGGCTAGGGAACCTTGGCTTTGGTGGACAATTTGTCTTCTCAGTGTGTCTTCAGCAGCAGCTGAGTGACCAATGGCCAAATGAAGCTTCTGCTGGCCTGACCTGGCGGGGCTAGGACAGAGCTTGCCTCCCATCCAGTTCACTGTGAGATCTGGGATACTGTTTTCTGTCTTAAAAAATAAATGCTTGTTTTTCTCTCTGTCTTGTGGGGTGTTAGCTTGTCCAGGACACAGAGACTGAGCTGTGAGTCTCCTACTTCTCTTTGGTAGGAGGAGTACTGGTCAGATACTTTCAAACATCTCCCCTGTCATTTTTCAGACAGGAGAAAAGGAGAGAGGAGATATCAAATGCCCTTTTCCTCTTTTTAGAGCTACAGTGGCATTCCCTACCAAAGAAAGAGTTACAAATTGTGACTGCATTCTTAACATATAGCTTTCACACGGAGACAGACCATATGGTGAGTAGCGTGAAGGGATAAGAACAATAATGGAAGAAGCAGAAGGGAAGAAAAAGCTGGCTACTGTGCTGTGTGTGCATCAGAGAAGGGGGTGACTATTTGGCAGGCTGGAGAAGGTGGCATGGCTGCTGTGATACCTGATGGTGCAATAATGAGTGTTTAGAGATAAACAGCCTGGCATCATTAGTCTTCTCCTGGGAGGGGGAGATTAGCTCATTAACTCCCTGGGGTGATGGGAGCCACCAAGGAAATACAAAGACTTTTTCACGTATTTAGCATAGCCTGGAAGTTTTACCAGACTTGTCATTTTTTATAATTTCAGTTTGTCATCCACTCAGGTAGTGACAATAATACCATCTGACCCACAGAACCAACCACGTGCCATAATGTGTGAGCTAGACACCATGGGGTTGACAAATGAGATGAGGAGTTGTTCTTTTAGACCCTCTCAGTTGCTGTTACTCCCAACAGAACTATATTTGCAATGTAGATTATTCATAACCAAGTAGTTCAACCAACTCCTGTGGTGGGGAAAGAAAGTAGGTGTGGGTCAGAACTAAGGAATGGAAACCCTGGGAGCCATGGAAGAACTGGGAGGCCAGGAGGCTGCCGTCCTCTCTCCACACCTTTGCCAGGGTGGAGCCAAGAGCTGATGCTGCCGCGTACGTTGTCTTGGTGCTAGTGAGGACAACTGCCTAGCAAAAGTCAGGCTACTTTATATTTTGATGGGGGGGCTAAACCACTTAACAGCATAAAATGTTTTGTAATTGTTTGAATAAATACAGGGTTTTTGAAATGCTCTTCAGGAATGCTTGTAAACTTCTGTGCTTGCTTTTGAGCCCATTGCTATCTTACAGATGTCCAATTCCTTGCCAAGGAAATGGCTTTTTAACAAGAAGAATCCTCTGGAAATTAATTTCTGAGGGGGTCCTTGCCACAGAAGCTGCAACAAATTCCAACTGGACTTCAGTCCCAATTGTTTTTTATTACTGAAAAGATAAGTGACCAAGTGAACACTTGTATTATAGCTTCACGACAATTTAAGTATCAAATTGTAGTGTGTGGTGTTGTCTGACCAGCAGATGAAGGTTTTCTCTGTGGAGGGAAATCTCTCTCAGACTTTGTACCAGGCTGGGAAAGCCTCGCTGATCCCAAACTGTCCTGTGGTTAGGCCTGCTCAGGGGTTTCCTTCCACTGAGACCTGGGTGCTGGGGCCCAGCCAGTGCTGCCAGAGCAAGCAGAGCATAACCAGCATGAGGCAGCTGGAAAGAGGAGTCCTGGCACTGCAGCCCAGTGCGTGCTGATCCCCTCCCTGCTGTGTAAACAAGTCTCCAGGGGGCATTATCTGAGCAAGTTGGTTTTTGAGTAGTGGCGTAGCTTTTGCATAGCTCAGATTGTGCTAATTGGGAAGCATTTTTGGTATGATATCCCAAATAAGCAGCACAGAGTCCAGGGAGGTCAGGGAAGGATGGAGCAAAACCTTGGGGATGGACAGGCTGATTCCTTGTGCCTTTGAGCAGGGTTTATCAGCTGCAAAGCTGTTGCAGGTCTGCTTGCCTTCCCCCCCCGGCCTCTCTGCTCCAACTTGGAGAGACAGAGAGGATTAGGAAGACTCTGTCCCTTCATTTCTCTAGAGAAGTGACTAGAATGGGAAAGAAGATGTATCCTTTATTATGTGGGAAATAGAAGGTTGAGTTTTGGTATGGCAGAAATATGGAAGAGGTGCTAGATAGTGCAAAATCTTCTAAGAATTTCAGAGGTAGGAACTTGGGCTTTCTTTGCCTACGTGTTTGTCTACAGGCATATGAAAATCTTAGTTCCAGTGTTATCTAAAAAACAGTGTGAGGCAGAAATAAATTTTAAATTTAAATGCATTAATTATTATTGTTATTATTAATGAGAAGGCAAGAGCTTTTTTAATCTTTGGACGTTTCTAGAAGCATAGAAGATACAACTGGCCGGAGCACTGAATGCGGATGGTTATCAGGTGGTTGGAAGAATGAGATTCATATTTAGCTTTTCCTCGCTTGCTTTCCTGAGATGCCAGGCTGGGAAGCACATACATGACCCAGGAATTTTGGATAACTTTATTAAAAAAAAAAATTATAAAACATTTAAAGACCTTCATGTATGGAGACGCCTCGCAGACAGATGATGTTCTCTTGAAATGCACCATTCATTATTAGTGTACTTCAATGAACCCAGGTTGTGGAGGTTTTAAATACTGGGCAGCAAAACTAGAGACACCCCTTGGTCCCATTTCTAATGGGGTTTGTGAGCCAGGTTCCCTCCTTCCCCAGGCGTGCTGGCCTTACTGTCCCTGCTGTAGGCTTGAGATTTGGCTTTGGCTTTGGTTATTACACTCACAAGGATGGTGATGGTGATGGTGATGCCTTTTTCTTAAACACTGTCCTCAAGTTATCAGTGAAAGAGAGATAAGAGTCTTTATTACAGGCAGACATGTGCATTGCAGGTGTGAAGGGAACGCTTAAACTGTTTATGAGTGCACAAAGCTCCACGAACAAAGAGGGCAGAAAAGAATGTTGTCATTTTAAGGAAAAATATGTTTTAAGGCCCTGTTAAAAATAAAGCCAAAAAAGAATAGCAAATGGGCTGCAGATTGTCTGTGTAAGGGGGATTAGCACTCTGAAAAGCTTTCCTTTTTTTGACCAGGCTTTTACCAACCAGCCGAGATCCCAGTCGGCACCGGAGGGGGTAGCCACTCTCAGGGTCTTGTCTTGGTGACTTACCCACAAAATCCACCTCCAGTAGGAACCAACAGATGAGGAGAAGGATAGTGTTGTTGTAACTCTGTTTTAAAAGTTTTATCTGAATGGAAGGCAGTGCATACGCAGTACGAACAGGTCTGCCAGCAGTCTGGCATGTTGCAGATCTGGGATGTAGTTCTTACTCTTAAATGTGGTGGGACTGAAGTCTGTTTTACAGCTAAAGGGTCAGAATGGAGGTGTTGGGGATGGGGAAAAAGAGAAAACCTGTTACCTTCTGTAAGAGCCACGTGATGGTATCTTCACTGGTTCAGGAACAGCTTTCAGGTCCCCCAAGGGTAACATCCGTACCGGTGGCTGTAATTCAGTACCCGAAGATGTGATGTAACTCGCTGCCCTCAAGCACTGTTTCCCAGCAGATGTACCAAAAACATGTGGCCATGGATGCAAGTTCACGCTGCCCAGAAATGCCACACTTCAACTCCTTACTCAGCAGAACGTGCTGCCTCATCCCCTGTCTTATCCAAGAGGTGCCACGTGCTTCTGCGCAGAAAGTCATCTCAAAGGTTAGGCCCTGTTTATAGCTAGGTTGAATCTGAAGGGTATTTGTGTACCTAACTCCCTGCATGCTTTCAATGGGAATTAGGTTCTGCATTCCTTTAGGGAGTGGGATTGTGGCTTTTTCCATTCAGGAGAGAAATTCATCACAGAGGAAATTGTTCAGCTGAGACTCCTTCACTGCAGAGTGTGGTCAGGGACAAGGAGCCCTCTTGTCTTTCCTAACCTATGTAAGATAACCTGGGTTTGGTCATCAGAATAATTTGATTTATTTATTATTACAGGAAAAAAAAAAAATCAGAATTACTTACAGTTCCCTCAACAATGAAATAGTGATGTGAATGATTGGTGACAGAGCTGTATCTAATGTACCAGACAGTTCCATGGCCCTTCTGTGGAGATTTTGATCTCTATCCAGAGTAACCCTTTTTGTAAAGCACTGTCATTTTGGGTTTTTTTCGGGGGTAAAACTGGACAAGGATGCAAAGATGTTGCAAGCAGAGCTGCAGCATTTCTCTTTAATGAGCCTCTTCCTGACCCACCCTATGTAAAGCAGTTGATACATCATGTGTTGTGCAGCTGGGGTGGCTACCCTGGCACATCAATCTGACACATGAATCTATCAACTTTGGCCTTTTGGAAGCACTGGACCCGTGCTGTTCATCAGAGATAAGTCTAAGTCATTTCCCAGATAGTGTGGATAGAGCAGCAGCAGGAGCAAGAGCTGCAGTGGAATTCACGCGTTCAGATCGAGCTGATTCTGTGAAAACAGATTGCAAAACAGAGACTGACACTCAGTTTCTGGATTTGATTTCCTCTCTCCCCTGGTTTGACCTCCAGTGCTTCTTCTGGCTCTTGGTCAGTATTTCGGTGTCATGTTGTAGAGTTTGTGTGTGTGGTTGTTTTGTTTGGTTTTTTGGAGGGGGGGGATTTTGGGGTAGCTTTTGTTCAAGTGCAAGACTTGTGATGTAACACTTAAGTCTGAGTTTTACCCCTTGACCAAAGGGCAGACAAGGTTTTGAGATACCAGCTGGAGGGTTTGAAGTGCTGCTTTTGTGGCACAGGACTGAATTTCAGCCAGGGTGATCCACACTGTTGAAACAGCATGAGCAGGCAAGACCAGCCATGAGTATGGTTTGTGTGTTGTTGATGGTACAACACGTGTCTGTGTTACCTCAGGACAGGGAGCTCTCTTGCTCCTGGTGCTGTTGACTTCACTGGAGGTCTTTGTGCTTGTGTGCTTTGACCACTTGTTACTAAAATAACACACTGCTTTTACTTTTCATCCCCTTCTATCCTAAATGACCCTATTGGCAAGAAATTAATTTACACAGTAGCTGCTAGAAGAAATTTTGTGAACATTTGCTTCTTCTAAAGTTTATTTTCACAGTATGTTTCACCTGAATATTTTCCAGAATGGAAAACCTCCAATGTTCTGCTGTCCTGATAACATGAAAGGGTTACTTGTCTACTTGTAGATGTGGCACTTAGGGACACGGTTTAGTGATGAACTGGCAGTGGTGGGTTAACGGTTAGCCTTGATGATCTTGAAGGTCTCTTCCAACCAGAGTGGCTCTATGAGTCTGTGATTCTTTTTTGCAGCTAGCAGGACACTGGCCTGACCACTTTGGTCTGATATGTTATGGCAACTTTTATGTACTTAGGTGCTTTATAAAACAATTATTATTTTCATCAGTATCAATTGTATTTTATCAGTATAATAAATAACCCAGGTTGTTACCTCAGTTTATTGGTAACTTAAGCATAAAGTTTACTTCAGGATGTGTGTGTATAGTAAGGCAAATATTTCACTGCTTTGCTGGCCTAGATCTTTGAGTCTATGACAGGAAGCACTGATGTTCATATCCTTTCCAATGGCCATGGACATCAGTGTGAATGCTCCTACAAACATCAGCGTTGATTTGCTATCCAGAGAGACTCCTAGGCAAAATGTTAAATATTCCAATGAGATTGCTGCAGTGAATGGAAAACATGACTATAATGAAAAGGAGATGGGAAAAAAGAACTGGACAAAGAGGCGTGGGACAGATTTACAAGTTATGTAATGTGCACAAGTCAGGGGAGACTTTTCAAAGAATTTTGCTACCATTTAGTCAGCTACGGAAATAAATACTTTCAAAAAAGGGTTAGATTTTCAAGTCATTCATCTCTCAGAATGGAGATTTTTTGGCTTGGGGGGGGGGGGATGTCTTTTTGCTTTCCTTTATTACTTCCTCAAGCTTGTTTTGGGTCATCAGTAAACTCTTCCCTCTCAAGTTATCCTTATGCATAGGACTGAGTACCTTCATACTTTATAGAAACTTCATAAACACATCCTGTAATTTTGGAGTGGGCTTCTAGGGTAAACTCTGTGTAACTTAGTGAATTGATTTAAATTTACCTTCAGAATCCACCTTTTTTTTCTGCTCAGACCTCTCAGCCCTTCTGTGTGCACAGTTATCTTTGAAGACAGAGTTCAGGATAGGCAAGGTCAGCAAACTTGGACCCAACAGTGGAGTGTCGTTTCCTGAGAGCTCATGGCAGAGAAGCCATCAGTGCTTCCTCCTGTCTCTTGGTGAAGTATATTGTAAGCTGATGAAAATATGCAACTCTGAAAGACAAAAGTGAGATTTTTTTTTTTTCTTTAAATATATCCTGTATTTCAGGGAGGTATTAATAGTACACTTTACTGGTGCAAATTCTATTTATCAGTTCTGCTGTTAGAACAACCTTACTGCTTTTTGAAAAGTCTAACATTTCAAAAGTTGCTAGAGTTTTGATGGAAACTACTCTCATGTCAGGGAAGTACTGGGTTGGCAGGCTTCATCTACAAATAGTATGAGACATCTGATAAAAAATAATGTATATCCTCTTTATTGGTGGGCTCATGAATGGAGAAGTTCACAAGTCCTTTCTAGCCTTCTAGCAGAAGCCTATAACTTTAAGCATAATGTTTGGTCAGTTCAGCATCAATTATGCCAAACTTTTATGGTATTGATTCAAAAAATTTGTCATTGTATGTCATCTGAATTTCTCTGCTATGTGAAAATGTGAAGTAGCGTGTTTTCCAAGAAGAAAGACACGGATGAAATTAGTAAAGAATGGTGCTAGATGTCATAAAATTGGATAGGAAGCACACAGGTTGAAAATGACACCGTTTAAACCACTATTCCAAAGTGTTCCTAAACTTCCTTTGGAAATATTTGTTTTTAAAAGATGCGTACATAACAAGTATTCTACGTTTGTAACTCCATTTCTTGACAAAGTATTCTGGTTCCAGAATTCATGGAAACATCAAAACTTAGTGAGTGCTTTTAGTGCTTAAAAGGAAGCAGAATAAAAAATGTAATGGAAACGGCAAGACTTCACCGGGACCACTCCATTTTCCCATAAAAATTCTTGGAATAAAGAGCTGCTTTTCTATTTTGATCATTCAGTGAAAAAAAATGTGCTGTTTTCACAATTTGTACAGATTCTAAGCAGAAGAATATCACGATTTATTGCAGATAGGAAAAGTATTTGCTTTGGGAACCTACATTTGCTCTTGAATCTACATTCATTTTCCATCCTTCTCGGCTTTCATGGTCGCTCATCCATCTCTTTGTGATATTACAGTATTTGGTTTTGTAAACTCTTGAGTGTATAGAAATCTAAGTTCCCAGGACTCTGAATTAAACTGGAACTCAATTCATCTGACAGACTTTTGAAGCTGGAGCTGTAATTCCCAGTTCATTTAGATACTTAATGATCATTTAACCTCCTCTGTATCTGTACTTGCTGACTCGCTTTTTAGGCACGTCAGTCAATCTTCAGATCAGAAGCATGTGGTGCCCCTCCAGCAGACAAACATTTTCCACCAACATTACGAAAAGAATAAAAATCTAAATAAATAACCCCCAAGGTTGAAAAGACCCAATTCACCAAACATTGGTAAAGTAATTCCACAGGAAAAAGAAATGTTCAGCAAAGTGATCTGTCATTTGGAAATTGGATCCAGATTGTACAAACTGAGAAGGGTGAACAACTGTGTCAAATGCAGGGCAATGCAGTTTGTCTGCTAAGTGTGCTGCCACAAGGTACTAATGTTTTTCTTATGGAGAAGTGCAGTCTGGGCAAAAAATAAACTGTTGGTTTATCAGTGAACTGTTGAAATCATGGTACCGTGAACGTTATCCCTCATGAAGTATATACAATTCATGTATATGGACCATCTACCAGCTACTTCAGAATGATCCAGCTCAGCACAGACTCATCTGGCAACACACTGCTTTGAAAATTAAGATTTCTGTCCTTTGAAGAAAGCTGGTAAAATCATTATGTTCAAAAGGCAAAAATAGAGCACAAAACTGAGACTTTCAGGAAAACCAAGCATTCAGTTTCCTGTTTCTCTTTTGTTCTAACATGGTTGTTCCTTGGTTGAAGTCATCATTGGAGGAGGAGGAGGAGTATCTTACTGAGGATAGAGGAAAGTAGTGGAGACTTAATGGCTAGTTATACTATTGAAATGCAGTGCTAAAACTCTGTTGCTCTTCAAGCATCCGTCTTCAGAAAAGAAAAATCCCTGTAAGGTATTGTAACTTGGAAAACCTCATTCTCCCTGAATTGCTGTGATTTTGCTCCACCTGTATAAGTCCTCTGAATTGAAAGGAAACTTCAATACAACACTTGTAAGCTTGTGATATTTTAAGAGCTAAATCCAATACTGTTGTGCTCCAGGCTAAGGTGAGCATTAACCATTTGTGCTGCAATCGATTTAGCAAGTAATCAGTCATGCTGTGGAAAAAGATTTTCAGAAAGTAACTAAAACATTTCTGCCTTTAAAATCCTTGCAGAATTACAGACAAAGACATAACTTTAGGGATGATATAATAAGGAGAATGTCTCCAGCTTTCCCACCGTAACAGCATATCCTAATTTGGACCTGTATGTAATTTTTTACATTATATCTGACTTATATATCAGCACACATGTGCATTTATATATACTAAGACTATGGTATGTGAATTAAGCAGGAAAGTTATAATTTATTTTCTAGCTTTTACCAATATTCTGATGTTGTTTGAACTGCTTTTGCAGTATCTAGTACCAGGAAAAGGAAACAACTCATAAAAACCCACACTCTCTCAAGAAGTTCCGATAAAGACACATAACCTTAAGTTCTTCTTAGGGTAAAAAAACCTTCTTTTCAAAACTAAATTATTCACCGTTCTAAATTTCATTATTCTGTTTTATTCACTGCTCAAAGCACAGCAAATTTCCTTTTATAAATAGCTTTTGAAGGCAAGTTTGAAGTTTGGAACTAAACCAATTGTGAAACAGGTTTATTTTAAAATGACATAATGTGCTTTCATGTGTATTGTTTTCCCACGTTTAGTCAGGTCACAAACATGACAAGGTTGATTTTATCTGTTGAAGATTAAACCTTTTCTGGGGTCAGGCTGTGCCCTTTTTCTGGTTCACTCATCACCAGTAATATAATTCTGGTGAATTATATTCATAACACAATGAATTCTGGTGAACTATATTCACAAGACAATCTTTTGGTCAAGAATTTTGCTGGTGATGCACATGCTAGAAGAGATTTCAGTTGTTTAGCTGGATCCATGTTAACAGGAGTGATAAATGGGAGGAAATATTTACTGTATTAAGGAAATTCAGAAACCATCTGATTTTAGATGGACAGTTTAACATAATCGCTTACTTTGGCAATCTGATTTCAGGTAGAAAAACTAATTAAGCCTAAGAGTTTTTATAGTGCAAAACCTAGTGTTTCCTAGGTTAAAAAACACTTGTGACAAGAGTTGTCTTTTTCATTTGGAAAACAAAGTTTAAAGAGAAAAACTTCATCGTTAGCACAATACTAAGAAGTAAAAAAGGTATTTGCCATCCTCTTTCCCCTAATAATTTTGTCTTCTGCCATCCCTCCCATTTTCATAGGCTGGGCTTATCTTGCTTCTGTAAGGTGGAGTTTATTCTGTAGAATCTTCAAAACAATGGGCACCTTTTAATTGTCTTCTGTCGTAGCCACAAGGCTTCAAGTGGAGAGACACTTCGATGGGACTCACAGGAGAACAGGGCGTTCTCTCTGCGTTAAGACTTTGAGGAAAACTAGAAGCAGTGAAAGCATTTCTTGAGCACTGTTGAATCAGAGTAGGTTTTCTATAGAATTGCAGCTCACCACGCTGCCTCCTGTTTTAGAGGAAAGCTAACACAGGTGAGACTGAAGGTGGCAAAAATACGTATACTCTGCCCAAAGCCTGTTGGCGTTAGCCTAGTGTCAACGGGCTGCAACTTGCAGAGACTGCTTTGACTTTGACTAAGGTCTCCCAAAAGAAATAACCACATTAATAATCAATGTAACATTGATCTCGTGCGCTGTGCAAGAAATGTGGAGTGTGAAGTACAATCTAACTACTTGGTGCAGCTTAACGTAATCCAGCAGGAGACTGCCAGTTTCCACCACCAGAAAACCTAGCCCTGCAAATAACTTCATCATCTTTTCATTCCTATCGTTCCAGAACTACGACGACACAAAACAAACCTGCAGTAACTGTTTCCTCGTGTAAGTGTGTATCTTGGCATATCTGACAGAGAACAGTAGTTAAGGGATATCAGACAGCCTTCCATGTCTGGTTCTGTAAAACGGTACGTCAGTTGAAATTGCCACGCAGAGATGTGTTGTCTTTGTTCTGCTCCTCAGCTTCGGAGCCAAAACGTGGCTGTAATGTTCATTTGCTCGTGCAGATGTTAGGTGGTGGTGTTTCTAGCTCGTGTTCGTCATGAGAAGGCGTTGGGAAAGGCAGCTGTTGGTTATATGGGGTTATTTCTAAACAACGTCCGACTTGGGAAGGTAAAGATGGGTTTGATAAAACAAAGGAATGGCATTTGACATGCAATGTTGTGACTCACTAGGTGAAACTATTTGTGCCATGTGACATTGGTAGATTTTCAAACTGCGTCAAGGAGATGTTTATCAGAACTGCTGGCACTGAAAAGAATAAACAAGTGTAAAGGAAGTTTTTTAAAGTTCTTTGAGGAGGATTTAAATCCCATTTTTTCCAACAATTTGAATGTGGCTGCATTTGAATGCTAAACCAGAAAGGTTTATAGTGCATATGGTACCTATTTGAATTTTTTTAAATGTGTAATTTCTGCAGTGGAAATGGAGGCCAGCTTGAGTTATTTATTATGGGATGCAGAAGGAAATCACAACCCTTTGCAGGGACATGTTAGAATCCCTGCGCCATTCAGCCAGTTTTCTCCTGTCACACCTACTTAAACTTTCAAAAAGACACTTTAATGTATTGAGTGTGCTCTGGATCATACTAGTTCCTGAGCACTTATGACAGCTTTCAGAGATTGCTGGTGGCTCCCAGTAGATTGTAATTCTAGAAACAGGAGCCTGATGCTAAGCATCACCACCTGTTCTCCATTATTTTCCTTCAGAAGAAAACAATGCAAGTATAAGATTACCTACTAATGGAACCCATTTTCACTAAATAGGTACATTTGGTCACATGTAATTTGGTGGCCCATAAAAGAAAAAAAAGAAAATAGTAAGCTGTTTTCAAAAGGGAGAAGCAAATAAAACTTAAATGAAGAGTTTCCTAACTACGTTAAGTAAACCCGATTCTTACATGGCAGGTATACCAGTATACAGTATGTAAGTACATACAGATTCCTTGTTGGAATAGCTGTGTTTTCAATTTGATTTGTTGACATATCCTAAAAGACTTTGGACCTCATTCAGCTCTTTGTAAATCCACTACAGAGCTAGATTTGAAACCTTCCTGGCATTTACAGTGGAATTCCTATTTCTACTTCGCTTAGAACAATGCAGGTCTTGTCTCTTAACTGAGGTTCCTCTGCTGCCTCTCAGTAGAAAACAATTATAAGCATACAGAACATTGTTACAATGATACTTGCAGATTGCGTAGTCGTTATGTTCTGTTATCATTTGCCATATGGTCCCGTGCTATATCTCTGCTATATATCCATATATATCTAGATGAAGGAATTGAAGAAATGAAAATTCTCAGTGCACTTCTGCATGGGTTATAGCACGTGCGTGGGCTATGGGCAGGCAGTACATTTTTTGAGCATGATAGCATACACAACCTCCTCCCTTGAAGTCTTGAAGATGGTAACATTCCCATAGAACATGTGCTAACCTGGCTTTTGGTAGGCACCAGTCCCGTTGGGGAGGCAGACTAGTCTCTGAATGCTCTCTAACCCATATCTGCTTCTTAGCACTTCTTACTGCCATTTTTCCTTTTGCCAATATAGCATTCCTGAGGCTGTTAGAAAAAAAAGCAGTGGGTTTTGTTGTTTGGGTGGGGTTTTTTTGTTGTTGTCATTTTTGGTTTGGTTTTGTTTTTTTTTTTTTAAGAAAGTTTTTTTTCTGTTTGTACTGCTTGGTGATTCTACTCCCAGAGTCCCCATCAGACTATTGGTAGCCACTCAGTAGGACTGCTTCTTGCAAACTCTTTTGCAAAAAGTGGTGGAGTTTCTTAAAACAATGCTTGTTTTCCAAAGCATTTTAGTTCCAGGTTTATCTCCTCCCAAACTATGGTAAAAGTTTGCCAGTCATTTTAGGCTCCCCCTCCCCTTTTTTTCTTTTTTTTTTTTTTTTTTTTTGACAAAACTGGTGCAGAATCTGGAGAACTAAGAGGTTCGTAGTCCAGTCTTCCTGTGTGATCCATGGAAAGGCATCCAGGATGGACCTGTGGAGAAGCACTGTCATGCTCTGAAGTTAGAGCTGACAGTAGATGGTAAAGATCCACCAAGCTTCTCAGCTGGAGCTTGTCTACAAACCTGTGGGTCTTTTCCATCACAAACACAAAGCCTGACAAAATACAGAGCTCCTGTATTCCTTCGTTTAGGGCAAAACCTTCCACCAGTAGATTCATCAGAATTGATGGGGCCATGTGTGTACTGGTCACTTTGTAGGTAATTAGGTAATTTTCTAGAACAGGTTTGGTGGCTAGGCAGAACAGCCTAGATGGCAACCACTGTCTTAGCCATAATTACCAACGGAAGAGGTCTTAGGATGAAAAAGTAATCTGGTTTCTTCCCTCAGATGTGTTTGTTCTGTAGTATTGAACCGGAGTCTTTACTTTCAAACTGGGAGGCGTTTTGCTCAGAGGAAGCAGAAAAGGTAATTTATGGAGCACTCTAGAGCTGTTTTTTCTGAATGCAGTAATGGTTTTTAAACTATTTTTAGATTTGCAAGTGTGTTGAATGACTTAAATATTTACAGACTTGGTTGATGTACAAAAGCAGATTATTTAAGCCTTGAAAGAGTTTCATTTCAGATGCACAAAATGGATGTTTGAGAACATTGTCCGACCATGGCATTGCTCTGTACATAGATGACTGGGGGTGGTGTTTCTGGAAAACTGACACACAGAGTCCCAGCTTTTTGGAGAACAAACCAGACCATTTGTATGCCTCTTTTCAAGAGTTTGTCTGAGTTGCTCTAAAATAACTTGAAGTGAGTGCTTCCAACTAGCACATAATTTACATTTCATAATACCTTTATGCTGTCATGTATTGATGACCTGCTCTTCGAAGCTTTACTCATGTGCTAAGTCTTTAAGGAATAAATCCCTTGTGAAGCCCAGTGAAGCCATGGGATGATATATCCCAGCGAGGACTGCTTTCATTAGGCTGAGATTGCAAGATCATGCCTTTTTAGCCTTTGGATTTCCTAAATTAAAATCTTTGTTCTGATTTTGGCTGGGAAGGCCCATTTGTTGGCCAGCCACAAAGCTTCCATTTGTTTGCATCGTTTTTTGTTTCTCACAGAGCAGATAACAGCAGTGCTGAACATCTAAAAGACAGCACCCTGGCAGAGCAGGAGCCTGAACCCGAGCAGCGAGCGCTGCACGAGCGGCTCTGCTGTCACCCGTGTCGCTTGCTGATGAAAGCAGGGCTCTGGGAGCCTCGTGAACAGAGCCCTGCCTCATGGAGCCTCAGCGAAACAACAGTTTGTTGCTTTTCTTTTGAACTTTTCAAAAGTCTTTCTTGAGTTACACCCGATAGGAATGATAAGGGTACTAATGCACGTTCCTCAGCAGATCTGTAACACGCGGGCGTTGCTCCGTTCAGATGTGTGTGTGTTTACATGAAAGGCAGGCCTGGGACGGGCTCTCATTTCCAAACCAGATGTACTTTGGCTTGAAATCTTCAAGATCATGAACTCCAAGTTTTTGGTATATGGTAAAACAACCGTGGCTTAGCCATGAGTAAAAAAAGAAGATGGAACTGAAAAGAAATGAGGAAAGAAGGTCAGCAAAGGTTCGTAGGACTCGCTGGAAGAGATGCTGTGGAGGATCCAGGTATTTGTGTTTTGCTGCAGGCACGTGGTCCCTACTGGCCGTCGGGTAGGGACGGGGTTTTCTTGGTGTGAGAGGTTGTTGTGCTGCTGCTCATGCTGGGATTGCTCGGTGCCTTCCACTTCCCTTTCCTGAATTCTATAACAAGGACTCAAAATTACAGGAGAGAAATGGTGGTGAGGTCAGTGATTGCAAGTGTGCGTGTGTAGACTTTTTCCTCTGCTTGAAGACAAATGGGCTGAACTGCATCAGCATGTTCTCCTGCCTTTGTGGCTCCAGATCTCACGATGAGGCATGGTAAAGCTTATCAATACAAGGGGAGGAACAATGAGAATAGAGTTGGAGAGAGCTGTTTTGGAGCAAAGTAATAATGTTCTGTTAGAATGCTCTAGAAAATTGTCAGACTGGTGATGTAGGTGTATTTGCACACTCGAGTAGTATTCTGAAGCATACAGAGGCCAGCTGATGAGCAGTACCTGTATGACACAGCTTGGTGAGGGACTTCTTTCAGTATCCACACTGGTACCAGTGATCTCAGTGCTTTTTTTTAGACATTCATCCCTTCAGCATGATTGTATTGGTTTCATTGTGAAAAGAATCTCTTCTATTGAATAAACCTGGATACAGGTGCTTAAATGAGATTAAATCTAAGTAACTATGTGTTACCTAACACTTAAGCTAAGTACTGAGTAATTCATATGCCCCATTGTTGTAGCTCAAGATAGTCTGACACACTCAAACTGAGAATTTTGACTGAACCTTTTAATTATGCTGATGAAAATGTATGTTTTTCCTTTAGTGACAAAGCTTGCTACAGTGTGTGTGTGTATATATATCTCTTAATTTTTAACCCTTTAAGGTAGAGCACTGTCTTGCATTTGGGCCAAGTCCTGAAGTTGTCATGTTTAAATGGGATTCTGTTAATTAAAATGAGAATAGGACACCAGAAGGACCAAGTATGGGTTTTCAGGAGTAAAACCAGTGTTTGCTATGCACCATACCTATGTCCAAGAAAATTAATTTGTAACAGCATAACTCTACAGTGGCCTCAGACAGGCCAGGGGGTGGGCTGAGGGTAGACTTTGAATGAGGTGTCCAAAGCAGCAGCTTCCCACAGAGGGAACTAGGGCTCTCTAGCATCTTTTCCTTCCCCTGCAGTCATTGGCAGTGCTGATCATGTAGGATGACAAGAAAGCACAGCACCTAGACACTGCCTCTGGCATGGTTAGAACACAACTAACCCCAGCAAGAGGAGTTCAGATGCGGGTTGACTGTGTTTGCACTCCAGGGCATCCAAATGTGAAAAATGCTTGCTAACGAAGCATGCAGTACCCTGGAGAATCCAGCTGATGCAGAACAAAGGTTGTCAAGACAGTGGTGCAGTATTACCCTGGTTCCTGTTTCTTTGGCTTTTCTAACAAGTATCAGATATACGCGGAAGTTTTCATTACAATAAAGTTGCGTGAACTAAAAAGTGGTATCAGGTTGCTGCATCTGGCATAGCTTTAGAAGTGGAAATGTAGTAATGGGATAAACGAAAGGGCCACCCACTATAAAGTGTTGGTGACCAGTATAAGGAAAAAAAGACAATCTTTAATGGGTATTTATTCCAAAGGCTGTTACAGAGAAACTGCTCTCAGTCTGATGTAACGCCAAGCATACAGGATTAAACTTTTTAATGACTTTTTGTTAGCAGCATCCAAGACATCTAGCAACAAAGAAGAGATTCCATACCTCCACATAAAAAAATACTATTTTCCAACAAGAAGAGACAGTGTTTGAAAACAAAAATTCAGAAGGTACGATAAAACATAGCAGGGAAGAGAATAAATGCAATTCTCAGCTGTAGAACAGCTTATTTTGAGGGCGGAGAACAGATTTATAGTTAATTCAGTGTTAAATGCCAGAATCCTAGGTAATTGCATGCTGACAACAACTAGAACAGGATAATGTCTATTTTGGCTCCATTTAGAAATAGCATCAGATTATTCCTGTTTGTCTGGACTTGTTTTTTTTCTGGTACCTTTATCAACAAATGTCTGACCTCTGTAGGTAGTGGACCTGAGTCTGGGTTGTTTTCTTTTCTTTTTTTTTTTTCCTCTCATTTCCATGATGTTAGGTGTTTTTTCTATGAATTAGGATAATAGAATTTCAAAAATTATCTGTCTCTTCTGCTTTTCTGTCTTCAGTTCCTAGAACTGAAGGAAGTCTTGCTTGAAAATGGAAAGGGGCCATAAGATCAAGAAGAGGGTGTAGTCGGAGTACAACGTCTGGAATGAAAGATGGTCCCTCAGTGGCTATTGCAGACTGAAACTAAGAGCAACCCCTACTAGCTCAGGGGCTGCAGACATAAATGTAGTCTGAAGCCACCCTGTTCTTGCCTCTTGGACTGCATGTGCTCAGCTCTCTCTTCTGAGAATTGGGGCTTGGGTTTGTTTGAATTAATAGCAGTCATTACACTATGTAAATACGTTAGCGTTCATCTGGTTTTACTCATAAGTTATTCTTGCCTTGCTGTGTTGTTCCTGTTTTCTTGTTTGTGCAAAATTAACCGGGAGCATTTTGAAATGAAAGGGGAAAAGAGGGTAAATAGTGTTGAAACCTTGATTGCTATGTTACTCACCACAGGCAGAAGTTGGGTAGGCAGCTCTAAGTTGATCACATAATAAGAGTACAATTATTTTGTTAATGGTGCTGTTAGGGGACCTTTCCTTTTCTGCCATCTTTGGGCAAGTTGCATTCTTGACTCATCCCATTTCTCAGTCTCATGCATGAAGATCAAATGAAAGAACAAAAGAAATATTACCCTTTTTTTCCCCCCTGACCCTAAAACTCATGAAATTCTGTTGCCACATCTCTGAATTTCTGTGGTGCCTGAGACTGGAGAGGGGAAGCTGGTGCAGGTGCCTTGTTGTTGGTTGCTTGTTCTGATACTAAAGCTGGGCTGACTGATGTTTTGATGTCTGATTTCAATTCTCTGTAGGTGTTTCGGAGATCAAAAGGACTTGGTCCTTCTCAGTTCCCCTCACAGCGAGGCAGTCACAGCCATCACATTGCAGAGGGGCTCATGGAGAGCAGGAAAAGAGGGAAGGCTTTTTGAATCTCAGATGACAATAGTGGTTTCTGATGCATAGAGAAATATCTGGGGATTGCAAGAGGCACATGAGCCAGGTGTTCTCAAATAAATGACCATCAGGGAGACAAAGAATAACGCTGACATCCAGTAACAATGTCAGATTGCAGTTAGCTGGCTGCTGAGGTGGAGGCTGTGGTTCATCCTTCTCAGATGTGTCATCTGGCTGTCTCTCCAGCTGACACGAACTCGAGTTTTCAGGGCTCTCCTTTTAAATACGAGGGCCAGAGGAGCTGCATTTTGAAAACTGGTGCCTTAAATGCTTTGCATTCTGCAGCGTAAAGGGGTTTCTGCAAGGAATACCCGAGTCATTTCCAGGGTGAGGATTGCAGATGCTGCACAAATGTTTATAACCTGGAAGCGTTCTCTTTCCAGGTGCTGTAGCAGACAAAAGAAGGGGTTTTTTTTGCATTGACTTCAATACAGCAGGATTTCCCCCTTGCTTTTTTCTAGATTTTGTGAATGTTTACAAGCACAGGAATTTTACTTCCTTAGTAGCTATGCTACAGAAGGTAAAGCTATCATCTCATTTTTCTTGCTATGAATAAGTGCTTGCAGAGATGATTCCCCCAGAAAAGCCCCACCTTGAAACTGCGTCATGATTTGGGGATGTTCAGAGCCAGGTGTTAGAATAATAATTTAATGCCAGTTCCCAGCAGTCACTCTACTCCCAACCACAATATCCGAGTATCTACCTGTGGTTTAGTGCACGGTGCTTTGTGAGCCACAGGTTCTGCAATCTTTTTCCATCTGGATAGTATTCTTAGATTAATAAAAACACTCCATACTTCTAGAGTTAATAGATCCAGAGGGAAAACAGTTTTTTTGCAACCCACTGTTCATCCATTGCAGTAAACATGCTGATCAAAATGCCAGAAGAACCTCACTCTGGAGCAGATGATAAATAGTCAGAGACAAAGCTAAAAAGCAAAACCATCAGAAAAGGGGTGGGGAAAATGCAGAGATAAAAGGGCAAGAACAGAACAGTCTGCTGAAAAGGCTGGACATAGAACAAAGTGCATGTTAATAGACCTTTATTCTTTGAGCACTTTGGTGATGCATTTGAAAACGACAGAAAATCAAGACCTAGAGGCTTCCTGTCACATTGATTTAGTGCTTCATTGTTGACTTCAGAGATTACCTAACATTGTTTCGATGCTCTCTGTTGTAATCCTGCTGCTGAGAGTTCATCAGACAATATGAATCATACACATTGAGACAAAGCCCATAAAATTTGGGGTCAAACTGACAGCTTCCCAGACTTTTGAGCCATCTTTAATCATGTTTTCTGTAAGGTACCAGTTCTACGGAGCAGGAAGCCTTCTTCAAAATCAAGCAGCGTAGCAGGCTCCAGGTATCTCCAAATGTTAAGAAGGAAGCACTGCTGTGTAATCCCACAGAAACAAGATGAGGTAGGGAGGGAAAAGCTGAGCACCCATCTATGCCCACTGTGCAATGGGGCTGAAAACGCCGTACGCTTCCTTTGAAATGGCAGGATTCAGCAGAGTGACATCAATGTGCATCTAGGGATTATTTTCCTTAAAAGTGTGACAGGAAGACCCACAGTTGTGCTGCCTTGGGAACTAAAATATATATGCCATGTCCTCCTGACAGTTTTATGCTGTTCTGTTGTATAAACAACATACATTTGCTTACTTTGGGCATAGTGTGCTGCCCTTTGAGTCATTTGGAAATACAGCTAAGTTCAGGTTTTACCTAGATGAGGAACTGAAAAGTTGAATAAACCTGTGGATTACTTTAAGTGCCTTAAACCTTTGAGTTTATACTTTCATAATGCTTGCAAAATGCACTAAATTAAGGCCAGTTTAATGCAAATAATAGTATCTACCCAGGAATTTAACTGATCCACCTGCAGTCTTTCGGATTATCTTTGGGTGTCCTTTGGATGTAGGTAGCTCTGTGAGAAAAGGTGTTGAATTGTAAGATGTTGGGTAAGAGGTCCTGCTGTAGGCTTGAAACCCACTGAAACCAACCACGTGGGTCATAACATGAGGTTTCATATGGGCAAAGTCTTTGGAGATTTTTTGGTCCGTGCTGGAAGACACGCTCCCCACGCAGCTGCCTACTGCTTGCACAACGGGAAGGACTTTTCCATCACGTTTCTGTTGGGCCAAGGAAAGCGTGAGCCAGGACCCACGTGTGTCCTGTTCAGAGGGACCTCAGTGAGATTTGTTTTTTGGTTGTTAAATCTACGTTTTCTTTGGCTCTGGCGAATCATGAGAACTGGACTACTGCATGTTTTAGAAATGTTCTTCCTCTGGTGGTCTAGCAGTGGATTGTGCATTAATTTGAAACATGAATATTTATTGTCTTAATAATGCAGGCATCTGGGGCCGTTAGCCACACAGTTTGAAGGCATGATCTTTGGAGGCTACAGTCTATGTACCCATGATGTAGCACTCTGTGAACCAGACCTCTGGAACAGCAGCGTTGCTTTAAGTTGAAGAGTTAAAACCAAGTTATTTCTAGAAGAAAGTGCCTGTGTTTAATCTAGAGGTGTAAGTTGGTGCTTTTCTCTTTGTGTCTGACAGAGAAGTGGGTGAGAGATGTATGATTTTAAGAAGAACGAGGTTCAGTGAGAAAAATTTAATCATTAAACTTGTCATGGCAACTGAAATAAGTGAATCTGTTTCATAGCAACTCCTGTGAATTTTGCTTTCAGGAATAGTCTGTGCCACAACAGTCACTGGGAGCTGGGAGTTTCTGGTGAGATCAGTCTGAGACAGGATCCATGTCTGGAGCTGTCTGGGAGCACAGCATGATTTCCTCCGTGGGATAAATTAACCATGGCTTTCTGCTTGCGCACAGTGAGATTCCTCGCTATCATCTATGCTTGTGTTGAGCTAAGAATAGAAAAAAGCAACATCAGCAGTGCTGTGGGAAAACTGCATTGCTCCAGATGGCTGCTGATAAACTCTTTTCTCATTTGGGATTAAAAACAAAATAGTAGTAAATGATGGTCATTTCCTATCCACATCTTAATGTACGTGTTTGCTTAGCAGCTAGGAGAAAGCTAGGCTTGAAATTTGTCAGTTAGACGGGGATTTGTCTGAAGACACTTGAGAAGTTAACAAACGAAACCAAAAAACACCACACAACAAAACAAATGAGCAATGCACAAAGAGCTGTGTGTTTGTTAAAAAGCTCTGACTGTCCCCCCTCCCCCCCCATCCCTGCTCCATTTTGCTTGATCACATTTATGTGGTTCTGAATGAAGAGCTCTGCTGTCCATTGTTACAAAGGTTTGTACCTCGTGAGATTGTGTTAGGTCTTCTCCTTGACTTTCATAGAGAGGATCTTTATTCTATCTCCAAAGAGGCACGTGGGACAAATCCTATGTGTGATGTATTCACCCAGCTCCACAGGCTACATATTATGTGCAACTGTCTCACCAGTGTTGATCTGGTAAAAGCCAAAACAAATTTAAGAGCACAACTCAGAATCAGGCCCAACCGAGGAGCCGACCAGTGACATGTTTTCTTTGTAATTTTATTTGCATTTCCTAATTTATTAGTGTGATTTTACTTTGGATTAACTAGTTCTTCAGTGTGAGGGAGAAAAGCCAAAGCAGACCTGTGCCGTAGCTATTCCATACGTTTCCTGTATGGGGAAAAAGCCTTTGCTCAGATGGTTCTGTCCTGTCCAAAGCAGGATGGGAAGGAGAGGCTCTCACCATGGTGGAGGTGGTTGCTCCACTGGGCCTGATGGCTGTGGAATGTTAAGCAATATGCACAGCCCCAAGAATAAAGAGCAAACAAGGCTTGTTATTCATCTTCTGTGTGAAGGGTGGAACCTCTGTCCTCTTGCCTATAGTTCACATCAGTTTTGATGATCTAGTTAGCACGCTGGCTGTAGAGAGGTCAGCTTCCACCTCCTTTACAGACATTATTTTGGAATTTATAAAAGTATGCTTAATTGAAATAGAAAAATAACCTTCTTTCCTTAAGTAATGAGTAATACAGACTGAGTTGTGGTAAGCTGTCTCAAGGGCATGGTGTGAATATTAAAGATTAGGTACGTGTGATATAAAGGGGATGTCTTTTGACCAGCAGAAAAAGAGCTCACTGCTGGATGTGCTAGCATAACTACAGGTGTTTGCATACAGCATTAGGGACTAGGAATTCTGTATGTGCAAGACTGTGAGTAGCGGCCTGAATTTGATTTTGAACAAGCTGGTACCTGGGAAGCAAGACCATTCCTGGGTTAATGTATGTACCCATTTTCTTGAGCCACTTGTCTCACCTTTGCAATAGCTGCTGCCCCTTTGCCAGGTGAGAGTGAGTGATAAAGGATTGACCTGGTAGTTCTACAGTGCTCTTTCTGGCTGTGGCTTTTCTCCTGTTCTTCAGCTCAGTCCCCAGTGCCATCATGAGATGATTGTATGAGACAGAAGCTGGCCAAGTATCCAGTACAGTAACCACAGTGATATTGTCACTTACGTGGTACGTGAGACTTCAGTTCTCTTCCTGAGTGCTGGTCAGCATCTACAGTAACGAACAACCTCCGTGCTGGGAGTCTTTGGAGCCACCATCTCCTGCCAGGACTGACTCTGCACTTGAACTTTATGATGTGTCTAAAAAAAAAAAAAAAAAAAAAATTAACAACTTCTGGGGGAATCACTACTGGTATCTGTTTCACCAAATCACTGCTCCTCTCAACACTGAAGGTGGGTTTGAAGCCAGGAGTGTCTAAACTGCTTGTACTGGGTAAGTGATGACACAGCCTAGGTAAAAGTGCCAGTGGCTCTTCCTGTCTGTCTCTGACAGAGTACAGTGTGGAGTAGCTTCAGCATAAACACAAATGGGACATCATCATATGAGCAAATGAAAGCCTGATGACTAAGACACTGGCTGGGAATATTGTCTTCAAATATTTGTTGAAGGCCATGCTGAAATTCAAGCCCTTATCTCCCGTAGCTCAATGAAGTATGTCTTCCATCAGCCTACTCACCCTTCAACACATTACAGCGTCTGTCTTACTCGCCCCCTGGAGTGTTTCTCTATTGCATTTTATAGTGCCAAACAGAGAGACCTGAACTGACTCCACAGACCAACAGTTCCACCACTTTGTATTGCTCCAGCTTGCAGTGAAGCACTTGGGGTTCAGAATGGCCATATGAAATACACAGGATAGCAAATGATTCCCAACAAAAATATCAAGAAAACCTCATTGCACTGAGAAAAGGTGCTGAGTTAGATCTCCTCTGCCAAAAGCAGAAGACAAAGGTAACAATAAACCTCACTCCTGCACACTCCTCCAATCAAGGGAATGGCACCAACCCCTCAGTCACAAAAGTTAGTTAGTCCCTTCCTCAGCCTCACTGTGAAGTTAAAACAAAAGGAAGGGACTCGGTAGTATTCCTAGAAAGACTTTCAACTATAAAACCCTCTCACTTTTCTCCTCTATCATCTGCATCACTTTTCTTGAGCATTTCTGTCACAAGCTCTTGGCATTTTGAATGTAAATTCAGGAAGGACAGGAATGGAGATTCACAGTATCTTTTTCAAAAAGAAAAGTTTAACGTTGATGTGCTGCTGTGACCTGGCTGGCAAAGGTTAGTCTTGGTGGGCTGATGCAGGGGACATCCTGGCACAGCATGAGCAGCACCAGTTTAAATATCTAGCCTGCCTCTTCCAACGTTGCAAAACATCCAGTACATCTTTGCGTACATTTTTGGACACGCATTCAACAGTATTTTTTTTATACGAGGATACAAGAGTAATTAATTGGAATGACTGAGGAGAAAACATCTCAGCAAACAATGCTCTTAATCAGACAACACATTCTGAAAATGCAGCTTGTTATCACAGGAAAATCTATTTTATGTTGTGCTACGGGTGACTCAATTGCCTGTAATCTGGGCTACAAAAAATTAAATAAGATTGTTTAAACGCAGCTTCAGGGAGTGCTACATATTTTATCTTGGTTTCATCTGGTTTCCCATAATATCAAAGCTGTGTTTAGTAGATAGAGATTTACGACCAGAAAATTATATGTATAGCTGAAGAATGTGAAGGGATGATGTGCCTTGTAGAGTTAGTTATCATTGCTGGGGAAGTAGAGCTGGTTTACAGCTTGCTTCTTCCTTCTTCATCTGGGACTGATCTGTGTCTTTGCGTGGTATACAGGAAATGTTCTCTGCAATTCTCTAAAAGTAAAGACTGTCTTTCAGGTGCTGGGGTGTAGGAGAGTTTGAAAACCTTGACTCATGCAGACAATTGTTAGCATGTACATTTGTACAAGTATGGTTTTTTAATTCTATATTTAAAAATATATACGTATTTATACCTAGATTGTCTCAGCTACAGCTAACAACAGCACGATTATGAACATATTTTATCCTCCTGTTAGCCAGGGCTGCGTACCCACTATATTTGTTTTATTTTTGTCTTTGAATACTGAATGCTGCAAAGCAACAGAAATAACTTTGCTGGGAGAAGGAACCATTCCAATAAATATCTAGTGACTAGGAGACAGACACAATGCTATGTTGGCATTTTTGTTTCAAGCTCTCTGTGATTGATAGCTGGGATATCAAATGGATGGTGGTTTTGGAAGAAAGATCAAGGCAGTTGATGGCACCAGGCACTTGGAAGAGGGTTTTTCATAGAGCTGGCTGGCAGCTGGTCTTTTGGGGTTTTCAATGGACTTGTCAGTTGTTGTCTGAGCTACATGTTATATTTTTGATGTGCTGCAGTCATTTGCCTTAGGTAGGTCAGCATTTTGACTTATATTTTCATTTCAAATGTGTCACCTTTATTTAGGATGGACTCTTGAGTGGGACTAAAGGCTGAGTTACATCACTTTCCTTGGCAATTTTTTAATGTCAAAATTTTTGTCTTTTGTTACTTTTACCATTCTTAAAGACAGGGCTGAGAGTTGGCAATTAGATGCATATCTTAAAGTATCTTTTCCATGTCACCCAGACTAAAAAGCAGAAGTAAACCAGTGAGTAGATCTGGTATGTGAGAGCATTCATTAGCACCATTCAGGATCAGGGAACCTTTTTTTTTTTTTTTTTTTGAAAGTTATTTGAGGAACCAAAAGAAAACTGCAAGTAGGCTTCTTGCTGACAAGTTGCAGGTGTATACCACATGCCCATATTGGAAAAAAGATGCGGTTATGAAGGTCTTGATGACAGACAAGGGTCTAAAATGCCTTCATCTCAAAGTTTTAGCTGGTCCATCTGTTTTTTATTTGCATTTCCCCCAGCTAGTAGTGTTAGTATTTTCCAAACTCAATATAACCATGCACAGGTCTATATAAAATAGCTTTTCTGCATTCGAAGATCCTTAGTTTAGTAAGGTCTCATTTAAGTCAGGGAAGCCTTAATTTTTTGTTAACTACATCATGAATTGTAAGTCAGTGTTAATGATTTCTTCCTGGAAAAATGAGGGAAAGGAGTGATGAGATTGAGGGGAGAGTAGTCCAGTTCTGCTTTGTTAGAATAGGCAGAATCCACTTATGCCTGAAGAGCATCAAAGTAGGTGAGTGATTGCATTTGTCTCTTACTGCTACTCCTAGCAAAAAGATCTGGCCTTCTTTGATATTCATCCCCTCGAGGATGAACTCAAGAGAAAATGTTTATTCTTAAGGGAGAAAGACGTACACATAAGTCAGGTTACTCCAAACAGCTGCACTCTGAAATCATTCTTCAAAGACATGTACTTGGAGGGCAGAAGTAATGGGGCAGCAGCACTGGGGAAATCCACAGACAGTACTTCAGGTACTGTAAAGGAAATTTTGACCAAAAAACCCAATTAATGAAACCATATGGGAAGTGGCATGGTTCCCCCTCCCAATAACAGCAACGGAGAAACTTGCCTGGTTTTATTATCAGACCTCTTGTTTCTCCTGTGATTCTCAACAGAATGTCACAGAGACAGAGAAACAAAAGCTCTCCAGCTAAAAGAACAATTTTCACAGCAAATTCTCAACATCCTCCAAGTTTTTCTTTTCTGAGAACAATATAATCAAGCCTTGATTTAAAATATTATTAGAAAAGTAGTCAGCCTACATTGAAAATTAGTCAGTTGACCTCTTTGTTTGTGGTAACTAATTGCAAGAGTCATTTTGAAAACAGTAAAAGCAATACTTGGATGTATTTTAAATGCTGGAGAATATTAGTTGAGGAAGTGTAAACATAATTCTCCAGAAAGTAAGTGCCCAAAATTTATTCTCATCTTTTTATCTAAACAAATTCCTCAAGTATAAGTTTGAGGAATGAAAAAAATAAATAAACCTACGATTAATTTAGTGGGCAGTAAAATTAGATGCAGACAGAGAGCATAGTTGTAACTGTGTGGGAGTCAGCAGAAAGGATGCTGGAACGTGGCAGTGTGTGTTGGCAGCGCGTCTTTTCCTTTTGTAGGAATAAACTTTTCTTTCTCTCTTGCTGGGAGCACACAGTGCTTTCACCCCCTGTCAGTTCTCCTGCAAGAGAATGCTGGTTTGGGTGAATATAGCAGAATTGTATCCACGTGTCTCTACTTGCAGGGAATGAGATGTGCAAGCCAGTTTGTGCTCTATTGTGTGTTCCATGCTGTTTGTGCCCTATTCCATGCTGTGTACCAGAGGGTGTTGCTTAGCAGGTGGCAAGTTTAAGGAGTATACTGAGGCTGTAAGGGAAGGAAAGGGTACCAAAGCAAAATGCTGACCAGTGATGTTTGTTCCAAGGAGTCCAGTGCAGAGTGGTGCAATTGCAAAGAAGCTCCTGGTGTACATGTTCACTGTGAGAGCTGTTCCCTTCTTACCCATTAATGTGTTTGAAAACCAGCAAAGTGCCTCCTTGGTGTTTAAATGACAATGTTACCTATGGGTGTGGTGCAGGATTTATACTGAGAGGAGTTGTATGGCTCTGTTTATTCTTCACTGTTGCGTTTTAAGCTCTTGTCTGTGAATCAGAGGCTTGAACCCACAAGTTGGATCTCCCTGAGTCTTTAAGCAGATAACATCTTCACCAGCAGCATGAGCTTAAAGATTGCTATATGGCTGCAGTGAAGCATCCCTGCATCTCCCAGCCCCAAGGACTGGTATCTCAACTGTCAGCTTCTTTCCTTGATTGGGGTTTTTGGCGGTGGCTTTGGTTGGGGTTTGTTTTGTTTCATTTTTTTTAATGGGCTGCACACATACTTGTGAAAATGACTGCTTCACTGTAAACCTTTCTTTTACCCACCAGGCCTATCCTTGTACGAACGACAAGGAATGTGAAGTTGGGAGATACTGTCACAGTCCCCATCAGTCAACGTCTGCGTGCATGATGTGCCGGAGGAAGAAGAAGCGTTGCCACAGAGACGGCATGTGCTGCCCTGGGAACCGCTGCAACAACGGTACCTCAGCCACTCCATGGCTTTCCTCCATAATGGATGCTATTTTGATAGCATCGATTTCTCTGGGCATCCCCAGCAACAGTATTTTCTTTTTCTGAGTGACTGAAGCAAGAAAACTTCATTTCCTTTAATAGTATTTCTGTGTTTAGGGCTTGTGTACTACCAGACTTTTTCCCATTTTGGTGTGGGGAAACACAAAAATGCTGTTGAGTGAAAGTGCAGCACTACATTCACTGTGGTTTGATTCACTGGAAGACTGCACAGAACCCAGGTTTTCAAGGAAGCAAAAGATATTTAATGAATCCTTGATCTACTCTCCTGGGGTTGGGTGTGGGGTGCTGTTATGACCAGACTCTTTTACTGTTTGCATTTCCATACTCTCCTCTGGAGGCTGGAGAGAGATGTCTATGAGGCAGACTCCAGGTGCTCAGTCTACCAAGCCAGAATGACAGTGAGTCTCTAACAGTGAATGAAGCAGAGCTGCAGTGAAGTTAGGTGCTGGGAATCGGGTACAGAGGTGTGATTAGAGCTGAGCATCACTCAGGCCAAGCCCCCCAGAGCTTTCATAGTCCTGGCCCCTTATCCTGGTCTGTGTATGTCTCCCTGTTGCTTTTCCTCTTGTTCAGATCTTTGGCTGCCTCTTCATTGCAGGTATTTGCATACCAGTAACCGAAAGCATCCTGACACCTCACATCCCTGCCCTAGAAGGGCCACGCAACAAGAAGAACGGTCATTACGCCAGCAAGGATTTGGGGTGGCAGAACCTAGGGAGGCAGCGCTCCAAGCTGTCCCACATAAAAGGTAAGATCACCTCTGCACTACGCTGCTTTGTTCCTTCATGGTATCAACCATGTTACTGCTGTTAAGACACAGCAATGCAAACCAAAAAACAGGCAGTAATTTCACAGGGAGCAAATGTCTATTGTGAGAATTCACAGCATGACACAAAAAGTGATGTAACATCAACCAACAGTTCCTGTGACTGGAATAGCATCTGCTTTCTTTGGATCAGAGGTGGATTGACAGTCCATTTTTCAATTGTTAATAGGGCACATAGCCTTCTCTTTTAATGGTCATGTTATTAAACACTTATAGTGAATCCTGTAGATTAATTTCTCCTAAGTCTTAGGGCAGGTCTCATTCATTACCCCCTTGAACCTTCCCAATTCCTATCTTCTCTTGTGTTCAAATAGCCACAGATGGAAATACCATTTCCCTTTTTCTGCGTATCAGTCTGCACTGAATCTGTACTTTCACATTTTCCCATGAGGTAAAAGAGTTTGGTTGCCCTTTTTAGGACATGAAGGTGATCCCTGCCTACGGTCATCAGACTGTATTGAGGGCCATTGCTGTGCTCGACATTTCTGGACCAAAATTTGCAAGCCTGTGTTGCATCAAGGGGAGGTATGCACCAAACAACGCAAGAAAGGGTCCCATGGACTGGAGATTTTCCAACGATGTGACTGTGCCAAGGGGCTGTCTTGCAAAGTATGGAAAGATGCGACCTCCTCTTCTAAATCAAGACTTCACGCTTGCCAGAAAATCTGAATGAGGCTTCAGAAGACAGTATTAAGTGACTGTGGCTTTATGTATTTAATGCATTAATGGCATGGTGGGAAACGAGAACTGCCAATGAAAGTGGAATGGCTAAAGTAACGGTTAGGGTAGGAGTAGAAGTCATACCAAATGCATTTCTTTTTGAGCTGGTGGTCAACACGAGTGCAGCTGGAGTTCTACTGCGCAGCTCGTCTGTAAATAACTTCTACAGTCCGCGGGAAATGCTAGTATGCAAACAAGTCCAGTGGAAATCAACATCACTTACCTTGCTGTGTTGTCCCATGGTGTTTCAGGCGTTAGGGCTACAGTGGGTTTCCAGCGTGATAATGACTGCTAAATAAATTGTATACATTGTACTCCTATAGGAAGCAGTGCATGCCAAGAAGATTCATCTGTCAACACATTATTGAGCACATTGCAGGTGTGCAAAAAGGAAATATAGTTACTGTGAATGTCCACACGACCCTGTCATTCAGGGCTGACACTTCCAGCAAAGAAAGCACTCCTGCAGGACAAGGGTGCTATGGTTTGCAGGCCCTCGTGATGGAGGTGAAAACTTGCCATCTCACTATTTCAAGAGAACAACAGTTTTTCTAAGAGGAGACATTTAAACAGGCTTTTGTTTCCTATACATAGGTAAATTGAAATGCTTTATATAGCTCAATGTCATAGAGGGCACTTAACCGCTTGTATTTGCCTCTGTTCACAGCTAGTATACATTGGGCTGAACAGATGAAGCAAATACGTGCATGCTGAACCCAGAATTATATACAGGCAGTTGCTCATTAGTCCTAAATATATTTTCCTTGCCTAAGCATACTTGTGTTACAGACATTTCCAAAAGAACCAGCAGAGTGTTGAAGTGCCTCACGTGAAACAACAGACGATGCAGACGTTTGTTGAGGTGTTTACAGCACTGCCACAAACTCCAGGTTTTGTTTTATTAGTAGCAACAAGCTATTGATGGCACTCTGCAGAAGTAGAATGGATTTATTTCTTAGGGGCGGCAGAGAAAAAGGACCTGGCTCTTGTGAGCACCTCCTCTCCTGCAGAAAAGGAAGGAAGAAGACGGTAGGACCACAAATGACTCGTTAAGCATCACGCGATGTCACAGCATCCACGCCTCCTGCCTGTATTCAGCCTGAACGTTACGGCCCCAGTCTGGACTGTTCTGCCAGGAATGATGGAAGTACAGGGACTGTGGAAACAGCTGCCAACTCTACATTGTTTGTGTCCTGGTTATCCCTTGCGTTATCTCCCAGGTCTTTTCAAACCTTTTTTTTTTTCATTTTACTTATTTGCAAGTTTTCCTTTGTATAGACATTGGTAGAGAGACAGGTATTTCTTTAAAGAAGTCTGGCTCTATAATTGACCTACTGCTAAGTTGTAATTATCCATTTATAATTACCCTTTTTTTGTGTTTTGTAATACAAGGGGCTTTTCTGTTTAATCAGTTCTGAACAACACAGATAGACCAGCATATAGTTTAATTCTGAAGACCACGTCACCCATCGTTATTAACCAGTGGTTGTTTTAATGTTATAGCTTAGCTACACCACCTGACTCAGACTTCCTAAATAGAACACAGACCTCAGCTATGTTGCCTTTATCTTTCATAATTGTTGAAATTAGAGTATTTCACAGGCCTCTTTCCATACAGGAGTTAGTTTGTATTGACCTGCTCAGAGATAGGGTCTTCTGGTTTTTAATAGTCTCAGTCAGAGTTTTATCTTGCAGTCCTAGCACTACAACTCTGCTTATTTTAGAGTTTTTCCAGTGTAACTGAAACAGGAATAAAGCTGAGAAAGATATTAAAAAAAAAAAAAAGTACATAAAACCAATTTTGCAAGTGTTATTTATACTGACACAGCACACACACAGCAGAGGAGCTCACTGCTCTCCTTGTGAGGCCATAGAAAAGAGAATTACATCCAGTGTGAACAGGGGGGTTATTGCAGAAATGGGCTCTCAGCAATTCTTAGCTCTTATTGTTGGCTTACCCCTTCCCCCCTTTTCCTTTTGCAAAACATAGTTATTTGGGATAATTTATTTACAGGAAATGTTTAATGAGATGTATTTTCTTATAGAGATATTTCTTACACAAAGCTTTGTAGCAGAATATATTTCCAGCCTGTTGACTTTAATGTAGAAAAATGTATAATAAGATTAAATATATTAAATACCCTTTCCCATTGCTCTCCAAATATTTTACCCATAATCTTTTCCTTATCTGCTGCTTAAGAAGAGTAGTTCTTTCTGGAAGATGTGCAAATCTAGTGAAATCCAACCCCTGTATTTCAGCTGTGCAGGAGAAAGCATCTGATTGTACTTGTGTCTCAAAGCACTATCTAGGCTGAGTTTTGGTACATACATGAAGGTCAGCTTAAAATCCCCACCCATCATTTCTACAAAATGACTGTAGAGTGGCAACTATCTTCTATATGCTGCTTCTGGGACAGTTAACACCTAAAAATTCAAGAATAAGTTTTGAAAATAATGCACCTGGATGCATAATGTTCAATCAAGAGGGTTAAAGAGGAAAGGTGTTGTGACACAGTCCCTGGCTAGTGATACATATCAGGGAGACTTGAGGTTGGGGAAGTTGGTAGTCAAATTACAGGGCATTTTGCTATAGGTTAGAGCACACAAACACACTGCTGCAAGATCAGTAAGGAGTGATTCCACATGGCAGATAACAGCATTCAGCTCTAATACCGTGAAACAATCCATACGACACAGCTGAAAATGCTGCTACTAAAAGCAGCCAAGTTCTGATCCCAGGAAAACTCCTGCAGAGCTCAATAAATATTGCTAAATAATGGCTGTGGTTATTGAGCAATGGTCTGGCTATCCTTGTTACTTGTTTCTGGTAGCCTTTTGCTCAAACAACTCTACGTTTGGAGGATGGAATGGTCTCCAAGTCACACCAGCATTTCCACAAGAACAAAAAGGTTTTGCTACTGTTATTTACAATATTTGGTGGGTAGGCCTTCAAAACATAGTAACAGAACATAACAACATAATCCTAAAGCTGTGAGCATCTTCAGAGCCCAGTGACTTCAACAGAGACTGCCAAAGCCTTCAGAGATTTAATCTGGGAACAACAACAATAGGCACAGGCGGTTCCTTGCGCATAAATACTGAGCAGCATCCCTGAACTGAATAGCAGGCAAAGAGTTTTGCAAGACTAAATTGTGATTGTTAAGAAGCCCTTTAGTTAATATTTTGGGGAAATATACATAACTTTGAGAATAAAAGAGCAGTTGAGTTTGGGGATAATTGCTCTCACTCACTGTGTCACTCATCAAGGGAGTTAAAAGTGACTTTGGCTCAGTACCATTTCAGAAATCTGCTGGCATGACACAAGGACTAAAGAGATTATTGCTGAACAATTCAAATACTCTTCCTATTAGCCTAGAATAGTCTCAGCGTTGCAACAGCTCTTTGGAAATACTTATTAACTTTCCTAAAAATAATGGATTTCTACTCTGTAACGGCGTATATTTGATTTACAGCATAAGTGTGGGTGTGTATCTATTTCTGTACTATTTGCTTTGTCTCATGTTGTTTGCGACCTATACTATTTATGACTTTAAACATTTTTTAATGAAAGCAATTAAAATAGATTTATTCACTTATTTGTATAGCCACACTTTCCACAGCATACGTCCAGCACCCGACACCTAGAACACACTTCACCAGAACTCAAGACGTCTTTGGCATACTCTGACTTTCCTGCTTATTGTCTCAACAACAGCCAAAAAACCTCACCAAACACCGTGAACTGTCTTGGGCAGAGGCTGAGAAAAGACATTCCTAATCTGTTCCTTGTCACCAACCCACTCTTTCCCTCTGCTTTCACTTCAGAGTCTGGCATCACCACCCTCAATAAGAAAGGTAACAGCTATCAAAGAAAATTTTTATCTTTCATCCCTTCCAGTTTTCTTTCCTTCTAGGAAAGTAATTAAAAAAAAATATATATCCTGAAGGTCAAAGCCAGCAGAAACTCATCTAGCAGATCCTCTAAGCCAAGGCTTTTAGAAGTCTTGAGATCTATCCTGTAACTTTCAAAAACTTCATTGCTCAGAGAGTTTTGTAGATAAGATGACTGCATTTACCAAAATAATAAAGAAACCTAGCTCCTTGGCTTGTCAGTTGAGTGTTCTGAAAATAACTGGGGGGGGAAGAAACAACACACCTCCCCTTAAAAAACCCAACCAACCTCACCTGCAGTCCCTGACAAAGGACATGCTGTTATTTTTTACACTAGGCACAGTTTCATGCCACAAAAAGCCAGCATTAATTTTGGTTTTAAATCACACTAATAAAAAGTTATGCTTTTCTTACCTAGCTCTCCAGTCTCATTTATGGCCTCTTTCTGATGCTGCATTAGGAGTGATGCTGCATGGGAGTGAAGGAACAGAGTTAGTCTAGAGGTCTGTGCTCATTTATATCATAATGTTTCACCCAGAGGCATGGGACCTTTCTGCTCAAGTACCTTATTATCTAATATCAGTTTTTAACATGCCTACTGCTACCAAAATATGCTGCCAGTTCAACACAGACCCTGCTCCCATTCTTACCTTATGTTTTGCCTTCACCATTATATGATTGCTGTCAGTTGTTGAAATGTGGCAAATGTCTGGTGCAGCCCCCTCTTGTCTGACAGCTTTTTACAGACCGACTTCAGGCAGCAATGCAGGAGGTAAGGAGAAAGCACAGGAAAAGGGGGGGATGTGGAGGGGGAGCGTACTGGAGAGATCCAGTCAGAAGCTTGAAATGGTGAGGAGAAGGGGAAATCTACCTCAAAATTTAATTAGATGCTATTGCAAAATCCATGAGTGTATCTCACCCAATTACCAAGAAGGGCAAATGTGCTCTGTCTGTTCCTGAGCCAGAGCCCCCCAACACTGACCCTAACAGGGGTGGCCTGGTTGAGTGATTCTCAACAGCTCGAGGGTTGAGCCGATGACCCCCAGGCAGCAGCATGGCTCTCAGCTTGGTCCACTGTGTATCCAAATCCCAGTAAGTCCAGAGGCTTTGGATTTGTCACCAGCCTTCAGACATACTGTTCACAGCCTGCCCATGCCTTGGGATCCCACTGGAAGGCTGCAGAGAAGGAAGGACAAGACAAAAGCAGGAGATGGCAGAACTCCAGAGCTATTATTTGTGACCACCACTGATGGGACTGACCCTGATGGATACACAGCACTGAATGGAGCCCATTGCAAACTTGTTTATTCTGGCAGTGCCCTGTTTTTGTTGGAATTGCTCATTGTTATAGCATGAGCGTCAATTACTTATTTACAAATGTCTGGTACCAATAAACTCTTTGTTTTTTTACAGTACCGGCTTGCAGCTTGGTTTAGAAGTGGTTTGCTGCATGCCAACTTCCTGAAGCAGAGGAAATAATCTCTTAGAGGAAATTAATGTTTTAAGAAGCACAATCTTTTTTCTTTTTTTTCCTTCTTTTTAGGAAAAGGCTATATAGAAAAAGAGGAGGGAAATTCCATAATTAACGCAAAAAGATTTCCTGACACAAATCTTAGAGTCCTTTGCAAAGCTCAGACTATAATTCTCCACTGCTATTATCAATGTTGGGCAAAGAATAGTCAACAAATCAGCAATGTATACCTGTGTGGCTTGCTATGGCATGTATATTCCTGTTCTGTATTCCTTGTAAACTATCTTTTCTTTCTGAGAGTGAGATATTCATTGGAATTCAAATGTTTCAATAGGCAAACTTTTTTTTAAGATCAACTGTTAATCAAACATTCAACAATTCAGTAAAACTGTAAGCATAGGACTCTCAGATATTGTTTCTTAATGACAGTAATTTTTAATGGAGACATCAAGATATATAGATCTATAAGAAGTAATGAATGACACGGTTCTGGAAGAAATTTGCCAGGAATTTTGGAATGCATCACATTAATGAATCCAATGACCACCCAAAGCTTTAGAAAATATCCCAGCTCAAAATTATTTTGGCAATGTCTTTGTTTCACTATCTGAGCAGTTATGGATAGTGAAGTAATGCTTCTTAGGATGGATGATGAAAGAAAATCCACAGTTAACCTCTGTTTCAGATAACATTTAGCCCTTCTATTGAGTTAAGTTGAGAACAGGGTGATTCTGCCTTTCCCAGTGTGGCACACTGTTAACTGGCAATATTGTATTGTATGTATGATTGTATCAGATTAATATTAATTTCTCTGCACCTCTGGATTTTTTTAGTTCTGGCAATTCAAACGTGGAAACACCAGAATATAATTCTAGTACTGACATTTATTATCACCATTGGTGACACAGCCTCTCTGAATAAGTGACCAGGAAGATGTTCATATCAATAAATCCCATTTTATCAAAAATCTCACTTTGACAAAAGATGGAATTAAATTGTATCTTACCTTTAAAAAGAGTCAACTTCCCTAGGGCTGTCTCTCCCATCTGAACAAAGAGATTCATTTGTACATGACCAGACACAATGAGCTCCTGAGCTGTGTTATCAGATTAATTCCACATGTCCTAAAAAACAACACAGGAGATTAGTGTTCACTCAGAAGTTCAAATCTAATTTTATTTTATATTCTTAATTCACATTTCTGCCTTTTTCAAAAAAATAGACTGCTAAAATTTACAGACTTTCAGGAATATTCCATCTCTAACTGCCCCATTGCAGGATTTATATCAAAGTAATTGCATGAAATGCAGAAGAAAGTAGAACTGAACAGTTGTTTCCAATATCTACTGAGCACTGTCAAGGACACATGAGACAAACTCTGCAACAGCTTGAAATAAATATTAAAATTACTGCATTTTTTCAGTATTGTCTAAATATTTCCTAAAATACATCTCTGAAATGCAAATACTTTGAGTATATAGAGGTTGATTTACCAATGACCCAAGAGGCAGACGGTCCTACAGGTGTCAGAGGCAGCACTGCAGCAATATTGTCACATATCCCTGTGTCACTGTGTGGCACAGGTCACCTTTCCTGAAAAATAAAAGCAAAACCACAATGCAGAACTGAAAAGACTTCAGAGAGCTGCAGTAGTAGCATCACAGGAATGGAAAACAGTGGCAGGAAAATCTTCGCAAGAGGTTGTTTCAGGGGCTGCAGCTTTATTGACTATTTTAGAAAGAAAATTACTGTGAAGATGAAGTGCTATAAAGCAATGAGAGGCTGAGAGAGGGTAACAATGCAAGAATTTAAAATGCTTCATGTCTGAAGGAAACAGCAGCTCAGCATAATTCTCCTGTGCATAGTAAGCTACCGTATTTTACCCACTTAGCTCTTTTAAACACAGCCATGAACGTTTTGCTACAGCACAACTTGCACATGATGGCAAATATTTTCCCTCAGTTTCACCTCAGTTTGAAGTCACCAAGAGAGAAGGTGGCATGTTCCATGTTTAAATACATCTGGCTTATTCCCATTTGGTTATATTTAGCTTAGATTAAGAAGATATCTAGTACCTACCACTTTCTCTTCATCAAGCTACATCCACACTGGAAGCCACCCAACACTGCATAAGCTCAATGTCTGAGGATCTATCATTATCCATAACTTAAATTCTCCACAGCTACCTCTAGCATGGTGCAGCTTTTGTACTCCTCTGATCAACACTTCACAAACTGCCTTTCATGGCATCTAGTTCTTGTTCTCTGTTCTTCATCCCTCTAACAGTGTACAGAGCCCTGGCCCTCGAGGGACATCTCTCGTGCCCTCCTGAGCACCTCTCCCTCCCTCCGGCTCCAGTGCCCTGCCTGATGATGCCCCCTCACTGACAGCTCATTACATTTTCAACCAGATTTTTCACACTCTCAGTAAACCTTTGTTTCTGTCCCTGCAAACAACCAGGACACACACAAGCATCTCTGACAGCAGCTGGACCACTGGCACAGCCCAGTTTTACACCCCCACCTCTCTCTGTACTTGAAGTGTAAACTCTTTGGTGCCAGGACTGACATTTTAGGACTAGCATCCTAGTTCACAGCTACAGGACTATTATCTGTACTGGTTTTACTACTGTATACAACTGGAAGCACAAACATCAGATGGGATTATTCTGCTAATGAATAAAACAAGAACACAACGCCGTCCTGCCTCACGCTACAATAGTTTTCAGCTTGTGGTCCATGAAGCCCTGTGTTCACAGCTCTGAAGCTGGAAAGCATGCCTGTTGTCAGTAAGACAGAAAAAAAATCAGTTTGCAAACCAAAAAGAGGCTAGAAATATACTGTACTAAACCAGGAGCGACACACCTCAGGCTCTGCATAAAGATGAGCCTGTTAAAGGTTCTGGGAACTTATCACATCTTTCCAGTGAGAATGTGCAGCAAGCTGCAGGCATCTGGGAAGATGCACATCCTGAAAATGCAAGCATGCTGATGGCAGTGCTTCAGTGTCTGCAGCCAGGAAGGTGGAAATACTGTTTCTGTGACTGTTTCCATCTACAACAACAGCAGCGTAAAGTGTATCTTGCCATTGCACTCGATATCATGCTAACTGCAGAAACCCTTACTATCTGCTGTTCCCATCCCATGAAAAATGCATGACTTCACTCTGCTGGGATTACAAACTGCTCCTAAAGCAAGGCGGTAATTTAAACTCCATTTCCCAGATGGGCAAGCCAAACAAGCAGTAGATGGAACTTCCAGTTCGTCTTTTTCTTTCTTTTCTTCTTTTCTTTTTAATAAATGATGCGCGACAGTCATATGCTAAACTCATTTGTCAATCTTAGTTTTTTATCTACTGCCTGGAAAATGCAGCAACCTAACCCTGGACTGATGGAAGGAATACTTTGGGGCTGTGAATTAGAAACAGGCTACCAGGGGGAGCGAGGACAGGTGCAGGCTTTGGCCAGCTACGGAGGTGGAGGAGTTGTTTGTGAGAAGGGTCTAGACAGGACCATTAATTAAGGGGGGGAGAACAGGGCACTTAGTCAAGCTAATTTTAAACCCCGTGACCTTTCACCTGAAGCACTGTGATCCAAGTCCAGCCATGACCAAGGGGACTCCAGCTTCTCCTGATGATGTGATGGTAAAATGCTCTGCACATATGGTTGGTGGTCTTGGACCTATTCCCAGCGAAGCAGATTTCCCAGCTTGGCTCAACTTTGGTCCAATTGGCAATCTTTGTTTTGTTGTAACGAGGCCCAAGGCGGAAATGAGATGGAGAGGCACACTCTTTCTTTCCTCCTGACAGGTGCCTCTCCAAGGACCTTCTTGCACAACGGCACGGCCACGTAAGTTGGGTCACAGACATCAGCTCAAGCTGTGCAACGCTCTGACACAGCCCGGTCACCACGAACGCAGGAGGAGGGATCTCCTTGGGAAAGGAAGAGGCCATGTGCACCTTGTATCAAAAACCAGGTCCCTAGGAACACGGCGTGTCCGACACAGAAAGGCAGAGTGACTTCCTTCATAGCCAACGCAAGGGCTCAAGAAGACACGATGGATAAGCTGAGTGGTGCGGTCCTCTAGAGCTGTCCACTTCTCCCGGGGGGAGACAAGCAAGTGCCTGGCACATGCAGAGGAGGATGTCAACATGTGTCTCCTTGAGCAGACAAAGGGACAACTCTGACAGACTCATAAGGGTGTGATTCTGCACGAGCCCATGGAGGTTGGGCACATTGGGTCCCACTGACCAACGCTACGACACCTACTTGATACCCTGCATGCCAGGCTGACTCATGTGGTTATTAAGAGCCATTCATTTACCAACTCAAGAAAAGGAAATAAGTCAAAATAAGCTTTGTGCTTTGTAATACAGGTCCTCATTACACGATATAATGAGATCTAACAGAAGCTAATACTTGCCAGCCAGTTAACAAAACTTTCCCTTTTTAAGGGAAAATACATATCAGAGGAACGTGAAGCCAATGGCTCCTAACAGAGTTTACCTGAAGGCATCCCTTACTCTTTGTAGCCAAGCTGTATGTCTATTGCCTTCACCATCTTCAAAACAATCCTAAAAGTACTAGAGAGACATAGAGGGACAAAATCTACAGTTCATTTCAAATCCCAAGGTAATTCATACAGTTCTCAAGATAAAAATATCACACTGGAATGAATTTTTCATTGCTTTTTTTTTTGGTTTTTTTAGTAAGTTGTACCATCATATGTCTATTTATATCACTCTTTCCATTGAAAAACCTAAAGCCCACTATTTTTTATTTAATTCTGTAAGCCCATTTCCCTCATTAAAAAAAATGATGGCCACAATCTAGAGATCCAACTGTCTAACACCCATATTTTGAACTTAATAAAGAATCCCAAGCATTTAAATTCATTTACCCTTATATATCAAATGCCAAGGGCTAGATTTCTACTGTATGTTTTCCTGTATATGTTGTAAATTGAACTAATCTGCTTGCCTCTAGATGAGATCACATTAACATGGCTATAATGATTTAACAGAATTTACAATTCTAGGAAAATAACCAGACTTCCCAGTATTCTTTTCTACACGGTAAGTGCTTGGCAAAGACAAAACACTTAATTTAGGAATATGTATTCAGAAGCCCTAAGCTCCCAGTCCTGAAATGGTGGGTGCTATTGCTCTGTCACAGAGTTTCCCGGATTAAAAAAGACCTTTAAGATCATCTAGTCCAACCATTAACCTAACACTAAGCAGAACATGACTAAACCATAGCCCTAAGCATGAATGTTCTTTGACTGAGATGCATAATGAGGATAGATCAGGGGAGATTTTCAGAGATTCTGACTTTTCAGCATTTTGTCTGGCTTTTGAGTTGAACTTTTCAGAATTTTTCATTAAATATATTCTTCCTATGACTGCTGCAGTTATTCCATGCTGTTGCAACATTTCACCTGTCACCGTTAGCAGATACACGTTCAGAATTGCAATTTGAATTGAAATCCAGCCGAAAAAAAATAGTCCATTTACTTCCCCATGAGGGTGGTGAGACACTGGCACAGGCTGCCCAGAGAGGTGGTGGAAGCCCCATCCTTGGAAGTGTTTAAGGCCAGGCTGGCTGGGGCTGTGAGCACCCTGCTCTAGTGGGAGGGGTCCCTGCCATGGCAGGGGGGTTGGGACTGGGTGAGCTTTAAGGTCCCTTCCCACCCTGACAATGCTGTGATTCTACTTCTAGAACACTTATACATGCTGCCTACCTCCCACACTTTTTACTCTAGTGCAAGATACGTTCTGTGTGCTTTAAAAGCCTTGAGCTTTCTCATTCTGGGAGAGCAGCTTCTCAAGCTCAGCCCAGAGGAAAGGAGGGAGTGGGATGCCGGGTGGGTGCTGCAGCCTGCTTGCTCCCTTGCCCCACAACATGCCCTTCCAGCTGCATGCACAACCCATGGTGTGTCCCACAGAGGTGATCTCCTCTCCTCTCCTCAAGCCACCAGAGCTTTGCAAAAGAAACTGCTTGGAGGGGAAAAAACCCAGGCACTGAAGCCAGCAGAGCAGCTGTAGAAAAAGCTGAAGCAGGGACTGCTGATACAGAAAATGCTCTCTCGATTCTGACTGGGCTTAAACAGCCCTTGACAAGTGACTGCTTGATCAAAGTCTGTTCCACTCTCATCTCAGTCCCTTCACCTCTGCTGCACTCCTCAGCTGCCCTTCTATCTCCCTCTCCTCCCTTATTTCCTACAAATCTCCCTCTTTTCCTTGGCTTTCTAATCACTGAGTAATATTCCTTGTCCAAAAAGGGAGAATTAACATGTCATTTATCATCACAACACTGATGGCTATCTACTAGGGCCTCTCCCTTCCCATTCTGTCCATTTATATACTACTTTGAGATTGTCTGCTACCCTACCAGTTGTACAGAGACCAAACTGCTTGGCTTTGGCTGGTCTCTCATGAACAACACAATCAGTGGAACCTCTGCAAGAAGAAAAGCAAAGAAACTTTCCCTCCAGGACATTTGACAGTGGTAAGCTGTTTACTCCAGCTGAACTCTGACAGGAAGTACTGTGGTCTCACCGTGTCAAAAACCATACCGTTCGTTATCTGACTTAAATGGGGGAGCTGTCTATACTCCTAGCACAGGCTGTAATTCTTCACTCATGGACTCATAAGATACCACCATTCTGATATTTACTACCCTTTCTCTTTGAATTTCTCCTTACTACTCTGATAGCACAGCTGCAATACTTGTTTTTTAGCAAAACTGGAAACCAGAACACAATCCAGACTGCCATTTGTCCCAAACTCCTGCGTGTTGTTGCTCTACAGTCTTTTTAAGCTGAATAATTAGACCAAGATCCAGACAATCTCTGTAAGGTAATCACAGCAACAGCTCAGATGATCTCAGCTGTGCCAGGGATATTCTTATCAGCATATATTTCTACTATAGAAACTTAAAAATAACCTACTTTTTTAAGATATGTGGGGTAAAGTTAAAGATCACTACAATGCCACAGAGCTTTTGCCCCAAAATCACCAGAGTTTGCCACATTGTTGGGAAAAATCTCTGGTTTATGTTTAGCTTTTACGTTAAAAAAAAGAAAGATGCATAATGAAAAATTAAACAGTGTGAGAAGAGCACAGCATTCTGGAAACATGGGAAACGTCCTTCAGTAAAGCTCCAAACCAAAACCCCAGCAGCGTTTCCCAGGTTCTGCCATGTTCTTACCCATTAGCTTTCTGAACGGGCACTTCCAGGGTCTCCATCTGCACCACCCATCGTTCTTCTGCGTGGTCCAACGCAGCCTGGACCGAGGTGCCTGTATCAGCGAGTCTCAGTGCGGATCCACTGCTGGCTCACTGTGCCTTCCCTAAGCCATGGCTGGAACGTGCAGCAAACGCTCTCATACCAGACCCCTCCAGCTGACTCCTCAGTCTTCTGGTTTCTTGACTTGCCCTTCCCTGAAACATCTTCCCTTACCCTCCCGTGGACACCGTCCCTTTGCTAGTACCTGCAACAGCCACGAGCCCTGTGGGTTTTACGCTCTTGGCCAGGATTCAAATCTCAGCACTTCCCTTGCTTTTCACCCTCCACGTGCTAATCAGGGGTTCCCTAGTGGGGTCCAGGATCTAGATGCCTGTTTAACTTCTGTCCTCAGCATTTCAAAACTATTAGTCAGGGCCTGGACTGTGGCCATCAGAATACGAGCACTGTAAGGTAAACAGTAACTCCCATGTTTTCTTCACCCCCTGCATCTGGAAGACAAATAATGAGTCCCGCAGGGTATTGTTCATTCTCATCCTATTATAATTTTGGCTATAATGATAAGCTAATAGCTTCTTCATGGCTATTAGGTGAAGCACAACGAGGTACCACAAAGCATGAAGGTGGGTATCCTGAGATGGGAGGATGTCAGACCTGTGCCTGCACACACTTCACCATATTCTGAATTCTCTCTCCAATTAGCAAGCCTGGTGATCGTCACTCTAATGAGTTAACCCATAACAGTCTTTATTACCTACAAGACAAACATTTGATGCAGATCAACCTATTGTCAGTGCAGACTCAAACCTCTATGAGTAAAAACGGAGTAAATCCCCAGGAGATTACGCTATAACGCACAGCTACGCTGTTAAGTAGTGCAACTGTTAAACTCATCTGCAAGACCCGTGCCTCCTGCTCATTGCTGTTAATTCATTCAAACTCCCTTCTTCTTCGCTTTAGATAATGCCAGCTTGCTTCTCCCTTGGGTGAGATACTTCATTTACTAACTCCTAATTTGTGGGAAGGACAGAAGACAACATGAGCTTGTAGAAGACAGCAACAGCCAGAGAAAACTTGAAAACAGTCCTGTCAGTCTCAGGCTTAGTTTTCTCTTATTTTCTTCTGGCAACAGCTCTTGCCTAAAGTGTCCTTCATATTCTCTGATCAATGATCATATCACTTTTGTATGTGCAAATGATAACCTTTTCCTTTATTTTAATCTGTCCCTTTGCTTACCACCATTAAATTTTACTGCAGATCTGCTTTTTGCTCTCTATTGTGCTCACACTTAGACTATATAAATTACATAAAATGTCCTATCATTTAATCAACTGTTAAGCTATAGACTATAGACCATATAGCTATATATAGACCATAAATACTTGTTTGTGTGATGAACAATGATGTAACAGATCATCTATCTTCTGCTATATGTTACAAACAAATGCCTCATTTTATACTTTATGATAAAGCAGACATCTCATACCCAAATGGGTTGAGGAAACACCAGTGAAAGACTAGACACTAGGAAAAAATTCTTCACAGAAAGAGTGATGAGATATCAGAACATTCTGCCCAGGGAGGTGGTTGAGTCCCCATCCCTGGGTGTGTTTAAACATCACTTAGATGTGGTGTTGGGGGATATGGTCTAGGGGTGAACTTGTAGAGTAGGGCTAATGGTTGGACACGATGATCCCAAGGGTCTTTTCCAACCTAAATGATTCTGTGAATTATGCAGAAGCAGGAAAAAGAAGGTATCACAGATCAATGAAATCAGTTATGTCTCTGCATCGTAAGCCCAACAACAAATTTAGCCTTGGTGCTAAACTGCTCAGTCCACACTAGGGAATGTCATCCAGAATCAATCCTGATACTGAGCTACGCTGATTTATGACACATGTAGATCCATCAGGTTCAGACACAAACCTTCAGCTTGGAAATAGCAGAGGAATCCATGCTTCCTACAAAGCATCTAAACCACACGCTTGCATTAGGAAGCTGGGTTCCTGACAGCCCTGGGAGGAAGCTAAGCCCTTAATTCTGGTGGTCTGACCCATCCCTTGGCAGGTCCCCCAACCCAGCAGGAAGCACCGGCATCGAGCTCGGCAGCTTCTCCGCCAGGACCTTGGAATGCCCTTCACACAGCCACAGAGGTAGCAGAGCACTGTGTGGATCCTCAGGTTTTACTGAATGCCTTTGCTTTTCCTCTAAAGATTACTTTCTCACTCTCACACCATACAATTAAAATTCTTTAATGAAGAAACCTACGTATATTAATTTAATATGGAAGAGAACCGCAGTCAGCACTCAATTATATAGTTCTGAGCGTTATGTAGCTTATGCACTGAGCACAGAATAACTCTGGCACAAGTGTTCCATTGGATTTCCTCCCCTAAGGAGGCAGATTCCCTCTCTCTCTACTCCCCCTAAATGGATGTAGTAATGAAATCAACTATCCCAGGCCAGAAAATGCAGATGTGTTGCTCTGTGTGCTATTGACACCCAACGGCGCGTCCTCCACGACTGAAGCCAGAAATGTCCACCACACCCAAGCCATCTCTGAAGAATTAGACAACTATGTCCTTCCTCCACCAGACAAAACATGTAAAAATTGCAAATTCTATTAACTGCTTTCTCCATTTTCTCTTTTCTTCCCTGACAGCCTATTTATCTGAAGGAAGGGCCCATCAAACATTGTTTCTAATGACACACTTAACATTTTTTTTCTGCATTACACTTGGGCTACTGCATGCTCCATCTTCTGCTTTGCACACAGATCATCTTAGAGTAAGCAAGAAATGACAGCAGTTGTGAGGAAAGGAATGATACAACAATAGTAAGGGAAGAAGTGACTTTGCTACAATAGTAAAGGGAAGAAGTGACTTCCAGGAAGAAAAAAAAACCATTTCTGAAGTACAGGTCTAGCTTCACCTCTTTGCTCTCTCTCCCTCCCTGCTTCTATCTCACACACTGAACGTTGGGTAAATTGCAAAGCTTTGCACAGAATAAAGAGCAGTTATTCTTACTGACAGTACTATATGGAGCCAGTAACTGGGAGTAACAGGTGTCAGGCCATTTGGGAAAAAGGTCAGCAGGATTCCAGGGTATTTTTTTCTTTCAACACTTAAGCAATCTATAGGGAGTCAAAATTTATCATTACACTGGACTCATACTTGAAACTATCAAGTTTTTCTTCCATGAACTTTGGTCCATATATAAATATAGACTAAAGATATTCTTACATGCTTAAATGCTTGGCTTTTTTTTTGCCACAGGCATTCAAATATGGTCATAAGAGAATGAACATGAGTAAGTATGTATGACATATGAGCAAGAGTGTATAAGACACAAATCTATGGTCTAAGTAAAGAAATTTTTTTCTATCCGTATGTAACAGAGCATAAACCTGATTTTACTGAGAATTTATATTTACTCATTTGACATTTGCATGAAGTATTATAAAACTAGTCTAAGTTTCTTTATAAAAAAAAAAGTTAGCTATTCAGCCATAGGATTCCGTGGAAATAGATTTTATGGAGACAGATGGGGAAAAAAAAATCAAAGCTCTGTCTGTAACTGTGCACGCAGTCAAAAAGCTAGAAGTGATACATGGGGCTTCACTAATGACAAAATAACAGAATAATAATGATAAGCCTGTTGCTTCCCTTCTCACAGAAGAGCAGCAGAAGAGACAAGAGCTGAACATTTGCTGAAACACCCAGAAAACAACAGCAACAACCCCGCAAAGACACACACGTCCCCGTGCTATAAGCATCTGGTACAATTGCCCCTCAACTTTACCCTCTGGGGTTTTTTTCTCACAAATGATAAAACTTCCCTCCACGACTGAGTTGCTGGAAACACAGAAACTTGCAGAGAGCTGATACATCCTCTCCTGTTTTAAACCCCAAATCAATGGCAACGCACTTTCTCAAGTTCTCAATCTCATTCTGACCCGTGGGCTGGTCATTTGCATTTAGTTCAGCAAGAGTCCAGCAAAGCACTTAGGCATGTGGTTAACTTAAGCACATGAACAGTCCCATCGATTTCAGTGGGACTTCTCACAGGTTTGAAGTTCAGCAAAGGCAAAGTGACTTCCTGGACCAGTGCCATCGACTGAAACGTCCTCACCGCAGATGCTGGTCCCATTCCGTGTGAATGGGTACTTAAAGATAATAACCACAAGAACCTCTGCTATTTCAGGTACAGAAGGGAATGGAAGATTTTTGTTGAGCAGAGGAGAAAACAATCATCCATCCGAAGTGGTATGACAGCCACTGTCAGGTGTTGTTTCTATGTTTCCTAGGACAACGAAAATAACATTATTGTGTTTCCACAGCAACGCAAATGTATTATGTCATGATGAAAAATACATTCACAGTATGCAAAGGAAAAAAAAAGAAAGTCTTATATATAGTAACATAGCAGATGAAAGATCCCTCTCCAGGTCAAATACAGTTTTTCCTCCCAATAACCTGAATAATAGAAAATCAACCTAGAAGCTGGATGATGACTCCTGGAGTTGGGCCAGCCGTGGCTACTCTAAAATCTGCCAAGACCAGGAGAAACTGTCTTCAGTACTACCAATCCACCCATGGGTGAACCTCTGCTGCAATAGGATTTGATCAAGTGTGAGTGGCATGTAACTGAAACAAATCTCTGCTTTCATAATGAAATCTCTGCTTTCATAAAGTCCTAGCAAAGATCTTGCCAGCAGGAGTCTATTCTTCATAGCTGTGTTCTTGGTTTTACTATAAAATGTCATCTTCAGGTTACAGCAAAACCAAAATAGAACTGGTGGGACAATGTAGTAAAGGTTGGCTGGCTGACCTGTTTGTGAAATATAATTATTTCATTTTTGATGAGAAAAGAGAGATCAGGGTCACAGATACAAGTATTTACAAGTGCAAGCTATTATCTTAAGAACTCTAGGATTTAGCTAGGGAAAAATACATTTACTGGAATGAACACTGACAAGTGAAATATTTAATCCCCAAAGTTTTATTTCCCCTAAACATAAAATAATATTACTTTGAATGGTCCATAAATAATATTAATGGAGAGATTTTGAATGGGAAATCTCTAATGATATATGAGAGAGGACTTAAACAGATTTAACTGGGCTCTTTCTCAAACTTGGCAACTGTGTTACAAATGGTTTGGGTGTTTTTAAGCGACATTATAATCTGTTATCTGCTTGGATCACATCCTAAAGAAGCTTTTTTGTTCCAAATTTGCAAACGTCTCCAACGCAGAAGCAACTACAGGAAAAATATTTTTTACTGCCCTGCCAAGTATAGAAACAGATTATTTTAGCGACTTGTGTCACGATGTGATCTCTGTACTCTATATATGCCTATGGATGGTTATGCAAAGCCTCAACGTAACATACATAAAGGAAGGCTGCAAACAAAGTCCTGCCTGCAGAGCTTCTAGGTGAGTCTACATCCAGAGGCCAAATGAATTAAATGCTGCATTTTTTTAATTAATGTTCTACTAGAGTGCTGCTTGAAAAAAGTTTGTGAAAAAGTTAGGTGCTATCGGTCACATTTTTGCAAGCTAAATAAGAGAAGCAGAAAGATGGACAAGCTCTTTGTCCAAATCAGCATAGGAATGTTCCCCCCTCACCCCCAGCTGAGCCTCAGGCAGAAGTAGGAATAATGGGACATAAACCACAGGTCAAAATCTAAGCCCATGTAAATTAACAATGTTCCCCGAACAGGATAATTTTAAGCAAAATAAAAACTCCATCAGTGATGGAATCCGAACCAACAGAAGTTCAGAAACAACAGAGGATTGGAAAGAGGAATAAAATTGTTGCTGAAGTGGGAGAAGAGTCAGAAGCACTGTCTTAGAAAGCGTGCTGATCATCTTCACAGCAAAACTGCTCGTTATTCTAACAGTCTCTAGTCTGCATGATGAACAATTCTGAACACAATACAATAAGTGTTAAATTTACTGAGCTGCTGATGTGTGCATGCCATGGCTTACCCTGCTGAAAATACAAAACTCACATCATTTAGACAAACAGTTCAGGAAAAGCATGCAGAGTGCAAGTCACAAATCTAAATCGCTCTAACTAGCAACTTGAGCATATACAAGAATTGTTCAATAATATAATTAGGGGCAGAAATTTTCATTATGGGTAACAAAAAATATTAAAACAAATGAAATTATTTAGCTTTCTGTTCAGCATTATCTCAGTTAGAACAGCATATGCAGGATTTTAGTAAGTCAGCATTAAGATGCCTTGATTTCAGCATTAGTAAGAAACATCATTTAAAAAAAAAAAAAAAAGCAATGAGGTTACTACTCTACTATAAAAATTTCTGTTTCCTAGATTTTATGCTTGATAAAATTTCAACACTGTGAATACAAATTAAGAAAAAAATCCAAAAGCAGCAATTCCTTCGCTCCCCCTTCCCATCACTTGCAATTCCAGAGTAACTTTCTTTAATCTTTAGCTAATTTTGTACACAATGGGGTTTTTTCCAAAAGGACTTACATTTTTTGAATGGCTTATACAGTATGACTCCCCAAATTGTGCATGATTCTCTCTGTGTGAGTGCAGGTGATTTACACCTTATTAAAGTCATTTTTTGTGGAGTAAAGAAAGTTGCTTTGTCGGAGCTAAGATATCAGAATAGGAGGTATACTAACAAAAAGGTATACTAACAGTTCTAAGATATCCAAGGCATATGTTCAGTAAGGAAGATGTTGATTTAAGCATGCCTAAGAATACAAACCTATCTATTGATTCAAAAATGCAAGCAATAAAAATCTATATAGAAATAATCCTACATTTTGTGCTAATGTATTCTGTAGCCAGAGTTTCCTAACTGATGAGATTTTGCCGAAGCATTGCGAGGTCTGAAGGTTTTATATTTGAATCAGTATCCTTCTGAAATAATTACAAAATCACAACTGTGGGGATTTGTAAACAGAAAACCTCTACACTCGTAATAATGAGCATCTTTAAAGACTGGACTGTTTGTTCTCTGCTATTTTTATCCTGTTTTGTAACAGCATGGTTAGGGCAATAAGCAACGGCTGTAACATAATGAAACTATAGAAACCACATATGTAACCTAGTTAAAATCTCTTCCTACAGATCACATTTTCAGTGAGATATTGCTCCGTCAGAGCAAAGATATCAGAACATAGCTTTTGTTCTGCTTCCAGTCCAAAGCCCTCGTGAAGTGTTGGCTGAAAGTTCAATTTTACAACACCTTGATTCAACTGGAGTTAAATTCAGGGAAATTGTGCCACTTCAGCTAAGTGTTGGATCACGTCCCATCACGAGACATATTATTCTCTATGATTAAGAGTTGAGAAGCAGAGCTCTCTCAGTGCCACAAACATTTGTGCAAAGGATTGAAAAACTTTCGAGATACAAGAAGTAAAATAAAAAATGAAGCTTCAAGTAGGACAAAGATACTCTTGACCAAGTGTACCGTACAGATAAAACCTTATTTTTTCTGTATTTGTTTGGATTCATCAGAAAATCTGCTCTGGTATACCAGAAGATTAAATTTTCCTCATGTCTAGCAATGGCAATAAATCACCCATATTTTTAATGTAGAAATGGTTTTTAGAAGTGTTGAGTTCTCTGTGACTCGGTCACAGAAGTTCAGAATTTTCCTGCATTTAAATTAAGATCTTTGTCATTTCCAGCATCCTTCAGGAATTCTTTCTCACAGGTCAGATTAAGATGTTTCTAGCATGCCAGAATCATCTTTCTTTGTTTGTTTGTTTAAATAAGCATTCCTGTAGGAATTCTGTAAAATGTCAGAGTATAAAGAAAAGTTTATTTCTGTCTTTTGATTGGAGCAAGGCTGCTTGAAAATTCCTAATTTCAACTGCAACTAGTGATTCTCTTCCTGCAGGGATTCCTGAAATTCCTATATTCCTTGATTTCACTTCTCTTTTAACCTGTTACAGATACTGGTTTATGATCTGGTGTATCTTCACAAATACCTTACATGCATTTTGTGCTACAGAATATTTTGCAGATTGAATCCTTTTCTTTCACTCAACCTCAGAAGTTTCTCACACCTTGCATATCTATTTGTTTAGCTTCCCAAGCACACTTTTGGACTATTTAACTGGGAAAAAAAAATCATCACACCTCACAACAGATTAGAGTATGACCTAACTCACACCATATAAATCATAGATAAAGATATCAAAATTACTGCAGTGAAACTGATATAAATTTGGTGAAATAAAAATGGTCTTTCTTCGTATGCCTTGACTTTTTCAAGGCTTGCCTGCTAGCTGATGGTTCAAATCACATTTTGCTGCTGCCTTGTCTTTCAAGACATCAGACTGACACCTTTAGTTGCTTTTGTAGTGCATTTTCATTCCTCAGCCAGCCTATTAATTACTAGTATCTTCTGAGTGTTCTCTCAGTGGTGACTAATAACGTACTGTTGAAGCACAGCCTGGAGCCCACACTGAGTGCAGGAGTGGGAGAAGCAAGGCTGATAATTCTGACTGAGAGAACCTCGTTCAATGCCTCAACCTGCTGATTTTTGGTACCAGTCACAAAGCTACCACATAACTGGTGTGCTTACTCCAGCTGTGAACTACTTTTTCCCCCTCAGAACCAAGGGAAAAAAAGAAAAAGAAAAAAGAAAAGAAGAAGAAAAGAGGAGAAGTAAAGAAGAGAAATGAGGGAGGAGAAGTAAAGAAGAGAAATGAGGAAGGAGAAAAAAAAAAAAAAGAGAGGAGCTCACAGCATCCAGCTTTAAATCCCAATCCAAAGTACCTCTGGGTTTAGACTCAGAGTCACAGTTGCTCTGGCAGTGCTTCACTCTCTGCCTGGTCACAATGCCTCAGATAACTACCTGTGTCTCAGGGGATGAATCACAGAATTGTCAGGTTTGGAGGGGACATTAGATACCATCTAGTTCCAACATCATTCCAAAAAATACTCCAACGCCCCTGCCAGTGGCAGGGACATCTCCCACTAGGTCAGGTTGCTCAGAGCCACATTGAGCCTGGTCTTAAACACTTCCAAGGATGGGGCTTCCACCACCTCTATCTCCCTTTGTGAAGCCACAGAAATCTTTCCAGTGACACCAACAGGCACTGGATCAGTCCCTTAATGAGGAAAACTACCAGAACTGCTAAAAATGTCTTAAGTTCTATCTTTAAATGAGAGCACTCTAAATTAAGGTACATTTTCTGCCTTGCAAAGGACTTGCTCAAACTTGTGTAAATCAGCACAGTCCTTGGCTCACACTATTTTAATAAGACCCATGTGTATTAAACCAGATTATGTGACACATGTTAAGGTTCATGTTTGATATCAAATTAAGTATCTGGATGATTTATGAAAAAGAGTTCACCTCCCATTCCCCCACGTGAGGTTTAGGACTAATCTTCAACCAGATCTTCCAACACTTTCTGCATTTAGGCCTTCCCCACTTGCAACTTTCAATGTTGTTTTTATTATCACAGGAGACCGATACCCAGCCTAGCATCTGTTATTTTTCCCTTGCCTTGTCTCCCTGGGAGAATGTATGAACCTAGCATATATCACTGTGATTACTGGATGCTGCTAAATTCCTAGAAAAAAAGAAGCATTGCTTTCCTCTGCCCCATAGAAGGATTTGATTGTGCTATTACTCTCTGCACTAATGTGCTGCTTGGCTATAAAGGGAATTGTTGAGTAGTTTCTTTAAAAAAAAACACATAGCAATAAACCCCCCACAAGCTCCATAAAGTAAACGAACACCCACCATTAGCTCTCACCCCCAAGGATCAGCGTGACAGCTGTATTGATAATGACAGGCATTTGGCTGGGACCACTCTGGGAGGCAAGAGTGTGAGTTACACCTCCCTCTCTCCACCAAGATGCTGTGCATCAGCAGATGTTAGCAAAAGCAGGTGATGCTGTAGGTCGTGCACCCCTTCTTGTCACTTCCACTGACAGAGAAGCTTAACAGGTCACCAGGGATATTACCAGAAATGATCTCCTCAGGCTGTAACAGGAACTCAGTACTTCACCAGACAACCCCTGTAATCAATGCCATGCTTTGAAGTGCATTTACCTGTTAGGATCCTTAAACCTTCTTTTGGATGCTGCAATAACCTAATTCCTGATGCCTTTATTTAAAGCTTCCCAATGTTAATTCCAGGCCTGGTGTTTCTCACACCCCCTTACTTCCATTTTTTTGCAACATTCGTCCCAGTGTTTTTTGGTTTTGTTAATAAAAGAAACATGTATGTAGGTATTTAGCCAATACCTTAATGAAATCTCATTTTGCTTTAACAACATAGGCACGTTTGGTTTTCCACTGCTTACCATTGTCCTTCAGTGTGGAAGGTGAGGACACTGGTGCATAACTTTCCTTCTGTGGAACGTGGTATAGATGGGTACAGACAGGTATGTCACAAGTTCCCACAGGAAGTAATCCTATCACGAGGAAACAGTTTTGAAACAATTAATACCTCTGAATATAAATACAGCTATAGGCTTCTGTGATGAATTTGAAGCAATGCGCAGACCTGGCATTAATTAACCATGTGTCGTTAAATTCTGCAGACCCCACCCTCAGCAGCTGCCAGCAAACTCTTAGTTCTAGTCATTGTTAGAGCTATCAGAGGCTGAAAAAGGTGTTCCAGGAAGATTTACTGCCTGAATAACCGGGCTGCATTGAAGCTTTGGTACTTACACAGGATTTAGGTATATGCATATCACAAGGCTTATATCCCTCTTTTACAGATGGCTCTTCCAAAATAATCTGACAAGGGTTAAGTTGCTTGCATGCTGAGACCACTTGCTGTCCTGTAGACAAATATACTTTTATTACTCTCTTCTACTGCATACATATGTTTTTCCTTGTTTTATGCAAAGATGATAAATTCTTAGGGTCGCAGACTGTCTTTTTTTTCTGCATTTTGCTGTACTTCAAACAATGGGAACACAGTAATTAGAGTGTACAGGTCAAACAAATTACTAAAAAATAGAAAATTTTAATAATTTGATTAAAAACACATAAAAAAAAAAACCCAGTGAAAAGGTTGTGACAGCAAAACACCTTTATCTGTGTTGTACATGTACATAAACTTCATTCCTCAGTGCACCTCAGAGACTGCCTCCTCTATCCAGCCTCTTAGATTGGTCACAGACTGATTATATGGAAATTGTCTGCCCCATGAGATATCAATAGCCTTTCAACCTATGGAACCACTTAAAGTGGAATCTTGGACCTTTAGGTTTATCTACTTTACAACTTCTATAAATCTGTTCACTTAAAAAAAAAGTTAGAAGCAGCAGTTAGAATTTTAGGAACATTCATTATGTGAGTTTTGCTTCCCTATCTCCATTAAAAGCAGCTGCACAGTTAAATACTCCCTATTCCTGGTCCTGCCTTTCATTCGACAGACAAAGCCATTTCAGAACAATGTTCTGTTACTGATATCAATTTTATTCTATATGCTTTACTGATAAGACTTTAAACAGAAGATGACAATGCATATTACAGGCAATATATCCAAAGAATTACAGATGACATTTTATCTGTTCACAGAATGCTGTGCACATTTCTTTAAACTATCTTGGAGAATCTAGTCGTCATCATCTAAGTATTTTTCAAAATCTTATTTTAATGAAACACATTTAGAAGCTCATTTTAATGAAACACATTTTGCTTCTCATGCACTGGAACAGAGGTTTGTCGTACTGCATGCTCCCCTTAAAGAAATCAAAGGCAGAAGACAGTTTCATCACAAAAGTAGTAAAACCACCTGCACTTCCAGTTGTCTATCTCATCCCTCTTTCATTTCCTCTCCCTGACAGCAGGCCACTTTATATGCCCCCCAGATGAAAAATAAAGGTAAATTGTTCTCATCCTTTGAGATCAGGACTGAAGTTTGCATACATTCCTGTGCACTGGACTTTCAAAGCCTGGTTGTTGAACAAAAGGTCACCTTTGGCACTGATGCCCTCCTAGCCAACTGGGTAGCAATTAAGCTATATGAGTTTAATGTCTTTAAAGCATAATCATGGCTATAGTGAAGCCATCTATCACCTTCCAAGCCCATCAACCCCAGAAGAGCTGCTGGCCACATCTCCTCCTTTATGACAGGAGCAATGGTGAGGAAGGTGACCGTCCTTGTCAGCTGGGAACCTCCTACTTTTACTCTCAACTAACACACAAATGCAAGAAAGACAAGTACAACCGTAGGCTCTAACTCTGCAAATGCTTTATTTATCACATGTCTAACTAACCAAAGGCAACTACTCAAGATTTTGCAGGAACAGAGAGACAAGCTGATTACAGTCAAAATGTGCCCATCATCTACCTACGGGCAGCACGCACAGGATCAAGCCTACCACAGTCTGGACAACACACAGCCACTTAACTTCTCCTGAATCATACCTCAAATAGAAATATGACCTAGAGAACACACATTTCTTCTCATATGGAGCCTGATTAATCTGAAGTACAGGAATTTTATTTTATCAGCAGATTTGAAACTTGTTCCAGTAAAACTCCCCTTGATCCATTTGCAATTTATTGCAGATGCTGATAGCAAAATTCTAAATAAAAGTAGCAGAAATATTTAAAGGATAAAAATAATGAAAATATTTCCAAGCAAGCCCAGTGTCAGGCAGAAAAAGTTTTGTAAGCACTCTTATTAAACGCTTTTTACAAACACTTTGTAAAACCAGAGCATTGCTCTCGCTTCCATTAATTCTCTACTGAAATGTCCTCCACGAATGGACCTCTGCTTCTGGAAAAGTTAATCTCAAGTTATGAAAATCTACTAAAAGACAGAACTTAATCAATGAATAAGATATGAAAAGAGGTACAAGGATGACAAACTTTACAGATACTTGCTTATGTTGCTCAGACAGGAGTTCCACAGAGAGTGTACCACAGATTTAAATGAGAACAAGATTAGACCAACATGCAGAATTTTTACAGATCCCACTCTCTGCAGAAATTTCCCAGAAAATTATTTCCTTCCTAGGCAGAAAAGCAATCTCTGGCAAACTGTATACAGCATGTCTCAATTTGGGACAGTTCTCTGGTGTAATCTTTGTCTACAGTCTCCAAAAATAAAAGATGGATAGATCTGATTTATGAAGGTCACTCTATTCATTATACCCGTACTTTATAACCTGCACCCATTAGTTTTTATAGCAAGAATATTATAACTCCACCCAACCTTCATTATAAAGTCTTCAGTCTCTCTTATTGTAGGTCCAGAGGACCTAATCAAACTCCAGGAAAGAAAGTTATCAAATGCTTTCTGTAAAGAATTAAAAAACCCCCAAAACATCCAAAAGCTCAGTGCCGAACATACCAAATGAACTAAATAATGGGAAACACATTTACAATGTCCTTTAATGGTAAGCCTATCCAATTTGTGATTTAAGAGGTCAAGCTATTGGTTATTTTTGCATTCCTGGTAATTAAAGAAGAAGCAGGCTGGGAAATGTGCACTCGCCGGCCTTATAAAACTGCCTTCCTTATTTTGAGTACTAGACATCCATTGTAAAAGTCTTGCTGGTGAGAAAGCCCTCCCCTCCACGTTTACGCACTTTGGCTGGAGAGCCTGCTGCCCATGAGGCTCGCAACGAAGAATGAGAGTCTGAAGAGACAAAAGAAATCAGCCACAGAAAATCCTGCCACCCATGCGTCCGGAAAATATGAATTCCTCCAAGAGTTGGGACAGCGAGGATTGCCGACGCCAGATGCTGACATTCCCTGCAAGAGCGCGGTGCCGCGAGCTTGTGCTGAGAATGAGGGTTTCTCTCCAGGGCCTCAGGCTAAGCCTCATAATTGGGCAAGCAAGAGGAAGGAAGGGATGAGATGGGAACATAGCTATGGCTTTCGGCCGGGGCAACCCCAAAGACTTCTGCCCCTGTTGCACCAGCACAGGCTCCAGTCAGCCCACCCACAGAAACCACCAGCCTGGGTTTACCCAGGCTTAAAACTGCTTCAGAAGACCTGAGGGCTGTTGCATTGACTTCAGTGGATTACTCCCTTCTATGTAAAAAAAGTAAATTGAGGCACATCACAACACATCTATAAAATAAATGAAATTTTTAAAGGACTACAGTAATAACTCAGGCACACAAGCATACATGCTACATTCTAAAAAGGTAGTTGCAGACCCAAGAAACACTTGCACAACTGACTGAGCAGTTTTTAGAGAATGGAGGATGGCTGGGGAAATCAAAGACCAATTAACTGATTTTATTCACCTTTCCACTGACAGTTTAGGGACACAGCAAGGGTTTAATAATTTCACATTTTGGTTCCACACCATTATCGTGGAACATTTCTAATTCGATTCCATTTAGTCACAGCCAAATTGGACATTGCTCTTTTGAGGTTTTGTATTCCAGCGTGAGTGGAACACAATAGGCTGGTGGTTAGGACACTAACTTGAGGTGTAGAACAGTGAATTTCAGCTCCACGTGCTGCCTACTTAGGGTTGATACATCTTCAGAAGAAGCAATCTGCCTGTAGTTTGCAAGAAGGAGAGGCAAGAAACAGCTATGTTCACCCCATATCTACACAGCTACACATTTCAAGCAAGTCTCATTCTTCAAAGAATCAAGCAAATAGATTCTATGTTCATCTTTAAGTCATTTCAAGGGCAAGCACCAAGATCATTTTAATGTAATGGTTGACAAAGCTGAAATTTGAGCACAATGTCATTTTAACAAGTTTAGAATCACCCAGACTCTGGAATGACATTAACTATTCTGTGCACGAGACCTAAGTCAAAACATAGCCCACTTTTTTCCTCCTGCTTGGGGCAACTGAAGAGGAAAACAGCACTGCAGCCTTAACTCAAGCCAACGCTAAGGCTGGTACTGCCTTCTGTGTGTTTTGAATCAGGATCAAAAACGCATTGCTTTTCTGTCAGTCACTTTTCTGCTTTAACTTTGACCTCTGTCATCCACCTTGGCCTCTGAGAAGGGATGGTGCACCCAGGAGAACTGTTTGTTTCTTCCAGTCTTATTAGCTCATCTAATAATACCTCCCCTAATAAAGCCAGACTTGCTACAAGGCAAAAAGTAAACCCAAACCAAGCTCAAACCTCAATGCTCTCTGAGGTGAACTCACACGGCTCTCTGCAGGGATCTGGATCTGTGAATGGTGGGGAACACTTGCTGGGGTTGTGCTTCTTTTAATTTGGGTAGATTACATAGGGGCTAAGCCTGCCAGCAGAGAAAAACCTGTGATGATTTACCCATTGCCTTTGCAGGGTATGACTCAGGAATACCTTTTTCCTCGACTCTTCCTGTAAGCCTAACCAGAAAGCCAAGTGAGATGAGTTTGAAATAGCTGTGTTTATCAAGCAAACATTAATAAAGTACCTGAAAGCTTTTCATTGCTAAACCCAAGATATTTCATAAATATTTGATGCTTTTTTTTTCCCCCACAATACTGTTTTTTCTGTGTGTGGAGATGAGTACACCAGTCTCAGATCTAGGCAACCAAAACATTTCCCAAAGTGGTTAAACAATCTGTCATGATGTAAAGAGATGCTATGATAACCACAACACAACCTAAACAGGTTATAAGGTTATAAATTCTAAAACTACTGCTATCTGGAGTAGATGTCTTCATTATATAGAAGGTGTGGGGAAAGACTCTGTCTGAATAATGTGTTATGGCAAGGGAAAAAACATTCACCTGTTGTTACCTGAGCAACTGCTTGTAGAGTGAAAGCCCAAATCTAGGAGAGATGCTCTGGTGTTACTGTTCTTTAGGCTCAACTGTATCAGCTCCTTTCTGTAACTCCAAAGGCAAAGGAGACTCCCAGACAGCACTGACCAGGCTGAGTCAGGCACCAACCAACAAGCTGAGGGTCTGCCCGTTATTTCCCATGGCAAGGACAGTGGGCAGGAAGCCGAGAGACCCACACTTGGTACCCACCACTCGTTCACCAGTGAAGCAGGACTCGGTGTCAATGTATCTGCTGCTCCAGGATAGGCAGAAAAAGAAATACAGTCCATGCCTGCTCAGTGGAGAGCTGACCATCGTTCTGTGCTTTGAGTACACCCGATCTGTTCCAGTTCCCCCGACCCCACAAAAATTTACAGTCAAACCCAGCACAACTTCAGTCAAAATAACTTTCTGCAAGCTGCATCTGCAGAAATGAAATTAGCAGCAGTATATCCTTTGCCTCAAAGGACTGTGCTGAGTCTTTGCTAGCTGGGTTTGTAGAGGGTTAGAGATCACTGGATAGTTCTGCACAAGTGCAAGGCGTGACAACATTACATACTGCAAAACTTTGTTGAGCTACAGTTTTTGTGGTAGCCTGGGGATCGTTGTGGTCAGAATCAATTATGTCACTCCACACTTTTGGTTACTAAGTAAAATAAACAGATCAAACTATTTGGTTTTAGCAAGGTAAGTTTTACTAGGAATTTTCTTCACCCCTTTCTTGCTGTCCCTCTCTCTCCCACTCTCCTCACTTAGGACCAGAGCACCTCTCAGGCTGGAAAGGACTTTGGGAGGTCATCCACCCAGCACGTCCTCCCACACAAAGGAATCCCATGTCTGAATTCACATAACATTGCCCAAGGCTTTCTCCAACTCAGTCTCCAAGGATGGAGATCACACAGCATCTCTGGTCCAATGTTTGACTGTCATAGCAAAAACCAGTTTTCTGTGCCAAAATGGAACCTGCCCTGTTTCAATTTATGCCCACTGCCTCTCCTCCTCCTGTCACGTACCTCCTTAAAGAGGCTGGTGGCATTTCCTCTAGCTTCACTGTAGGCACTGGCTGCTATAGGGTCCTCCAGGGTTATCTCTTTTCCAGGCTGAACAAGCCCAAGTCCCCCTGCTGCCACATCCAGAGCACTGCCCCGGTGCCCTGCTCATGCTGGTGGCCCTCAGATGAACTTGCTCTAACATCTTGCTTGTCTTGAAGCCCCAAAGCAGGACACAGTACTCCAGATGTGGTCTAATGAGTGCTGAGTAAAGTTTTCTCTTTCAATCTCCACCTCAAAAGCAATCTAACATTTCCAGCATCGCTGGTCACTGCCTTCAAAGTGAGAATCACAGAGAGCTGCAAAAAAAATTCCCACTGAAACAATTTAAAATATTTCAGCTCTTTAATGAACTTCCCCTGGAGAACTGTTTCAGACTCAATAGGCTGAATTTCAGCAGGAGATTATGTGGAGTTAATAACCATTAAAAAAAAAAAAAAAGGAAAGAAAGAAAGAAAGAAAGAAAGAAAGAAAGAAAGAAAGAAAGAAAGAAAGAAAGAAAGAAAGAAAGAAAGAAAGAAAGAAAGAAAGGAAGGAATCCAAACCTTCCTCTGAAACTGTTCATTTCTCTGCACGCAGGTGCACAGGCAGCCCACGGCAGCGATGCCAGGAGTGATGGAGCCACTTTCACGGCGTGTTTTTTGCCAGGTTCACCAGCTAGGAGCACCTCTGCCTGTCCCCGTCCTCGAGCAGCCTTCACCAGTCGCCCCTTCTCATATCCTGTCTGATTTACAGTTTTCCTCCAGGGCAAAGACTTCAACAATTGACTTTGGGTTCGGGCCTACAATCTGACATAAGTTAAACATTACCTAATTTTCAGGTGTTGTGGGGTATAGGAACTGTGCAAATAATGGCTTTCGTTTGGATCTGCGACTGAAGTTGTATTTAATAAGATTTTGTTTGATTTCTCAGCATTTTGGCCTATCTGTTTTCATTACGCTTGTAATACATTTCTGGCAACTGCACGCGCCTTCCCGTATATGACAGGAAAATTATGAATGGCTTGATCATGCAGAATGATTTATAAAGCTGTTAATTAGTATCATGGATCACTTATTTCAATCCTAAGGCTTAGCTGAGCTATGTATTGGCACAGTGCACAAAGGAAACAAACATATCTGAAAATAGTAGTTACGTTATTTATTTAGTTTTAATATAAGCTGAAATTAAATCCTTGCCTTGCTCCCTTGACAGAATTTTAGGGCTAATCAGGGTGGAATACAACTGTGAATTGGAAGGGATTGTAAATACTTAACTGTCATTGATTAAAAGGATATTAGGTACCTTTTACAATAAAACCTGAGCCTTCTTGCTCAGTATCTCCGAGTATCTTTTCAATTACATTAGATCCATTTATAAAAGTCATTTGTAACAGCAAGGACAGCAAAGGTTTGCAATAACATGTTGTCACAATGATACCTCTACACAGCAGCCTCTTTCCCTTGCTGAATTACAAATGCACATTAAAATTTCCTGCCATTTAAAAATAATCATTAGGGGTAATGGAGAGAATATTCTTACTATCCAGAGAGTTTGTCTCTGTCTGCCCCCCAACTTGTCTGGGCTTCAGTACAGCAGTTTCCATCATCTCTGCCAGACTGCCTGGGTGTCAGCAGAGAAAATGTTTGCTGCTAATTCTGCTTTCATTTTTTATGTCCAGTAGCTTCTCAAGTGATCACCCTCCTCGGCAGCTCGATTGGCAGCTCAATCGCTCATTTTAACAAAAGAAAATCATGCGTTTTACTGTAATCCCACCTTGGAAAGATCCAGTCTTGAAAATCTTGAATTACGTTTTGGAACAACTGAATTAATTTTCCTGAAAGCTTTATCTTGAGCAAATAGAGTGGAAGGCAACAAATGCAGGAAAAGCTGGGAGCTTCAACTAAGAAGTCTTAAGTTTAGCAAAGAACCTCTACTGAAAGGTTCCTCTAAGAGGAAACATTAGGCAACACTAAGCAGAACAGTTAATTCCCCTTTGCCTATCCAAAATGAAATAGAGGAGTAGGAAACGGGCTATTTACATGTTTTACAGGTATTGTTCTTCAGATTCTGCATCTTTCCTTCCCTTGAATCCTCAATACCCATAGGATCCAAAGAAGTTTCCTTTGCCACACTAAATTTCTTATATGGCTGATAGTGAAAGGTAACTGTTTAAAAAAACTCATTTTCTGATGTGGTTATTGCCTTGTGAGCAGAAACTGGCTACGAACAGCCTACTTGAAAGGCAGACACATCTCACTACTACTGTGAACATCACACTAGGAATGTCAGGAGCAGAGTTCTTTTGTACCATTTGAAATTGCCTAATTTATTTCCTAAATGCTAGGAACCAGTGATGAATTTTGACCATCAAAAAGCAATTTAGCATGCTACACAGCGTGTTCTGTTGATTTACTAGGGGCACACCTGGAATGCACATTTGCCTTAAGCTTTAACTTAAAGAAAATTAGTGGTGCGTAGGCTAATGCTTTCTCTAAGCACTAGTTTCATAGGCTGTAAATGTTTAAAATTTTAATGACATTTTCTAGAGCCACATGAAGGAAACATATATGAGGAATGCTTGGTATTATCCTCCAAATGAAACAGCTTTATCTATTGGCATTGAAAGGTTTTCTTGAAGCTGTGAGAGCTAGAGAAGGGCTACAGACACTCAAAACTAAGGTATCTCATCTGGCATGTCTACAAATAGTGATTACACAGTCAAGCCAAACTATGTGTCAATCATAAGACTGGAAATATAATAAGTTTACTTTCTAATTTACTGCACATGAAATCTCTTTACAGTGTGTTTCATATCACTGCTTCTCATCCCAATTATCAAAAAAATTCTTTCTTTCCCTATTCACTCTAAGCATGAACACTCTAAGCAAAATTGCAGGTGTTTGCCAAAGAAGTTACTTCATTGTGGATATCAGTTCATAGTTTCAAAATTAATATTTACTTTGGCTTGCCTTAGGCTTTTGTTTTTATTTTTTTGCCTGACCATTTAAGACAGACTTGTATGGAGCCACCTCAAGACAGCGTGCAGTGCTGGTCTTCAACTACAATGGAAAAAAAAAGCAAAGCAGAAAAGCAGAAAACCCATCAATGGTCATTAGGTTTGCCCTGTAAAAAGCTTTCAGGGTTTTCTCCCCCCACTTCTTTCTCCTAAATATTTTTTGGGAGCTCTCATGGTACAGCTGGTTGTTAGCTTTAAATATATATATTAAGAAGTTACAGCTAAAGAAAACTCCTCGACTGTCAATTGCAAGGTGATTTTAAGGTGAGTGGATATTGTTTGTTTGTTTATATGGTGTGGGATATAATAAACAGAATGGGAGTACAACATAAAACATTAACCTGGGTGTCTCTAACTGAAAAGTGTTTTGATTTTTTCTTTTCATTTTTAATTCCACAGCCCATTTGACAGTCACAGCATCCAGAAACCATTAGTGATGTCAACACATTGCTAATAGTAATTTTATGGCTTCTGGAAAATTGTGGATTTTCTTATTTTTAAAACACTTCAATCAGCAATTTATCAACATTAAATGCATCAGCCACCTGCTAAACCACCAATGTAGCATTAAAACTAACAAATTGCCTTTCACCCTATGCTTGGGATACTATAAATTTCCTCAGAGTAGATGAAACATTGGGTGAAACCACGGACAAAGCTGGAAAGAAGCAGGTATAGCCACATATATCTTACATCAGATACCTGACTAATTTGGATGAGGTCTTTCAGTCTCATTGCTGCTGCTGCTGCATCATCACACAAAGAAAGCATCTCTTCCTGCATCATCACCAGAAATACTGTATTTAGTTATTAACCCTTTGCCTATTAGGTGGCATTTCCTGATGAGGGAGTGTTAATGGCTCTCACATTAACACGTGTGGTGAGCACCCATGAGTGATGGGCAAGGAGAGGGTTAAAACAAATTTCTTTATGCATATGGTTCCTGTCTCAGCTGTGAGATCAGTTATAGGTCCCTGGCCAAAGATAACAGCTAAAATATACCAGATGCTGGTGCTTCCACAGCTGAGGTGAAGTATTTCCTTTCATCCTCACTAGTCACTGATAATGTCCCAATTCTCTATTCACCAGAAATGTCAAGGGCACGAGCAGGTTATTACAACGTGAAATGAATGGGCTGTTTAAACTGAACCCACGCCTGCACGCGGTCTGATGTTTCTTCAGTCCCGAGAGACTCAGACTCAGAGCAGGGAAGACGATGCTGAAAGCTGGGGTCCTTTCTAATAGGGTACCAGTGGGGAAGAGGGGGTCAGCTGTCATCATCCAGGCCCTCCTGGCAAAGCCATCAGTGCAGGGCTGATGTGCAAATAGTTCCTCCCAGTGGTGATGGTGAGTTTGTCTGGGGCTGTCATTTCTGCAGCACAGCCAGAACACAAGCGTTCCAGTAAGGAGCCACCATGAAAATGGTCAGATGAACTAAACCAGCTTTGCAGAATCTGCATTCTCCTAAATACTTCCAACATTTCATAACACTACCTAGCACTTGGTCATACCTGGCATTTTTACTGCCATTTGAATAGCTCTTAACCTGTAGGGTTGTGTGGTTTTTTTTTTCCTGTGCTTTAAACACAACCACAAAAGGTTTACACATCTGAAACCTGGTCTATGGGAAATGTTTTTCAAGCAAAGTTAATGATCTTAGAGATGTACTCTGCCAGTGGTTAATTATACTGGCAATCAAGTGGATCTTCACCGTTACAGTTGAAATAATCGTGTAAGATACAATACTGGCACTAGCAGCAAATGGTTGTTCCTGTGAAAAAGCAGCCAAATATTCAGTATGCATGCATAAATATATTCATAAATCAGGGGAGTTGGGATATTCAGAGCTACACAGATTTGGAGAGTGATTTTTTTTTTGCTGCTTTCCTGCACAGATGTTTGTATAAGGTCAGCTAGTCTTTCCTCCCTTCCTCTCCTATAGAAAGGACCAAACCAAAACTGGTAACATTGCTACACCATGGAGGAAGAGAAAAAATGAGAAAGAAAAAAAGAAGACACTCCACAGTAAATGCGGATGGGGTAGGTATGTACATTCCTGCAGTAGCAATATCCTGGGAAGGTTATTGTTCCTAGGTTTCAGTTCTGCTCACACACACAGCTCTGGAGTGTGATTGTCCAGTGCTGCTGTGCCAGGAGTCGAGATGACATGGGAACACTGAGGTAAATAATGGGTCAGTAAAAATCACTTAAGGAGAAAACGGGAGTATAAAGAGACAAGGAGAAACTAACAGGTTGTGGTGTCTATTTTCCTTGTACCAACAAAAGTGCATTATCAGAAGCAACACACAGATTATAAAGCCTAGACGTCAGGCTCTGCAATCACCGTCCCAAAAAGCCAGAGTGCTTTGGATTTCTCAACACCATCTGGCCACAGGCTCTGTGTGCAGCTCAAGTTCTACTTTTGTTAAACATGCAACTTGATTGCTAACCCAAACTCACAGAAAAACTGTATATCCAGATAAACCAGGAAAATAATAAGACCATGAAAAGACACTTTTAAATAAATAAATAAATCAGGATAGTCTAACATTTTTAAAACTAAGAAAATCTTATATCAAATGTCATGTTCTGTTAGTTAGAGACAGGAGAGCTACAGATCAAGATGGGTCTGTATGAATGCTCATTGCTCTTTCATTGGGACTACCTGTGTACAGAAGTTGCAGCCAGCATAAAACATAGCTATCTACTTTGGAAACTGACTCCCAAACCCCAGTATTTTCAATGGAAAAACATTTATTTAGCCTTAAAACTCTCACTGACACATTTGTTTTTCCAAGTAATGGACACATTTCTGCAAAAACTATCAGCTTTCCATGGGAAAACACTGGTAGGTCACTAGAAAGCATAACAAATGAAAACCTGGAAGGTCACATAGAAATGCATCCAGGAGGGTTTTAAATGTCTCCAGAGAAGGAGACTCCACAACCCCTCTGGGCAGCCTGGTCCAGGCTCCATCACCCTCACAGTGAAAAAGCTTTTCCTTATGCTTCTGTGAAACCTCTTGTGCTCCAGCTTACACCCTTTGCCCCTTATCCTGTCATTGGCCATAACAGAGCAGAGCCTGGCTCCAGCCTCCTGACACTCGCCCTTTCCATATTTACAAACACTGATGAGGTCCCCCCCCAGTCTCCTCTTCTCCAAGCTCAAGAGACCCCGCTCCCTCAGCCTTTCATCACGAGGGAGATGTCCCAGTCCCAACCATGGATGTTTGCAGACACGAGAACATTGAACTGAAGGAAGGAAAAGGAGTCAACATCTGGGCAGGCAGTCCACGAGTTGGTGGTCCTGCTCTGGCAGGGGGGTTGGATGGGCTGATCTTTTGAGGTCCCTTCCAACCCTTAACATTCTGTGAAATCTATATAGGTAAAACACTCACTTCTGTTCATGATGGTGTCTCGTGGAAGTTACCAACCACACTCCTCTCCAGGCTGGCCTGCATCTTTCATGCTACATCTGTTCTCAACAAGAAGAGAGGCCATGATTTATCGTGACTATTGCAGCACGATCAAGGAACCAAATCCGTAGAGGAGACATAAGAAAGCCAAAGCACATTTTTCCACTTCCAAATTGGGCATTATTTCAGAAAAACCTATTAGTCAAAGCCATGAAATCGTCTCAGCTTTGTAACTTTATTTTCTCTTTTGGCAATGAAATGAAAAACTTTGTGTTTTTGGCCAGTTTGAATTACTTTGTAAAGTTCTAGACTGACTGCTTTGGAGGCCACGATATGTGAGCTGAAGGAAATTTTGATTCAGAAGAGTAAAATTTCACCCTTCTTTCAAGAAAATATTACCTTTTAAGTTACTCATTAAAATTTAATCTGTGGGACAGGAAATAGCCTTCAAATCTTAGACTATCAAAATAAAAGGAGGAGGACAGGAAAGAAATACCAGTGAATATTAATGCCAAAGCTTAAATATAATATCAAAAGCAAATAAGGTCAGAAAGAGGGAGCTTTTTTCCTTCACTATTTAAGCCAGCATCAAGAAAATAAGTTGTTGTAAGTCATTATGTTTAGAAAGAAGTTCCTTAAAGGAAAATCTGTATTTGAACAGCTGCACTGAGATTTACCTGCATTTGTAGGAGAAGTGAGCTCTGGAAAACAAACTTCAGCTACTTATTTTGGTGAATTGTAGCTAAGACAATCAATAGCATAAAAGCCAACATTTTAATTTAATCCTTTACTGGAGCAAGGCAAAACACCACTGCATCTGTGACAAAGTTATTACATAGGAGGCCATATACTGTGCCACTCTAGGATATTTTGTTGATAGTATCAAGCTATCAGAAAGGGAAGAGTCTTCAGAAATTGCTCAGAGGAGATGACAATGCCGTGGCATTTTGCTTCCTAACAGACCGAGAAAAGCTAAGGAAGTTAAGCACCTGAAAGTCCAGAGCTGGTACCTGAGGAGGTAGGTGTTTCAGAGTTTCAGCCTTTTCAGTCACTCTGTTAATAGCTATTATTTCTCGAACAAATATTTGCCCAGTAATTGTACCAGAATATTGAATCGCATTACAGTCTTGCAAACACCAAAACTGTAACACCTATAATTCACTAGAGGCAACTATTGACAGGTAAAATGCAAAGTCTTAAATGCAAAGCAGTCTTTCCTCGTTCCCAGTGACATCTCCTCTTTCCACTTTGAGCGCAAGCCAAAAAAAAAGAAAGCAAATCATATCCTGGGCTGCATCGAGAGAAGCGTGGCCAGCAGGGCGAGGGAGGGGATTCTCCCCCTCTGCTCCACTCTGGTGAGACCTCACCTGGAGCACTGCATCCAGTTCCTGTTTACTCAAACAGGACTCAAACTCCAGTTACTCAAAGGAGCCCCTGTGACAGGAAGGCTATGGATGTGCTGGAACGTGTCCAGAGAAGGGCCACCAGGATGCTCAGAGGGCTGGAGCACCTCTGCTATGGGGACAGACTGAGAGAGTTGGGGTTGTTCAGCCTGGAGAAGAGGAGGCTCTGGGGAGACCTTCTTGTGGCCTTCCAGTATCTGAAGGGGCTACAAGAAAGCTGGGGAGGGACTTTTTAGGCTGTGGGGCAGTGACAGGACTGGAGGGAATGGATTAAAACTAGAGACAGGTCAATTCAGGTTGGACAGTAGGAAGAATTTCTTCCCCAGGAGGGTGGTGAGACCCTGGAACAGGTTGCCCCATCCATGGAAATGTTTAAGCCCAGGCTGGCTGGGGCTGTGAGCACCCTGCTCTAGTGGGAGGTGTCCCTGCCATGGCAGGGGGGTTGGGACTGGGTGATCTCTAATGTCCCTTCCAACCCTGACAATGCCTTTTAGCATTTGGATCTCACAGTGTCTTTAGGCTCATTGAATATATTCAAAAGTGCTTCTTGCTACCTTATGGGAACCTGAAGTAAAATCATCTCTTCCAAAACTGGGAGAACAACTGGACCTCTTTTAAATTTATTCTTGATAGAAGTCTGTTGTGGCAGACAGAGATGAACTGTCCTCTCCCAACCCCCCCCTTTTTTTTTTTAAGCAACATGTGTTAAAGGTATTATTTCATAAAATATATGTTTATTATGCAGTTATCTCAGCCTGAAGGCTTATAGCTTTCCAGCATGTATAAAACAGTACATAACTATAATCCATAGAGACTCTGGGTTTATTTAAGTCTCTCGACTCTCAGCGAAAATACCAAAATAGCATAAAGTAAATAGAAGGCTGCCTGAATGTAATAATCTTAAAAGGAACAAATATGCTTTGTAAATAAGCACAGAACAGCACCGTTGTCTAATTTAAGTTCCAAAGCTTACTATCTCTATCCAGATACTGCTAAGAGATATTCACGTAGTTGTAAACTTACTAGTTCAACCATGCTTTCCGAATAAATCATGTAACCATATAAAGATATTTTAATAGCCAGATGTACTTTGGTTCCTCAATCATCTGATGTAGTAAGAAACATCTGGTAAGGAACCTGTCCAGAGAAGCACAATTTGCTCCCCATAACAAACATACATACACATACACACAAGAAGATACCTTCCAGCCTCAAATATGCAGGTCTACCTCTAAATACTACATCTGCTCGTGTTTAATAATTCTCTGTGGTTCAATATTTAACTATTTTAGCATTTGGTCATATGGACAAGTGTATGTGCTTTTGTATTCAGCAAACTACCACTAGGAATAAATGATAAAGAATTATGTTCTTTACTGATTGTATCTCAACCAAAGAGTCAGTCAAGAAACCAAAACAGATGTCAGCTTCTGAATCTCAGGAGGTGAATGCAGGGGGAACCTTCTTACAAAAGCCAAATAGGTTTTCATCCCTAACACTTGCACAAGGAGCTTTCAATGCTCCCATTGTTGAACCTGATGCACACGGGCAGTTAAGTTCCGTATTTGCAAGAATAATTCTATTGCATCCAATTTTAGTCCTCTGCACAAACCATTAATGTTTTCCCATGAAAATGAGATTGTTACTCAAAGAAAAATTGGAAAGCTGTTGGAAAATCTGACAGTATTTTGAAAAGGGATTTGGAAGCTTGAACAACACTATACCGCTTCATTGTGGATGAAAAAAACGAGACGTGATCACTGAAATCTAAGTTATCCAGAATCATTTTCATCAATGTAACAACAGGCTCCATTCTTCTGCAGGAAAACCATTAAGTCTCTAACATTAGCAGTATCATAATCCTATTAACAAGCAAAAGCAGTATTATATTTGCCACTGAAAATTGATTGAAGTGACAGAGGTGACTTCAATTTGTGGTTTTTTTGCTCTAAGTGGTAATTTACCTGGTGGCCGTTTATTCTGATCAGTTGAAGTGTGATAGGATGTTTTCTGGGTTTTTTTCTGTTTATCAGCCCCTGGAAAGAAGGATCTATATTCTTGCAGTATTTCCTTTATTCGCACGCGTTACGCTGATGTAACTCTGTTCACACCTTTATGAATAAACACTTGTTTGTCAAAGAATATGCAGTATGATACTTGGATTTTGCCATGCTGATAAGTGCAGGCAACTGCTAAAGAATCCAAGATAAACAGAGGAAATAAATTCTTTTCATTTTTCAGTAAAAGTTTTACAGAAACTGAACCATGGAGAATGGAGCCAAGTAGGTTTTAGTAGTTATTTTATAGTCCAAGTAGTAATAATAGGGACTTTTTCCTACTGCACAGTAAACTAAAGGAAACTCTTCTAAACATTGTGCATATTTTTCCTCCACTCACACAGTAATTCCTATCATATTGCCACTGGATATCCAAGTTTAATATGGAGTAGACAAAACTCCATGAAAATGAACTCAACTGGTGAACTGGTTAGTAAGGGTAAAAATTTAACAATATAATAAAAGCAGATTAAAGGTAACGTTTAGGCAACAGCAACAACAAAAATGCCAAGTATTCTTATCCAAAAATCAGTAAGAACTCTCCAAAATCAGTAATTCATAAACCCACAGATGGTAGTGCAGTACCTTTGGCTCCTCAGCCAACTCATAAACATGTTTCAGACAGCTCATGTATTTTATCTTATCTGATAAGGTAATTCCTTTTCTAGACAAAAGAAACACAGACAATCTAATCCGCTGGACTTCACTGAAGCTGTTGATATGGTGCCATATGGGAAGTTATTAATTCATCTGGTAAAAGTGGAAATTAGCACCAGGACTGTAAAAGATAGTGGACATGATTACTAATTGTGGGTAAGCACTGAAACTATGAGGATAAAAGGAGGCTACTAGTGCAAGTCCTCAAGAGTTCAGTCTTGTGGAGTCTTGACATTGTCACAAACAGGACTAATTTGCTAGAGAGTCTGCCAGCAACAAAAGTTCAACAGAGAGCTGGAGTATCTTGCAGGAGAAGAAAGTCAGTGATCTTAGGGATAGACACAAAATAAGATTAAAAAAAAAAAAAAAAAAGGAGAAAATCAGGAACAAGCTTACCAGATTTCTAGTACAACAGCTCCACAGAAGGAAATGGCAGAGGACAGAACGAGCTGGCTACATTTTCCAAACACAGAGTGACTCTCTCACATTTATGCCAACTAACTGTGGATTTATCCTGAGGAATAAATCCCGAGGATTTATCCCTTGAGCAGGGATAAACACTTGTGTCTGGGTACAAGACACTAGCAGGGCCTCTTTTGGAAGACTTGAGGGAACTTAAGAGTCAGACAAGCTCATAAAACATTCATTTAAACCAGAATAGAGCTACCAGAATGAGTAAGAGAACAGGGGGCTAGGATGTGAAAAGTCAGGGTGGCTTACTCAGACCAATAAGGTCTGAATGAAGACCAGTGATGTCTAATGAGGACCTCATCTACTCACATCACCTGCAGGCAGCTGAATACTAAGAATGGCTTGCCAAAAAAAAGACAAGGAGAAGGCATACTTTCACAGACCCTCTGCAGAGCAGGTTCCTGAAGAAGTTGTTGCCCTGTACCTAGGATTTACCTTTGTCCTTGTATTTACAAAGGCAACAAATACCCCATGGGCAGGGACATCTTTCACTAGATCAGACTGCTGAAAGCCCCATCCAACCTGACCTTCAACACTTTCACTGATGGGGCATCCACAACTTGTCTGGGCAACCTGTTCCAGAGCCTCACCATCCCTCGTCATGAAAAAAAAATGACTAGGTAGTTATAGGTCTGGTAAGAAAGTACTGATGTTTCTTTTGAGAAGACAGCTGTGCATCTTCAGGAAGTCTTGTGGAATCTCATGTTCTGTCAGCCCATCTAGCACAGCTAGAAGCAAACCCAGAAATCAGCCCTACTTTCATCACTGTTTCATCTATTGTGCCACTTTTTAGCCTCAAGAAAAGTTACCCCATCAAGCCCTAAGAAAATATAAGCTTTTTTTTTTCTTTTTTTGACCATCACATCCTACTCTCTTCCATTTCTTTTTATGTTCACTGTTTTTATTCTCACTATATGTATCTCTAGACCAAACACATGGTATTTTCAGTCTTTTGTCATACAGTACTCTGCTCAGTTAGTAGCAGGATCAGGTGCTCAAAAGGATGCAGAAGCAATTCAGTAGCATGTACAGGTTTTTTATACAGCATCCCACCAAACTGCAAGTTTTTTCCTGATTTCAAAACAGAACAACTACAACAAATTCTTTTTTGAGCCTTTACCCAAATGCATAAGCAAACATTTTCAATAGAAACACTGACAGTTTAAGCACTCATGAAAACAAGTATCTGGGGAGCTCAATTTACCAATTTCTAAATGAAGTCATTAGGGGATACCAGAATGACAGAAAGACAAGGCTAACTGATGCACACTTCCAAGCCACTAACACTTTCATACACTTTTATTATCTAAACCAAAGTTTTAAACCAGATGATACATATCTTTAAAATAAAATCCCCCCAGATTACAGTGCACCAGAAATTAAGATATTTTTAAATACTAGAAATAAATTTGAATTAAATATAGATCTCTGACTCATCAGCTATCCTAGGTTAGTGGCTTAAAAATCTAAATACAGCCTAGAGGGTAGCAAATAAAGACTGAGTGGTGGCACTTAAAAGAAACTGAAAAGCCCTGTAACTAAAATCGATTCACCTTTTGTTCTACCTGCTCAGAAGTGAGTTCAGGCTTTTGATTTAACTAAGAATACTGAGCTTACACCACTATAGATACTAATTATACTATAATAGCTCACCTGCCCATGGCAATGCAGAGCTGGTTTCACAACACTGAGGTGTGGCAAGCCAACCATCCTGCAGTAGAGAACCCAGCCTGGCAGCCTCTCTGATAGCATGGTAATGCCACGTGCTTCCGCATGATTTATTCCTACACCAAGGGGAAAATCTTTTGCAGCTCCAGGAACGTTTACACAGCCATGCTGTAAGGAAGTTAATCAAAGAATACATTTGGTCACAGGCGAGCTAAGGTGGGAGAAATGACTGTATGCTTACAGCCAGATCATCCAATGATTTTGAGGAGCATCTGGGTGCCATTAAGTTGCCTACTTTGGGTCTGATTATATTGTTAGCCAAGTGGTTTCCACATAACCTGCACTAATAAAGCTCTTTTGCCAGATAATTGTTACAAAGCAGACTCAAAGTACCAAAACACAGCAATTGCTCTATGTTTTTTTGCTCATTACATCATCTTATTACTGACAACAACATAAAAGCAAGTATGATGAAGTATCATGCCTTTATTACTTTCATTACCACAGAGCCCTGGAGCCCCACCACTAGAGAGGACCCCACTGTGCAAGGCATTCTACTAACAGAGTAAAAATGGCTCTGGACAGAAAAGAGCACTGCAGAAAACCAGAGAGGGCAGTCAAACAATAATAACTTACATTGGGATGAAGCAAAGAAGTTTGCCCCAAAGAGAGGGGCAAACTAAAGAACAGAACAAGCGAGGAAGAGGCTGTAGAAGGAAAAAGAGATGGTCTACTGGAAGGAGAACAGAAGAGGTGGAGAAGGCCAGAATTAGCACCTAGTAAGACTTAAACATTTTTGGTTTTGTCCAGTGGTCCTAAATACTCTGCTGTTACTAGGTTAGTTCTACTATTGTTTCTCTTATATTGGGCAAAGTTCCTTATATTTTAGGGTGAACAGCCCTGCTCTGCGAGGCTGTAATTTCCTGTAATGGCCTCTTCAGAGCAATATACCTTCCAGTAGGACACAGTAAGCAGCGTGACTAATACTGGTCATGTGCCATTCATTCCCTCTCTTGTCTCACTGCCAGGGGAAGAAGTGAGTGTGCGGGGTATGTTTTGTGTTAGCAGGATTTGGGGTTTCCCACCCTTGCACACAATGCAGAAGACAAAACCAGCTGCAGAAATGCATTTTAAATTTGCAGCAGAAATGCAGAGGTGTATGAAAATTTTATCTTCCTCTCAGAGTATACCTGAAGCACACGCCCTAACCTAAGGACAAAACACTAAAAATCCTGATTTTGAAAATGGTTTGTCTGTCTAGCTGGGAGCCACTAGATTATCTTGCCCTGTGTATCTCTGAGACACCTAGACCTAAAGGGACACAACCATGGCAGATACCAAGCAAGCAAAACAACAAGAAGATGATATTTTTCTCTGTGAGCGTGTGTGCAAATGATCTAACAAGACAAAAAGAATCTGAGCGCTATTTCTCTTGCAGCCAGTAAAAGGAAAGGTGTCACAGAAGTGAAACCAGGGCTAGAGGCAGGCTCTCAAAGCCAGCAGAAACACTGCTGGTTGCTTTCAGCCGATGAAGAGCTCTGCTGCATCCATAGCCAGTTCTTGTAGGCTCAGCAGCACAAAGCACACGGTGATGGCCCACGGGCCCCTTCACGTTGCCTGCAGGAAGCACCTTCCCCCCTCAGTGCCATAATGCAGAAGTAAAAACAACACCTGGTCATAAAAGCACAGCAGGTAAACCACGGGCCACGGTGTTTCTGACTGGTTCAGTAGGTTGGGATGGTTGCTTAGATGACATTCCCTGCACTGTGCAACCCTCTCCCCCTAAATCCACCTCCCAATGCGCTTTGTAGTGGCCGCATTGTTGTAGCCGTGATGAGCTAAGGATACGAGCAAGGCAAAGCGTATACGGAGAGAGGTACCAGTGCCATTTTTATTAAAGCAGTTGATGCAGCTGAATACCTTATCTTAGCTGCTCTTTCATTTCCTGTTGTTCCCCTCTCGCAGCCTGTTTTGATTTAATGCTATTCGTGCAGGCAGGAGCACTTCGCATAGGTAATGCACAGTTTATAAGAAACAAAATGTGTGTGTGCGTGCACACGCACGCTTGCCCGTTATTCCCACACCGTCCATATCTACAGCCTAGACAAAGCTACAAGAGCCAGAAGTGGGGAACAGGAAAGTAAAATAAAAGGTGAGGATTGCATCAGTGTCACCAGAGCCTAAACTGGGAAAAAAAAAAAACCAAAGTGAAAACTAGCATGTTTCTTACTGAGCTGGGATATGACCTTCCATCAACCCTGGTCCACATAGGCTCAAAAGATATTAAATCACCTCTGTGGCAGGAGCCCAGTAATCAAGAGCCACAATCCCATAAGAATTAAGTTGATGGACTAATTTGCTTTTGGGCTGCAGAAGGGCATGCTTTCGACTGCAGGGTCTAGGCAGCGGCTGATGCTGTGCCACAAACAGCTGCAATGAATCTACACAAGAAAGACAGGGTGCTAGCAGTAGTAAAAAAGGCTTCTAGAGAATGGTCTAATCCACAAAATCAATCAGCCCCCATTTCTCTGCTCCTTAAAACTGGGACAGAGCATCAAACCACAAAAGGGGTGGGGTGAAAGGCATCGTATTAATGCATACTCCAAGTATGACCTTGGTTATGGAAAATGAAATTTCCAAAAAATAAATTAAAAAAATTAATAAAAATCACTTATTTTCTATTTATTTCTTTGATTTATCCTGCTGGAAAAATAAAATAGGCAGTACAATTTCCTAAACCACAAGACTTCACCACAGACCATCTCATCTTTGTGCTGGTATCCAAACACAACAGGCATGGGCTACACGCCTTCATCTCTTTGGGTGGTAAATTGTTACTCAGTTCATGGAAAATAAAAGGAACAGATGCACAAAACAAAACCGTGGGCCTCAGTTTTGCAGGTTGGATGAGGCAGCCCCATCCCCGCAGCACTACTGCTAAACCAACGGCGCAGATCCTTGCCATGAGGGTGTTGGTGTGAATGATTGACAGCTGCACTGCGGCAAATGCACATTAGCACTGGGGGGTTGAAAGCAGCCAGCTTGACAAGAGCTCCATCCTAACGGATGAGTCAGCTTTGAGTGGATCCTAACTGAAGACAGCAGCACGGCTGGACATTTTGCACCAATGTGCTGGCCACCTGCTCGCAGGGTAGGAGAAATGCCAGGCATGGTCCTGTGCATCTTGAGAGGGAACTATTTTTCAGGCAAGTCCAGGGACTGAATGACTTCAACTAAGCACAGCCATAAGATCTCAGGCACATTTCAGCAGAGCATCATTGTATAAACGCTGCTGTTATTACAGAATAATAATCTATTATATATGGGCTTAAGCACAGGAGATAAGGCTCTCTTAAAACCCATTTAAAATTGAGCCAACTCATAGTGAAAATCTAGCCATTATTCTGAATTTAGTTGCGTTGGTTTTAAATAGGACTTTAGGAACAGTAATGATTTCAGTTTTTTTGGTAGTTGTTCATTTAAAGGCAGAAGGAGTTGGACTAAATTTGACACAGTGCCTTACTGTCTTGCTCAGTCATGTGTAGTGGGGACATTAACGGTGATAATTTAGACATACTCCAGATGCAAGAGAAATGTTCACTCATTTCTAAAATTCCCGTGTTATTCCAAATTCATGCAAATAGAAATTCCTACCAGAGGGTGCATTATTTACCATTTTCCAGTCCAAGAGGGAAGAAAAATGAAAAGCATCCAGCACAGCCATCACCATATACATGGCTAATAGAAAACAGAGTTAGTAACTTGTTAGACCCCCCCCCACTCTCATACAAAGACAAATTTAATGTTGGTGATTGCACCTACTGTAAGATTTTCTTTTTGCTATGAATTTAATTACTATATAGACCATGAGCATTCTCTTAAGGCTTTTTTTTTGTTTGTTTGTTTTAATTGCTTTGTTTGTTTGATTTCATTACTAATTCAAGTTTTGAAGTTCATCAGTAAACGCAGTGTTTACTCAGTAAACTCAGTGTCATCAGTAAAATCAGTGTGCTCAAAAAAGTACTTGCACGTGTACATTCTGAGCAGATAAAAATGCTACAGCACGTATTTATCCTCAGTTACACAATCTTATTTAACAAAAGATCCCACTAGCATACTCATCAAAACAGCAGCAAAAAGGCTTCCTATTTTCATTAGCTGAAATGTTTACAAAAATATTACACCTATTGAATTCATTTTCATTTTTCACCTCACTCCCATGCTGATGGAAATGCAGAGTTCAAAATGACATTAGAGGTTTTTAGAGACTGGCAATTTTCTTCCTATACAAGTGACACTTGGCGTACGTTCCAGTGATGCAGTTTCTACTGACAAAATTGTCTTGTAGATTGTTCTCCCTAATTCTTCCCTCTGCACCTGAATCCTTTTACATTCGTCATTATCATCCACAGATAAAACCCTTCAGATCTGGGATCCCTTTGAGATAATAATAAACATCTACAGAAGAAAAACTCAAACATAATTCATTTCAGAACTGTGTACTTGCAGTGCACAGCTTTTCCAAAATACTGTGTTCAAAACTTCTCTGACAAAGAAGAGGTAGAGCAGGGAGGAGGAAGAAGAGAAGGAGAAGGCCATGGATTTTTCACCTAAGGGCAGGGAGTGAAGTTTATCTTTAACTTCTCTTATTAAAGCCAGTAACTTTAATTAACTAGGTGTGAATACATAGAATTCATTAGACTAAACCCATGGTTGCACAACAGATGGTCATTTTGTGTGCTGATACTGAAAGACCTCCCAATGTACTGAGCTTAAGTCCACACGAAATTCAAGTTTCTGCTGAGATTTCCACGCAGTGATCCTGTTCCCTCTTTCTTGTCTCCCGCCCCTGGGAAATTACTGCAAGAAACAAGATGTTGCCCAATGAAAGTAGCACTTGAAGTCTTATTAAATAGGAATCTGACAGGGAAATCTGAAATTATAAGTGCTTCTAAATCCAAGACCTTATTTTAAACCTGCTTATTTTAAACCTTTACACTAAAGTGTAAATATTCAGTCTGAAATTAAATTGTTTTTAAAACACGAAAGCCCTGATTCACATTTGCAATGCACTGATGCAATTCCAGAGTAGCAGTACTTGCAGCAGCACAAAACCAACATACATCCTATCAGAATCCACTTTCACAGAGTGTATTCTTTCAAGTGTTCATTCTCTCCACCCTAGACACACTGAACTTATTGTTTTAATAATTAGCATTAAAAAGCTTGAACTTAAAACAATACAATAAGCGTACAAGTAACGCAATCCACATAAAAGACAAAAAGCATTTATTCTTTCATTAGACTGACTTTTCCTTAGATGCATTTAAAATACCACATCATAAAATATATGTGAGGAGACCATTTACTGCATGAACAATTAAACGGTTTGCTCTTTCTTCCTTCATTTGCATAGGCAACTGGCTATTCCACAAACCACTTAGCCAAACAACCTGTTGGACTGCTTCCAGGAAGCACTGAGACATCCACCAAAATATCAAAGGCTGCAATTACACTTTCATCGTACGTTCCAACTCATCCAAGAATAGTCAAGAAACATTAAAGACAACCATCTCATCTGAAGCTAATTACTGACAACTAGCTAAATACTGCCTATAGAACTCAGCATCTTTGATTTTTCTTCATTAAAGAACTGTGTCATCAGTTCCCATGTTTCTCAAAGTATTTCTTAAAAGGGTTATAATTTAGTGGCGATGAATTCCAGGTCCTGGATTTATTGAAATATTTCATCTCCACCATCCTAGTAGGTTCTTCATAGTGGGTCCAAGTTTGTTCATAACTCTACTGACGTAATGACTTGTTGAGAGAGAGGAAGGAAAAAACCAAACAAAAACCCATAAAGAAGCACTACTAAGTTCATAACAAGGTAGGGTTTGGGGTTTTTTTTACAGAAAATAAAGATTTTACAATCACGTTATGTTTTATGGTATCATTTCCCACTCAAATTTTCAAAATATTTATTTGTTTTTCCTCACAGAACATTGGTTGTAAAAATTACTGTTCACATTTTACAGACAGGGAACTGAGGCACTCTGGAAGCCTGGCGCAGAACAGGGATTTTCAGCCTGGTCTCTAAAATACCAAGCTGGTCTTCAAACTACTGACAATCCTTTCGTATTGCTGTTCTCAAGCAGCAGCTGTAATAATTTCAGGCTAACCACATTCTGGCTGAAGCTGTGCTGGAAACCAGACTGATTAAACCAGTGGAAACATCGCTGAAGGGATTTCCCTAACCAACAGGGTCAGCTAGTTTTCAGATTTCCTCCCCCCCAGGAGAGATAACAGACCAACTACTTCAAGGGGAAGTATTCCAATTCGTTACAAATACTAATCAAGTTTTCAACGGAATCAATACTTTGTCCAAAATATAATAAAATGAAAAAAAAATTAGATAAGAGAGCAACAACACTCAGGGGTCATACAGACCTGCAGGGCTCTGGAAAGTCTCACTTGCCCCCTTGCTCATTGCTTTGGTTGAAGTATTTCACTTAAGCAAAGCATGCTTTCTGGTGTAACTGGTGGGGTAGAACCCATGGGGATCACTCTCTTTGCCCGGCTGGAAGGAAGTTTCAGCAGACCACAGACCTGCTATTGTCTCTGACAGAAAGCACAAAGAAGAGGCCCTCTGAGAAGCTCTGGGTGGTGGCAAGGCACACTGAAGGCGGTCTTTAAAAGCTCCTAGAGCTGTCTGTTCTTTAGTATTTGGTCTATGCCCCGTTAACCCACAGTCCTGTAACTGAGACAGAGCAAACACCCTGTTTTCTAAAAATGAGGTCATACCAGAAGACCTTTTACACTAAGATGTATATAACAACTATGAGGTGATTATTACCTACTTTGTTTCACCTTTAACATTTAGTTTAGCTTTGTACAATTATATAGTGGAAGACTTACTTTTAGGTAGCAGATGGCAAAAACAAGTACTGCTTGGGATCTTAAACCAAAACTGAACACAGAGGACACAGGACAGTGGAATGCAATGCAAAATTACAGAGCAGTGAAGAATAAGATAGGTGCAGATCACGTTAGCAAAAATAGAATTCCTGCAAGTATATCCTAAAGTGAGGAGAAAGACCTCTTCCAAGGAACAATAAAACATAACTTCAGTGAAAACTGGTATCTAAAATGAGTGTTGGTTCTGATTTCAGAGAAGGAATTCTAAACTTTGGAGGTTGTTGGGTGGTTTTTTTTAGAATAAGACTTTATTAATTGCAGAATCAAACTTGCTAGAAATCACTCATTTTGCTTTTACCTTTTGTTTTATTGTTGGACTAAGGCACAGCAAATTCTGCCAAGAAAGGGTAAGATCCTGTATAATATAGCTGCTCCAGGGATGGTAAGAGGCGTATAAATCCTCCCAAAGGAAGGGATTTGTATTTTTTGTAGAACTATAAATATAAAGCAAATGGAATCACTTAAGAGTGACTATTTGCCCTGTTGGTCCTTGTTCATCTTGTAAACTAAATGCAATAAAAGAACAAAGGCTATTTTCCATTTTTAAGGATTGTTTCTCCATCAGAGCTGCTCAGAAATAGTTTATTTTCCAATTGGCGAATTCAGATTGAAGAGGTTTCTGTCTCTGATCCCTACACTTGGCACAACTTCTCTATTTTTCAAAAATGCAGTATCACATCAATGCTTTACAGTGTAACTTTAATGCACGGTAAACCCCTGAGCAATTCCTGCTGAGGAAAATAAACAAAACGTTCTCAGGAAATTGCTAGAGAAAAAATTTGAAATAATTTGTATACTCCTTTATGGGAGCTCCTAAGGAAATACTTAAAAATTGCAAACACAGTGAAGAAGTTTAGTATGCATTCAACAACTCACTCTTAATTTGTCTGAGCCAGCAGATATTGTTAAAAGAAACCAACAACCTACATGACAAATGATTTAGTAGGAGCTGCTAAGTGCTTTCTACCAGGAAGAAAAAGGAAGTTATTTATTTACATACTGATTTGTGGCTCAGGATGAGTTTCTATATTTCAGATTTTGACTAGGGTCCTTTGCAGTCAAATTGTGATTATTTCAAACCATTGTAAAAATATCTGGACAAATGTATTACACTCCCATCTACTTTTTTTTTTTTCATGTACAGGGACAAAGTGAAAGCAGAACTGAGTTAGTGAGAATAAGTTTATGGCACTTGGTTATTAACGCATGTCAGCTCTGAATGCCAAAGGTTAATCATGCAGTCCACTCCCCTGAGTCCTCCTGGGTTGTTTTTACTGAGTAAATGTATTGACGGAAAAGAAGAGTCCTTAGAGAAGGAACAGATAAAATGTGCATGAGTAACCCATCCCGCAGAAAAAGAAAATTTTGCTACTTGTGAGAATTTTACAGAAGACACATTTTCCTTCCGACAAGCTGGAACACACACAAACCCTGTTCTTGAGAAACACCTGAGAGAATTTTAAAGAGAATACTCCAGACTCATCCTCACGGGCATACACTATTTGTCCTTGGTCTTTTTATAAAAAAAAAATACTTGTGCTGAAACAGTAAGATGAAGAATGTTGAATGTGGTTCTACACACAAGCACTCAGGATGACTTTTGGCTGTTGCGAGTTCCACTTTATCCCTTCGAATCCCTTTATCAAGCTCAGACATCAATCTACACAACAGCATTCACACAGCTAAGCCATCCGAGTCACGAATGCTAAATGAGAAGTAGGAAGATTTTTCACAATGCACGCTACTGGGCATGATAAATTCATACACTTTTTAAAGAAGAAATATTGTGGCACACCTTTCCCAGGTATACCTTGTGAAAGGAAAAGAATGTTTGATTCAATTAGCTGCAGAAACGTCTTGAAACCTCTTTGCAAGAATGCTATGACCTTTCATAAATCCAAACGGTATTGTTTAGCAGCCAGTGGAAACTTCTGCACAGGGGACAAAGAAATTAGTCCACACTCACAGGCAAGGATGATTAAAATCAAATTCAGACATCAGTAATTGATCCCGGGTGCCCCTCTCTACTTTGACCCGTAGTTGTCAATTATCACTGATGTAGTTAGATGGTTAAAAAGCTTTTTTTTTTTTGTTCCCAAGATGATCTGGCAAGTTTCTAAAAGCTTTTAAGAGTCAAATCTTGAAATTCATGCAATAAATATCGCTATTGTAGAAGCCACAACAATTAAAACCTTCTTCAGAAAATCTTAGATCTTCTTAATCTGGAGCATTATAGACCACGGAAATAGCACGGCTCTGGGGATGAAAGTTACTGTACTTTTTCTTTGGATGCTAGCAAAGATTTTTCTGAGTTTTGAAGCAGACACTGGGTACACTGTAAAGTCAGCTACACTTTGATCATTCAGATATTATACAGATATACACTTCAAGACACCAAGCTTTTTTCTTTCCACAGAGCACAGATAGTTTAATGGTTAAAGAACAGTAGTGACCAAGTTCATCAGGTGAGAAGTACTATGGGTCCATAACAGACTTTCTTAATTCCTGGGCCTCTGCGTTTGTTTATTTTTACCATTTCTCCTTAAAAAATGAGAGATCCTAAAAATTAGATCACCCTGTTATACAAAGGGGCTACTAATACCTTCCATTCAAAATTTCAAAAGGAAACCCCCAAACAACATGGAGGGAAGGGAAAAGAGTGGGAAAATCTGTGAGGAGGCTCTGCTTTTGAGTCAGCAATGAGTAAGAATTGATTTCAGTTCGACAGTCTGTATTAATAAAGAGTTATAAACTGATCACTAAAACAACAATAAAAATGTTACCGGACATTCAAGGAGATTCTACAGATTATCAGCCAATTGTCAGACTCTTTCTTCTATTATTCACACTTAGACAAAGACTGTTGGCATCTAGGCAGCAATGTTAGCTCAGGATTACATTTATCCTGTTAAGTAAATAGAACTTTCTTATGTAAATAATGTGCTTGCACTCTATTTGTCAGTCAGGAACAAGGTGGAGGAACACCATTTTAAATACTTATTTGCTGAGGCAAAACAAAGATCCTAGCAATACAGAAAGAAAACTCATTATTGTCAAAGGCCACGTTACATTGAGACATCCTGTTTAAAAGGGATTTGCTCTTAAGGTGTTTAATCTGCATCCTTCGTTCAGGGTGTGTAGCTCTAGACCATCGCTTTGAGATAATATATTTAAACACTGCATGTCTGTACACCCCGAGCTGGACATTTTTGTTTGGCTTTGGATTTGATTTGTTTTGTCAAAGTCTATTTTCTACTACTAGGTACACCACTGGGAATCTGTTCTTGGCAGAGGGGTTTTTTCAGGACCCCACAGTCAAAGGAAGTGCACCCAAACAAGTCTAAGCAGCAGTGGACTGTTGTGGTGATGATCTATAGTCTTACTATAATCACAAGCCTGAAGTAAATTTACAAGTTAAACGTACATATATGGTTGATTTCTTACTTGTTTCAAAGCTGAGGCACAAGAACGACATATCTCATTAGCTGTTTAATTAGAGAGCCTTTCTCAGCAGATCTCAACTGAAGAATAAAGGATTAGAAGCGAGTACTTCCCTTCTCCCAGATTCCTGTCTCTCCTTTTCTGCTCTAACCCTCACCCTAACACACAAAATGTACAAAACTTGAAAACTGAAAAAATAAAACAATTGTGGAGCTTTTGTGATTGTCATCAAGCAATGAATCTGCTTTTGTACTTGTATCTCCTATCCCTCCCTTTGCCCCTTTGTCTCTCCCACTTAGGCTGTAAAACTCTTCGGAGAAGAGAAAGAATGCCTTCTTCATGATTTTATGAAAAGCTTAGGAAAATTCACAACTCTGGCATGCCAAGAGGCAGGTCATCACCAGGATGCCACCACACTCATTAAGAATCAAAAGACTCTTGTTACAACAGATAGAGAACTACAGGGGTCAGTACCTTTGCAACTAACCCAGCAAAGAGACCGGGTCCACGTGCTGACCCTTGTCGTGACAAAGGTCTCAGTTTTATTTCACAGTGCATCGTCTATTCAGGGCATGTTCTAACTTTCTAACTTAAGAGTCTGTATACATGAGCCTTAAAAAGCTCTTAGCTCTTTATAAGGGAGTATTACAGCTTTTCCTGACACAAGAAAAGCACACACTGCAGTAAGGCTTACCATCACGTTATGCTTTCTCTTGCTAGGTTACCAGCTGAGGCAATTTTTGTAGTCTTTCCTATTTTCCTAGAATTCTTCACAGGAAACCTGCAACCCGCTATGCCTGGGAACAGCAGGCTGAATGCAGCCAAAATAGAAAGCTAATAATGCTCCAAATAAACAGACAGAGGCAAAAGAACCAGAGCTTCTAAGCAGCAAAAAATAAAGTATAATATTTATGCCAAGTGTACTCAAGACGCTTAGGTATTGTGGAGAGAAAAAGAAAACTTCTGGTAACAGGTGAACTGCAATACATTTGACATTTCCTCTTGCCCCAAAGGCCACATACCAGAAAACTGCAGAAAACAGTGGCAGAAAAGGCTCACTACAGGAAGTATTCAGGGTCGAGGTCACTGTGACTTATTTAGAAGAAGGATGTGTGTATCTTGACGGAAATACTCCGTTGCTTTTGCAGTAAAGACATAAGCACAGGGTTACATGCGATTTAGACCCACTACCTCCTAACTTCACAGTTATGACTGTGCTGACAGTTTTCAGGCTCTTCTGCTTCTCAATATCCAGTTTGGAACTCCATACAAAGAGGCAGCTTTTCATGGGGTAATTAAAATCTTGCTGGAAACGAGATTTTTCACATACTTCATCAAGCTTAAAAGCAAAGGCATTCAAACAGGCTACATGTTTTAACTCTTGGATAACATACAGACTTTTCTTCTACCAGCTCTCATCATTATCCATGCAGAAGTCCTCTACAATTATCATCAAATTAGATTAAGTCTACGATCTTCATGCTATGATCAAAGTAGGTGCAGATGTTGAGGTTGTATGAGGCACAGACTGCAAAAAATGGGATGGGGACTGGAGGAAAATCTATACAGCATTACCAAGTAAACCAGGTTAGTCATAACTAAACCTATCACAGAGAAGCTGCCTGCTCCCAAGATACTAACATTTCTAATTTAATTTACTCTTGATTAAACTTACAAAAGAGAATATCCTAGGTCTTCTAAAACCATTTCTCACTGTTTTCTGCTTTTGGAAAAAATCAACCAAACAAATATTTCTTTTTAAGGTCATTTTCTTCTGAGTAGTATCATCTAAACCAGATCATTCCTTAACCTTTACAGCCCTCTATGTTATTACCTAGGAGGCTTTCATCACCCTTTTCAGTAACTGAGGACAGGATTTTTCCAGAAGCACCATTAGAGTTCATGTTAGCCATTCTTGAATTACTTTTTATTTCAGTGCAGAAGATGCCCGCAACACAGCACGGAAATATTTAACATGCAGAGAAGAGTTAGGTAAGACTATTTTACCCTTTTTCCTCCTTAGCGCCTAATTGTTTTCAAACTTCTTTCAGAGTTCATTAGACAGAAAGAAAATTAAGAAAAAAAAAAAATTGCACTGGTGTTTGGTACTCTGAAGGCCCTGTTCTTAATTTCCTCCATTCTTTCATGTAATAATAGTTTTGGTTAAGCCTCCGGATACATGGCAAATTGGACTGAGTTTCAGTCCTTCCTCTTAATAGCTTTTCTTGTAAAAACATCCAATGTGAATAAATACAAGAGGTCCCATTAGTGCAGAAGACATTTGGAGGGAAAAAAAAAAGAGAGTAGAAATCGATTTAAAACTTTGCAAAAGATTCATAGCTTTAGAGAAAAGAAAGGCTCGTTCAGCCCTCCGCTCATCTCCCCTGTGATGCGCTATAATAATTTAAACCCATCAAGGTGTGTCCATGGAGCAGAGCTGCTGGTTCCTTTAGCTCATCATTGTCCAGAGATAATGAACTCTTGAGCAGCCATAACTAGAGAGGTGACTGACTGGAGCTAGATGTTACTGCATTTCCAAATAAGTCTTTAAGTGTTTTCAATTGTCATGCTAATATAGACAATGTTAACATACCAAGTTTAAAAAAGAAAATTCATTCTATGCATGGCAACAAGAAGTCAGAAGAAGACCCTAATTCTCACAGGCTCAGGAGCTGTCCCTGCAGAGGGCACTTTAGACCCCCACACTGACACAACATGGCTTATTTTCCCCACCTTTAACCTCTGTTTTCCTCCTCTAATGTTGATTTTCTTCCCCCACCCCACTCCTGCCTGCCCTAGTCACTCCTCATTCATTTCCTCTGCTTTGTGTATAAATATCCATGCAGATGTTTGTCCACTGAGTTACTGGGGTTTATTTAGTAGCACTGCACCTGAAGAGGTTTTCTGTCTCCTAGAGCCTGCTGCTGCTAGGAGTTATCTTCCCCCTGCTTGGCCTGGAGGAGCATTCTCCAGCTACTTTCAATCAACATGAGACAGATTACCAAAGCCATGCAATTTCAACTAATTAACCTAGGCCAGATCCTTTCTGCTTAACCAAGTGAGGGGTCATCCACATGACCAACTTAGCTGGCAGCTGTGAGAGGATGAAAACCTCTGGGAGGAAGGATACGATGAGCAGCCGGGAACCATCACCCTTCCTCTTCCAGCTGCATCCACAGCTCGCTCTCTGACAAAACAGCCCTGATCCCACTTGTAGAGGCTCACGCTTTCCTCTGCAGACTAACCCCCAGTCATCATTAGCAGGCTGAAATCTGAGAAGAGCCACTCCAGCATAGCTCGCTCTTAAGCTGTCCCAACTGCTCTCACTAGTCTCTGAGGACCTCCTCTGGCTACAGCTTGGCATGTGTAGGCCACCCCTTTTCTCAGCTATTGGTGTCCTATCAGCACTGTTTGGTCCTCTTCCTAATGCCATGTCCTCCCCAAGTCTCCCTAACTCTGCTCCCATCCTCTTCCTCCCTAGGTACTCTGGTCCTGCTCCAGCTAAACTGTGTTCACTAAATGAGATCATTTGGGTGTCTTCACGTAGCAGGGTGTGGGACAACCTCCTTCACTTGTTCAATTAGAGAGTAATTTCAAATGAAACTTGCATTGAAAGTGCTTGTAAAATACCAGCTGCTCCAAGGTCCGTAATTGCTGGGCATCCCTGAGGCATTTCCATGCCTGTGCAAATAGATTCCTTGCAGGTTTCTTCTGTACCTTTGCACCATCGTATTTTATCCTTAAGTGACTTAGCACTTAAATCTGTCATGCTTCAAAAAACAGTCACGTCAAATTTTTAATTAAAAGTCTTTTTTTCCTACTTCCAATTAGGTAGAAGAGCAAAAGTCTCATTTTCCCTTTTAAAGAGACCCCTATTTTTGCTTCTATTTTTACAAAAAAAAAATACAGTAACATTTGAAAGTGTGCCCCAGATGTGTCATCATCCAATAAAGTTCCATATGTGCAAAATCTAGCCTTAAAATAGAGATTCTATACTGACAAAATTATAGCCAGCGAGAGGAACCAAGAGGTAGTTATGTACAACTTATGAAAACTGTTACTAGCCACTGAAGGAGAGTCCAGGGTATATTTCACAAGTTCAAGAATGAAATCTCCTGGACAATATTACAATAGTATTCCCAAACACATCCAAATGAGTTTTTATTTCATCTCGAGGACGCACTGTGACTGTGCCTCTTCAGGTCCCACTACAGGATTTTCAGCAACATGATGTCTGTGAAAAGCTTTTGTTCTACAAACATGGGGAGGAAAGACCTGGAGTATGTCTACAGGACGTGAAGGCTGGGAGGAAACCCAAGCAGGGCGAGTTGTTCGGGAAAAGAAAACAGCCTTTGGTGTGTTTTGAACTAGAACAGGTGTGGTGGCATCAGTTCCTAGTAGGATTTAAATATGTGTAGCTAAGGAGATCTTGAGGAACCAGATTTAATTATCAAATAGTGTAGAGGAAGACTCTTCAGCAAAACAAATAATTACATAGCCAGATACACTTTAGAGATGGTGAAGAAGTGCAGCACCTTGTCACAGACTTTGCTAAGCCAAAAAACCCACAAGGTTATCCTTCATAACATGTTTCTGAAGCATCTTTTCTTCTTCCAGGTCTACCCCCAGAAGTGAGGACTACAGGTTCTATAAGAAAATAGTCTTAAGGCTTTTCTATACAGTCAACAGACTGGTCATTTTACCAGCTGAGGAGAAATCAAATGCCCTCTAATTATTCCTGCTGACAGAAAAATTATGCAAGGTACGTTGGATAAATGTGCTCTGAAGCCAAGTAAATATTAGAGTGCTTTAAAGCTCAACACTGTTCCTACCAATATGAATTACTTCAGCTAGGTGTCAAGGAGGGAGCTAAATCTTTTCCTCCAAGCTGTCTTCAATGTTCAGAGCAACAATGAAAGGTGAGAATTAGTAGGGATAAGAATATAGACTAAGCCTACAATAGCAAATGGTGCAGCACAGTAGAAATGTGCCCATAGAGGGAAGCAACTGGAGGTGAAGATGAAGTCTCTCCACTGCTGGGTATTTAGGGGCTTTTGCTTCTCCCAGCAGCCTGGTCCTGGAGGAGGACTAGCAGGCTGGAGCATAGTTTGGTTTCGTTGTTGCTGAAGGAAATCCAGGTCGTGTGCTGTCAGGCTGCTCCACAAAGCACCCCAATGCATTCTGGACGAGCGGGTGATGCATTTCAAAGCTGACTAATGTGCTACTGGAAATGTTTAATCACAGAGCAGCCACAACCTAAGCCTTCTTTAGGACTTAAACCCATAAGATTTGCATTCCTCTTCACTGGTTGCTAGCCATCGTGGCAGGTTTATGGATTTCAGTGATAACTTCAGGAGCCCCCTCACTCTGAAAACTAAGCTAATTTTATTTGGTATCTAATTTTGGGGTGCTATATCTGATAATTTTTGTTTACATTTTAAGAAATGGGAAGTGTAAGTCAGGTGAAGACATGTAGCAAGACCGTTCCAGATGGCCGGAGCTGTAGAGGAAAGGAACTGGGTAACACTGTTGTGTTACAAACCCCACTGGGAAGAAATTAAAATGAGTAAGTTAATGATAAATTATGAATCAAGTATGTGCTGTGAATATTAACCACACACACTGTGTACTTTGTGAAACTGCCTGTCTCCAGAAGAATGGTTTTGTAGCCACAAGACAGGATCAGTTTATGTAGGGGAGATGGGAAAGCTGTAGGGAGTAAGCATCCTACAGAGCTAAAGAAACTGTCCAGTGTTGTGAAAATCAGAAAATTATTCCTGACTTATACAGCACACTAAATAACAAAGACATTAAAATTTTATGGCACTCCCAGGGATGGATGGAAGCCCATTTCAATAGCAGATTTAATTCTCCCCAGTTATAAACCATCAAGATTTACACAGACTTGGGGAGGAGGAAAAGCCAGGGAGATACACAAGAAGCATCACATCCCAGTACAGCATGAATTAAATAAATAACGGAAGCGTCCTGAGACTCCAAAAATGCGGGTAGAAGTATTAACATTAGTAAGAGATATTTTTGGAAGGGATACCTATGTGACTTCAGAATGATGTGTTTTTAAGCTTAAGAATGAAACTTCCACATGTCAACAGTAACAAAGACAAAGAAGTTGTCACTTGAAATTTGCTTTGCTAACCAAGTACCTTATGTTGAGGGGGCAGGTGGGAGTGGTGGGACAATGCTCTTCTTGAACTCTTTAGGGATGCACAGTAGTAAGCAGAGGCAGTTCTTTCTCCTGTAGTTTCCTATTCCTTGGTAAGTTTATACAGCAGTATCAGGTATGAAGACTGTGCTGGCACAGGAGACTGAAAGCACGATGCTCCCAACAGCCTTTCTGAAGGCTCAAGTGTTTGTGGTCAAACATTTCCTGATGTAAACACATAACTGCCCAGATTTGCACCGTTCTGGCACAGACATGCAGTAAATGGGGTAAAACAGCCCTGGAGGTCCCCACTGGCCAAGGAAGAGCAAAGAAATCACCCCGAAACATCTGCTGGTGCCTAGCTCTGGAACAGTTATTGTTGTAAAAACAGAGGAAATTCAGCTAAAGAGGCCAATCCAACAGTGGTCAGAGCACAGGGTGCCCACATGAACTATTGTGAGCAGGTATAACGAGCCAGGCAAGCAGGGACACGACCAGTACCACATGCTTTCTATTAGGAGGTGGGCTGAGCTGCTGCTGGTGTGCACGTGCAACATGTAAGAAGTGGCTGAGACATAACACAGGGCACAGACCTGGGAGCAGGGGCAGGCAGGCTCCAGCAGATAGAGAAACGAATCGCTTGCTGCAGTGCAAAGAGTTCACTGAGGCAAGAATAAAGTTTAATACCTATTTTTTTGGCTTTTATTTTTAAAAGACTAACTTGCCTTGTTCTGAATTACATCCTTCTTCAAGACATTCAGAAGGCTCTGTGCTCCAGCCCTATGCCTCAAAATGTCCCGCATACAAACCCTATGATAAAATTTTATTCTGCTCCAGAAGTGCAAGCAATGTCACTTAAGTGACAAATAGAAGCACAACGTGTTTCCAAATACGTGGAATTTTATACAAGTTTTATCATTGGCATAAGGGATACAAATATAAAGCATCAATATTTACTTTAAGAATGAACAGCCTGCAGTAGCCAGAGTACATATAGCCTACAAGCTTGCCAGTCATGCAAGAAAAGCCCATATAATGTAGGAAGAGGGTGACAGAGCCTGGAATGGGCTGCCCAGGGACACTGTAGTCTCCCCTCCTCTGGAGACATTCAAAGCCCACCCAGACACATTCCTGTGTGACCTAATCTAGGTGATCCTGCTCTGGCAGGGGGGTTGGACTAGATGATCTTTTGAGGTCCCTTCCAAACCCTACCATTCTGTGAATATAGTGGGATTCCCACCCCCCTCATTACTTACTTTTGGAAATGGCTAGGCTCTTCTGGCATCAATTTATTTAAATATCTGCTTCAGCATAGGAAGATGATGTTTTTGGCTGCTTTAAGTTATTGTCCTCAGCATCCAGAGGGATCGCATCCAGAGAGCAGCGGTCAACAGCTCAATGTCCAAATGGAGATCAATGACAGGTCTTGTCCCTCAAGGGTCCATATGGGGACCCACACCATTTAATATCTTCATTAGTGTCAGAGTGAGATCAAGTGCACCCTCAGCAAGTTTGCAGATGACACTAAACTGAGCAGTGCAGTTGACATACCCCAAGCCTATAAGAAAGATGGGGACAATCTTTGTAGCAGGGCTTGTTGCAACAAGACAAGGAGTGCTAGTTTTAAATGAAAAGAGGGTAGATCCAGGCTTGCTATGACAAAGACTTTTTTTATGAAGAGGGTGGTGAAGCACTGGAACAGGTTGCCCAGAGAGGTGGTTGATGCCCCATCCCTGGAAACATTCAAGGTCAAGTTGGACAGGGCTCTGAGCAAGTTGATCTATTTAAAGATGTCCCTGTTCAGTGCAGGGGGGTTGGACTTCATGACCTTTAAAGGTCCCTTCCAACCTGAAACATTCTATAATTCAATGTAGGAGCCCTGGAAGAGACCCACAGAAATGTCAGCATGATACAGTTGACATGAGCATCTGCTGTGTGGAGCTAGTGTTATACCAAGGGGGAAAAAAATCCACAAAAAAAATAGGGAAGAAAAACAGATTACTAGACTGGCAGTGCTTTAAAAAAAAAAAAAAAAAGCATTCCCTATCAGTCTGAAGTTGTGAAAGTGAAAGCCAGCACAAATTCAGGCAGCTTTAAGTCAGGCAACAGAGCCAGGGTGAGCAGGGGGAGAGGCTTGGCCGCGCAGCAGCCCAACCTCACTGCACCATGTGTCTGGCCAGGGAACCTGCATCTGCATCCTCCAGGGATGCAAGTAGCTCTGAAGGCCATGCACAGCTTTTACTGGATAAAACTTCCAGTGAGCTGGGCTCACTATCCTGTTTTCCAAGGCCATCAGTGCTCATTAACTATGAGCACTTGTCACATTAACTATGAACTTGCCACCTGTCCACTCACTGTCACCTTCCAAAAGAAGTCCTAAGCTATCTAACGCGTATCGGGGAGCAGATACAGACTATGTGTATCCTGGCAAGGATAACTTAAGTGAGTTGAAACAAATGAAGTGTTGCAGTCTATGACACAGGAAAGCAAGCAAATGATTAATAATCTAGTGAAAGATTATACTCATCTGATATTTCCACACTTGTGAGAAATCCATCCCAGCTGCAATTTAATGTAACTCTTGTCTATTTGCAGTTGCAATCAAGTCTGCCTTAAGTACTTTTATAATTGTTTTTTCCAGTAATCTTTAAGAATTAGTATACAAATGCCTCAGAGACCTAAAGATTTTAAGCTGAAGAGTTCAAAGTACCTTGTCTTCCAAGTCTAGATACCACAGAATGGTTAGAAAAACCTCTAGCCTGCAAGACCACAATGCAACCTGCAGATGATAGCAAAGAGAAAGGCTGCTGCTCAGGAAGATGCAGATGTACTTCAAGGCCCCTTTCCGTAGTTTATGATAGCTGCCAGTGGCAACTGAGCACGAGCATCAGTCAGACTGAGCAGGGAAGGAAAATGCCTTTCCTGTTCTCTTTGCTCTACTTCAACATGGGAGCTTCCAAAGTTGTTGGGTTTGGTTTTTTCAGAACAAATTAGCACCTTGGGGCAGCTTCCAAAATGTTGCCCATCATGTCTCATACTTTCTGAATGAGGCTTTCCTGAATCCTCCTCTGGAAGAGTTTGCCACTACCCCATTTATGGACAGATACATTCAGGATTGCAATCAGCTTGGTATTGAAGACTGTATTCATAGGCAGGTTATTCAGGATATAAAGCACAAGAACTGTTTGAAGCTCCTTTTGAAACTGAGGCTAACCAATGACATATTACAGAAAGAGGTCTAAAGCTTGATAAAACTGAAAGAGGGATTAAACATGCAAGTGGGCAGTGAAATACTTTATATTCTACAGAAAGAAAAAAGTAATTAAAAAAATAGATGAAAGGTGTGAAGTCTGTTCCTTGAAGGTGACAGCAGCTAGCTGACAGAAATGAGAGTTAAACTCTGCACAGCAGACTTCCCAGTGATCTAATCTCGTCACAAAACACAAGAACTTTTGTAAAGGTGGGTAATGTCCAGTATGAAACTGGTGATTTATTGGGTTAATCATTAAGCCTGTTTTTCCTCTTCCCATGTCTGCAGTGAGCAAAGTTTATAGGAAATCTGTCCTAACTTCCCTTTCTCCCTTCATTTCTCGCACAGTTTAAGGGAAGCTTCTGCAAACAGATCAGGAACTCTTACTGAAACCAAAATTTTTCTGCAGTTCTGTATTATTATTATTAAGGGAACAAAAGGCATGAAGATTCACTGTAAAAATCCTCTCAGAGGGGGTACAGTTGTAGTAGACAAGCAATAATTAGGTTTCAAAGAGTTGCCATTAACAAGTCACCATAAGAACTCAGGATTCTTGTAAGATATATTACTCCTTTTTACAAGTCCTTCCATGCCTGCCTCTCTTCTGAGACTAAGAAGAGTTATATTACTTTCTGGTACTAAAGGGGAGGGGGGAACCCAAAACAACAAACAACAACAACAACACCCAAACTCAGAGAAGCTCCACACAGGTACCAGGATCTGGTGAAGTTTGTCCACCACAGGAAGTTTAGAAGGTCAGAGTTTTTAGGGACAAACAGTCCATCTCCTACAGAAAGCTGTGTTTCTAGAGAGGGCAATCAACTGACTGCCCCATCAGTTATCCAGGATGACAGAGCAAATCTTCCTTCATTTCCTTCCTTTTTTTCCACTACACTTTGTGTACCTTCTGATATATTGCTATTCTATGCAATAACAGGTGTCCCACCTTACGGTAAACTTGCTAAGGAAGAGCCTAAGGAAAACATCTGACAAATCTGAGACACAACATTTTTTGTACCTCTGGGAGGGAATCTTAGGGGAAAACACTTTCAATCTGTGCCTCCCACCTCTCACTTGAGTGGAAAGACTCAAGGAGAAAAGACTTCAAGACAGGCTTCTCTGGGGAGCAGGAATACTGCACCTGCAGTGAGTGCAGAGAGAATGCTTTATGTCAGTGCAGTTATTAAGAACTTAGCAAACATTCTCATAACCACAGTCCTGGTAGGATTCTCTTACTTTTTCTGTTATTTTCTTCCACTTTCCCTTTGCTTTTTATCCTTCAGGTTGAGTGTGACACAGTTGCAGTAAAATAATTAGCTTGGTATTCACTGAATTTAAAGATAGAGTATGAATAGATAACTGGGAGGATGCTTGGCCTAAATGTCACAAAGCAGAGGAGGCTCCCTAAAAAAAGCATTCCATGCTAATATTTTCTTTTATGGTTAAGGAAATGGTATGAGCCTGAGAGTTGACCTCTGATCATAACCAGCAGTCACTTACTCCTCTGATTTCTTTGTCTGACCTTTCAGAAACCCATCTGTATCATAAGAACAGTGCTGATACACACTGTCAGAGCTGGGATCAAGGAATAGTCCCCAGGGCCACCAGTAATCCACTCACGTGCTATTTAGTAAACTGGTCTCTCAGGGTGGGGCAGGGGAGAAAAATAATCTTACACTGTCACATCATTTTCTTAGAAATTTTGTCACGTTTTGTTCTCTGAGGTTTTGCATTAACTCTCACATGGAGCACAGTTAGCAAATAAACACCTCAGTATCAAATTTGACCATTATTCCTAGGCTCTGTCTTACCCCTGGGTCAGTCTTCAGTTGTTATTTTCGTGGTATGTTTCTCTTTCCATAAATGCTTCTGCCTTCAAGTAATTCAAGTTTGCTCTTCGCTGAAGAAAACTAATTTTTCTTCAGCAAGTCAACATGATGCTCCATTTTCCTCAAGCCTTTAAAGCTTTGCCCCATCCAAGTCAGATAGAACTACCAGCTCTCCAGATTCGATTTCAGCAAATCATGGGTTGGCTACTTTCTGAACAGGGACTTTAACAGGTTGAAAACAGCTGAGGAAAGGAAGTTCTATAGACTAATATTTCAGCTAATGCCTTCTTCATAAGGCATGAAGCCAAAACATTCATCTGCAGAACTTCCTTCCTAGTTACAGTGAGATTTACCCTTGAGTGCTTGTAGTGATAGATAGAGCTTTCAAGAGACCAGCTCTCACTAACAGTCTCAAAGGTAGGCAATGAGAACTACAAACAATATATAACCCGCACCATGAACATATGCAGCCAGTATTTTTGCAAGTTTTCATCATTTTGTCTGACTGCTCATCTTTCTGAATCATTTTTTTTGTGAACCAGCCACCTTCTACTGGAGAAATCTCTCTCTCCTCTTCCCTTGTAAAGACCCCAGCTACAGATGGCAATGACAACATTTCAGTTCACCTGGGATTTTGAGCGTTCACCGTTTTATCAAGCTTGAGGAAAACTTACTTAAGGCTGTATTTCATCATCTTTTGGTGTTTATTTTGGGAATAGTGACCCCCGCAAAAATGTGTTTCAGCTCAGCTGACATTTCTGACACTAAACAGTTTTCAAGTAAAAAAAAAAGAAGAATGCACTTGAGCTTTACCTCACCACACACGACTTAAATGACTTCTAAAAAGTATCATCTTGTTAGGGATAAAACATCTAAATTTCAACACTTAAGGTCCAGTTTGATTCTTGCATCAAGTTTACACAGAAGTAATTCTACTGACTTGGGTGGAATGATTCCATCTTTCAGTAAATAGAAGGTCTATGTTAGATCCCAATTCTTCACAAATACAGATGAATATCTATATATTTTTTCTTTCATATAATTAAAGTCCATGTTAATAAACTAATTGCTTATTTTAAAAGTTACTCCACCTAGATTAGCCCACAGATGGTGTCTCCATCTTAAACACAATATGCATTTTTTAAGCAAAACATCTAATGCTGTGGGTAAGGCAGGATTATATTGGAGACACAGTTAATTTAAGTGTCAAATGCTTTTAAGAGTTGAAAGTGTTCACTCATAACTGTTATGAGTTCAGCATATGTTATAAATTATGTGCATATAATGTAAAAAACAGATGAATTCTGTGTAATGTCTTTTTTCAATTAAGACATTAATTGGCCAACATGTTAAAAAAAACCCAACAAAAATCAAGATTAGGGGAGGTGAAGCTGCTCTCTTGTTAAAAGTAAAAAACTATTTAAAGGAATAAATAAAAGAATCCCCTGGTAAAATCAATAATTGCACCGGGAGAGGTGGAGGTGTCTGTTTGATGCTCCAAAGTCATTCATAAATTCCACTTGGAAGTTATTTATTTATTTTTACAAACACATAAATGTTGACATTCTTGAAAGTCTGTACTAGCTGAAAATCTCACATTCAGATTGAAAGCCACAATATTTCCTTCTTGGAAGGGCTGGAGAGAAGCTGGATATTTTGTCTTGACATTTTAGTCTCCTGATATCTTAACACTTTTTACTAACCCAAGCAGCTTCTCTGCAGCTACCAGGGTTTGGCAAAGACTGTTCAGCAATGACATTTCCTGGCAAAAGAAAAACCAGGAAAGAAGAACTGTACAGTGGTGAGCAGTACTTTATGATTCAGACTTGGATAAATTGAAGTACAAGTCTGGAACATTAAATAACAGGGAGCTGTAAATAAAGGTCATAAATGGTTCACATCAGATACACACAAAGGAGCTGTAAAGCAATGCCACCTATGCACTCCAGTCGGACGTATATTGAATGAGTGCTAAGCCTTGCCATAATGCTTTCCCAGGTGTTAACCATAAATACATAAATAAATAAATGATAGACCCTTCAGCCAAAATGAGTAAGTAGGATAAAGACTTTTCATCTAGGTACCAAGTGAAATCCAAGATATCTCCCTCTTCATTCTCCAAACCCCACCCAGACATCAAAGTAGCTTGTTTGTCTTTTCTGGCTGTTTTCAGGTGCTCGTGGATTACCATTTTGCCCCAGAAGTTGCAGGATAAATTACAAAAAAATGCTTTATGAGGAGCTGAACTTGAAAAGCCAACTGCCCTTTCTCACTGGGGTGATCACAGCAAAAATAAATGATCAGGCAGAAAAGAAATGCCATCAAAATAACACTCGGTGTAACAAGGTTAATGTTCACCTTACAATGTTTACAGGGGAGAAAAACTGAAGTTAACTTCTCTACAGTTCTAAAACAAGCAGCAGAACCTTAAACCAAAGCCCAGTTCTTCCAGTCCTCATTCCCCTATCCAAGCCACTAGGTCTCAGTTACATTAATTAGATGTCTCAAGGAAAGGTCGAAGTACAGGCTGCTTTTCATTTCAATATGCACTAGAAGAGAGCTGAAGGAAATGTCAGCCTTAGCACAAACAGCATAACCAACTGATGAATGAACTGAAGCTTTTGGACCCACATTTAATTGAACAGAATAAAAATCTCTTTCAATGGACTTTGAATAAAATCTTTAGGGAGAAATCCTGGTTCTGCTGGAGTGAGTAGGAGCTTTGAGTTCCTTAAGCATTGAAGTCAACAGTTAAGCAATGAAAAAAAGCTGTCCAGAGTTTACCACAGAAAATATTCAGGGCTTCTCACCTCCAAGTTCAGCTTTCACATTTAAATTCTACTGAGGATAACTACAACAGCCTGCCAATTTCAATCTGAAAAACGCAAGCAGAGCCAGACAGACTTCTTCTGTGCAATCTACTGGAGATAGCATCACAAACCTCTGTCTCACTTCACATCCACCACATCTGACTCACAGGCAAAGCATGAAAATCACTGCACTCGATATTGATGGAGGTGCTCACATTGCTATGGTGAGGACCAAAAAGAAATCTTATAAACAGTGAATATCAAAAAACCCAACCTGTACACTCCACATAAACAAGAGATGCTATTCTGATCCCAGGGAAGCTAATGATAAAACACTCACAGACATAGATGGGAGCACATTCAAGTCTCAATTTAGGTTAAATTTGAGAAGTGTTCAAGCAATAGTTTTTGTCTTCCCCTTTACCCTCTCTATAAAAGTGAACAACTCCATCCTCACTAAATCATTCTCATATTTGTCAGCATCCTGCCTTTCCCTGCGTGGCAGGATCCAAGCAGCCAAGCTGTTTATAGATACACACAGATTTGTGCACGATTTTAATTTTATTTGACTCTAGAGAAGAGCAAGGTTGCCGGGGTGGTTTCTGACACTACAAGATTCGCTCATTTTCTTCATTCCCCTCATATTTGCAAAAACAGTGGTAATACAAATTGTAAACCTTGTGTGGGTGTGGCAAGATATACAGTCCATAAATATCTGTGAGAGCTCATATATGAACTACTTACAGCTTTAAAAACTTGATTCAGAGTTTCAAAGACACTATGGCATCCATAGATCCAGGAAGGCCTCTTATCAGAGCCTCAAAAAATCATTAAAAGACACAGATAGAATAATGCCACATTGATCTCAGAACTAATTAGGTACATAGTCTCCTCGGGTAGAATTACAGAACTCTAAAACCTGACAGCAAGCATTTGCATCAATATTAATCACACTAAAATTGTGGATTGTGAATCTTTAATCCTGTTGCCTTAACTGAAGCATAGGTGGGCTCTTTGAGGTTTGCGTTGTCACTGCCTAACTGTCCAAAAGGGATCATTTGGAATGGATTGATGCCACTGAGATACTGAACACTGACACTGCAGTTAAGTGTGAGTGCTCCCCTTCAACCTCCAATTTCAGTTCAACAGTCACAGCTTCAAAATTTTGTTTCCCAAATGCCTTAGTCCCACATGCATTCACCTATAGATTTCCAGCCACTCAGCAAGGTTCCACTGAGCATCTTATTTCCTTTGATTTATGAGTCTCTCCAATAGGGAAGAGCAAGGCAAAGCCTGAACATCTTGGAGAAAGTCAGAGGGATACCATAAATATGCTTGCATTTGTTTCAGTGTGTGGCATTTGCCGCTTGTTGAGCGAGTGAAAGGCTCAAGGTCTACAGCAACTGGAAAATGAACAAAGGAAGCATAGAGGGAACGAGGCAAGTATGAGAATATTGACCAAATATGCAGCCTTTTCTCAAATATATGCACGTTTGAGAATAATCAAAGGAAAATATAGGTTTTAAACATTAAAGGGAATTGAGTCTCTCTACCCAGTTTGTCTTTGTGGTATCACCAAAGTGACTTCCAGAAGTCACTTACTAAAATTTTCAGTGTTGTCTGAGCTTAATATTGAGACCAACTAGTCTGAATATATTACTTCCTGAATAGCTGCACATAGTTCTTTGACAGCATCTTTGCCTCACAGAGATGTTACAGGGGTGGGCTCTTCCCCACTCCCACACACACTCCTCCTCCCTCTTCCCCCCACCCTCCCCAAATATTTCCTTTATTGTGAACTTCAGAGAAAGCTCCAGGAGAGTAGCTGTGCATCAGTCAGCCCCCACGCTGGCTCTCCTCAGGGGTGGGGAGCAGGCACTCCAAAGCCAGCCTGCATGGCAAGTAGGGTCTGCCCTAATTACTAACAGGCTGACATAGCAGTCACCGAGCTATGTGGGGATCTGAAGATGATTAAGTCTCCCCTGACATCACTCCCAAAGACAGTTACTCACCCTCCTCCAGCTTTCCCCTTCTTTTATAGGTGAAGAAAGGCCACAGTTAATATCACTGCTTCTGCAGTAAGGCCAAAAACTCGAGGAGAAAGTGATGGCTAACCGCACAAGCTTCATGGTATAAAGTTTCTTCGTGAATATAAAGCATTCCTCCAGTACAATTAACAGCCACTGATCCAGAAACTGCCAACATCTGATGATTTATCACTTAGTTTACTTACCACCATTTCAAAGCTTTATCTTCAAGAAAACAAGGCAGATGAGCACATTGTCTGTTGTCTCAGTTCAGTACTTACTTCGGATGCTTTTAGCTTATTCTCTATTAAAATAAAATGTGCCACGTAAAATAACACCAAATGCAGTTTAGGCTTTGGGTGAGCTGGCTTGGTTTGCTAAGGTTCCCTGTACAAACAATAGTGCAGAAAGAGAGCAAGCTGGAAGCATTTAAGAATTGCAGATATATTAGCACAGCTTTGTTCAGTGAAATGGACCTGTCTGATAGGGGCCAACCATCAGGGAAGGAGAAGACACTTGTTCAGCAGAGAAACATAGCAAAAGTTGAGCACAGAGGAAGCTTTGGCACACTAAGTTCTATACACTCACATCAAAGAATATTCACAGGCAATCTAAAGGAAGTCAGCAGAAACTCCAGTAACTTAAAGAAGTTTGAGACCACAACGTAAGCTGTTGGCATTTACGGAAATTGCAAACATAAATCAAATACAGAAAATAGCACTTTAAAAAAGATTTTTTTTTTTTATTTATTAATAAACCATACTTCCATAATCTAGACCATACACTGGCACAGGCAGAAACATATCAATTTTCACCTTCTCATTCAGGACAATTTATGGTGTTAAACTAAAAGAACATGAAATTACAATAAGCATCTCGTGAACGGAGCATTTTCTTTAAAGAAATAAATAAGAATAGATAAGTCTTAATAAAAATAGTTAAGCAGATGGCAACGCAGAGAGCTTTGTCAGAGGTCCACAACATTGTGAGTTCTCAAACTTTACTGAACGTTTTCCAGCAATGTACTTAGCATGTGACCTTTCTGTGGCTCCACAGTTTCCCCAACTGTTTTCATAGCTCATAAAACGTTTAGGAAGTGTTTATAAAAACTGCTTGAGGAAACCATGCCACAAAGAACTTGAGCTTCACGTCTCAGCAGTCCAGCTTTGATTTAGTTCTCTTCGATGGGATTTCATTTTGCAAATGCCCCACTAACATCTGCATGTGGGTCCTCCTGGGATAGCACTGAGACATAGTCCAGTTTTATGTATATTACTTGGCCAAGTTCCTCCAGCATGTGATGGTTGACTTGCCTCCCTCATGAAATCACACATGTAAGTGCTCCCCACACTTACTGATGGTCACTTTCAGTGATCTGACTGTGTTGGGAAGAAATATTATGTTATAAACACCATTGCAACATCTGCAATGGATCCTTTTGGAACCCGACACATGAACCGCCAAACCCAGAGCGCACTCGAGCATCAGAAGTCCATGACTGATGGTGCTTGACCTACTGCCCTTGAAGCTCACCCTGGCTTTTTATGCCTGCTCAAGCAGCCTGTGTGGAAACACACAGACAGAGAAGTGTCACAGATGAGATCTCGGTACACAGAAGTCTGGAGAATGTTTGGAGAGTGCAACAATGAAACACGATCGTGCAAGAACAGTGAGGTTTAAAACCAAGATTTTACTACGCTTAATTAACTAGAACCAACATTCGCAGCATTCTGGTGGAATTCTAGTCTGCAGCCACAAAATCATGACTTCCTGAGTCTCAGATATTAATTAGCAATTATCAGTAGCTTGTGAATATGCTCAGGATAAGAAGGCTTGCCCCCCACAGAAAGACCCTCCATGGACTTTCCATACTGTAGCTTTCAAGTTAAATATCAGCAAAAAATTCCACCAAATAAGAAGTTGTTCACTCATAATGTATTTTATTTATAAATTAAGAAGGCAATTCTGCTGGTAAAGAGTAAATGCTCTAGTACACGCAATTTTAAACATAGCCATTTTTTACCTCTTGTAAGCTACTTACTAAGACATCTTGTGGAAAACAAACAAAACACACACAAAAAAACCCCTCATCAACAACTATGAAAAAAGTGCCGCCAGTAACTATGTCAAAGATTCTATTCTGCTTTACTGGTAGAGATTTCACAGCCTTCTTAACAGAGTAAGAGAAGCACTATTTGTCATAAAAATAAATTATGGCATACACGTAAAACTTTTAGCATGTGCTTTTGACAATAGAACTCTTCCAGTTCAAGGCTGGTTTATGACACTAAGAAAAATGCTATTCAAAGCCAGGAATCACTCATGTGATTTTTGAATGCCTAGGCAAGTGCACACATTCTCACCCCTGTTAATTAATGATACACTCCTAAGCACTAAATAATCAGCAGTCATTACCCTTGAGGAAAACCCATGACACACACATTGGGTGTTAAACAACAAAAAGCCCAGCTTCAACTGGTTATTTGGTTACCAGGCTGTGGGACGGAGTCAGTGGAAAAGAGCTACCCCATTCCTAGCTCCGAGGACTACAGGACTCTTTAGGAGTTGCCAGACATCACAAAGGTGTCTCTTTCTTTAGACTTCAAGCTAAGTTACCATTAAGCTCAAGTCATTTGGGTTTTGACTCCATTTAGACAGCTATGGGAGTGACAGGGGAAAAGTGAGTACCCCTTCCACGCAGTCTGGACATCATTTCAGAGAAATGAATGAATTGCAGCATGCCCCTGTGAATCTTTTTTTCAAGTCAGCTCCACTAATTTTTTTAGAAACCTGTTGCTGGCTACCTTCTATCAGCAAAGACTGCTCTGTAGTGCACGCACACCATATTACATTACCTGCTTTGCTTCATTTTTCTTCCCCACTGAAAAAAGGAAGCTTGCAGCAATGTTCTCGCTCCCCTCCAGCTTAACTGGATGACCCAATGCAACTATTTCTCACCATCTCAACAGCTAAACAGAGACACAAGTCAAAAGCACTGCAGATCTGAGAAACAAGGTCAAGTGCAAGAGGTCTGAACTGTGACAAAATGTGACTTATTACTCGTGCTGGTTTGTAACTTCCTTCTCTGAGCAATTAGCTGTTCCAGGCAGTTACAGTCCATATATTTGAGTACATCCCACAAATAATTTATCTTCACAGCTATGGCTTTTTTTTACTTGAACGAGTGGCCAGCACATCCTGTAACAGCTGCAATATTCAAGTTATAGGTCCTAAAAACTGGGGTTTGTGTCTGCTTTGCCTCTGATAAGGTAAACCATAAAAACATAATTGAGAAGGCTTATTTTGCAGGCATAGAAGAAAACAAAAACCGTCTTTATGCAATGATGAAAGAGGGCTTCAGGATATTATCAAATCCCTGCTCTCAGAAACCATGGAGAGAATATAAGACCTGACATGTTAATAAATAAAAATGTACATAGGTCACACTCTCCATGCCTCAGATACCTACTTCACAGCAACCCAGTCTCAAGAGCCTTATTTCCTAAAAGACAAAACCAAGGCAAGATTCACACCTGCTTTGTTCAATGGGGTAGACTGGAAAGACCCAATATTTTCCAGTAATTGAAAGCCTCAGATGCAGTATCTCTAGGGCAAAAAAATCAACCTAGAAACTTAAAAACACAAAACCCCAACCAAACAACAACAAAAACACCAAACAAAAGAAACCTCAAGCCCAAAACATCCCCCTCCCCTCAATGTCTCATAATTTTAAACAGGTATGGACAAAACCATTCATCAGACTCAGATGCTTATAGTAACAGTCCAAACCAGCACAAGCAAGGGTTCCCATTAAGGACAGTCTCGTGCAAGGTGGGTTCCTAGTCCGCCCAGGATCCATTGCATAGCTGTCTCCTTTTCTGACCTCCTGTTTCCAGAGAATAATACAGTTGAGATGAGCACATATCCATGCTCTGAAAGTCTGTGCTTGCCACTTGTCTTGAGAATGAATGCATATTTTTGCTATTTAAAAGTCATGCAGTTAGATCATAATTGAAAACAATATAATACCAGCACTAAAGAGGACACAAAGGCACATATCCTGATGATTCATCTCAATTAAGGAAACATCTATTGACATCACTACTACTCCTATTATCCACCTCTGTGCTTGGAAATCACAGAGGTGGACTGAACATTACCAGTTCTATGTCACTATCACAACACTGTTCATTTTACTAAGATCTATAAAGCTGTAATAATATAGAAATAAGTATCACCTTTAAGGACCTTCCATTCAAGCACACACTTGCTTGCAGTAGTTTCTCTAGATATTTGAAATTTATCTTTGTGCTTCCTCAAGATACACATGACTTCATCAAAATATAAAACAACCTACAACTGCTAGAAGGAAGAAGTATTTAATAATATTTACTGGGCTCAAAGGGTGTAGGTCCCTCTTTGCTGAAGTCCTTCGATCATCGTTGTCGAAGAGGAATGAAAGATGCAGTCAGCAAGAAACATTGCTAGATCTGGAGAGCAAGTCACAAGAGGAAATGCTCTGGGATGGTCCTCAATATAAGCCATGACCCCTTATGGTCACAGTAAGATCTTTGTTCACACTGCTCAGAAAGTTCCTCACCACAATAGGACATATTGCTGATGTTTCCTTTTTTGTTCTTGTATGAGAAAATTCAGGTCTATTTTAGAAATCCCCCTTCATAATTTGCTTTATTACAGTTAGTGCTGCAGACATACACTCAAGCATCTACAAAATGAAGTCACTGTCAAGCTACACTAACAAGCTGTAGTTGAGTAGTTTTCTTCTAGAGGTAAAAGAGATGAAAGAATATTTATTTTAAGAAAATCAAGTAAATAATAAGTAAAAGCTTCTAAATGGATCTTTTTCCAGAGGGTTACAAGAGTATGGTTAAACAAAGATGGGAGAATGAATATTCATGCAGAACCAAGGCTAAGGAACCACTCACCAACCAACATTTCTGCAGAGCCAGGAGGATGACCATGAACTCGGCTCGCAGGAACACACGCAGCCCTGCAGATCTCCCACTCGACCCTAGTGGGGGGCCTGCATTGCCACTTAACAGCTCCACCAGAGCACATACCATATCCTCCACCTAAATGAGCTGCCAAGTAGAGCCATCCAAGTTATTTGCTTGTCCCACACCCAATCCACCAGTCTGGGGCAGGCAGGGATTGCAAGAAAGGTGCCTGGTGTCTTTAGACCAAATCAAAGTGCATTCCTACCACCCGAGCTGACAGGACTGATATCCTGCTCTTGACTGGAATTCACATAACCTTTTTTTTTTTTAAACACGCCATTTCTCAGCTATGAAGCATTTATGTCATTAACTTGGGAATTGTCTTACAATTCTCTCTCCCATAAAAGCAGGACAGGGTTGATGGAGAGCAGGGTTGTGTCCTGCACTGGATGGCAGCCCACTGCTTAAAAGGCACCTTGCTTGGTTGATGCAGTTATGTTTCTGCCAGCCTCAGAGCACAGGCAGCCTGGTCTCATGTGGTTTTACTTGTGCATTTGTTTCCCCCTTTATTGCAGATTCCACACCTGAATATGTAATCTTCAATGGTGCTGTGCGTGCTTGGCCCAAGCTAAGACATTTTATGCTCCAGCCTTGCATTTCCCAATACATAGCTGAATATGAAGGATTTACACACACAGAGTACTTCTGACCTCCTGCTGCGAGTGGTATTTCAGCAAGACATCTTTTTTTGGCAGGAGTGGGGGAAAAGGGAAAGAGGGAATTCCCACCTTTCTGCAATGGGTCTAGGACCTCAATAATTTAAGATAAGGCAATCAAATGACCCACAGAAGCACCTCATGTCTAATACTTTTTCAAGGCTAGACATTTTATCTCACTTTTCTTGCCATGGCTTCCATCCTTTTCATTGTATCATCATGAAAGGATACCACATAAAAAAAAAAAGTAAAAAAGATCATGTTTATTTCCTACACTTAGAAAGAACCTATCTAGTGTTTAACAAAAACAACCTGAAATGTCAGCGAAACTAAACATGCTCTGCATACTATCAATCTAATACAGTATCTACCATCTCATTGTCTGTTTTCACTAGAACACATTTTTCCCCAAAATAATTACTTGTCTGTATTTATTTAAAAGTTAAGGATAACACAAGTCCAGTTCCTATATTCCTGATTACAACAGGATCAAAACAGACAAAACCTAACTTCAGCAAGTACTCTGTAATCAAATTAACAAGAGCAAAATGCCACATATATCCTCTTTCTGCATTCCTCTGAGCTACTAAAACATCTGATCTTTTTGAATGCACCACCATAAAAATCAAAGAAATATCATTTAATCAGTTTCAGTATTGTCAGATCTAATTAATTCATGCATGTGATTAGTCTTGCTGAAAGACTATAGGCCAAGATAACACCCTACTCACATTTGTTTGCATTCCTATCATTCCATGTGGCAACTCTAAAAGCAGAACTTCACAGATTTTATGACTTGGCTGTACAATACACAAAGAAAACTTAAGTCCTTTGCCTGTAGAGGAGAAATGCTGAGTGATACTGGCTTACCATCACTGGAGTGCAACTCATTAACTCCTATCAAAACCAAAACAGCTAGGACAACTCACCAGAGCTTTAAGAGAAGCTTTTCCCCAGTACAAAGAAGAATTTTCTGATAAAATCCTCCTTTGTCCCAAATAACAAAACAGTGCTACACGCACAATGATTTACAGCATGAGCTCCAGGGTGAATACGGACCAGAAGTCCCAGTCCTGCATTTACTGGTACACCTTCAGAACAAGCTTGTTTGGGTACAGCCAGAAATTTGAGTGGTACACGACAGCCAACACTTTGAACACCTGATCTCAGCATATTTACGCATTCCAAACAACAAGTTATTGCTTCCTGGCTGATTGCTAATACATCTGTATGTTTGCATTATGCCTGGGGCAGTTAGAGGTCTCCAGCATCATTTTAATAAGATATTTTATACATATTTTCTGAATTCTCTTAAGAAATTTACCACACGAAACACTGCCAGGAAATGATAAGGCATCAACATGCTCACAAGCGTTCCACTACTCCTGAATATTAGAGTTCTACTGGCTCAAAAGTACCTGTAGATTAGTCAGGAGATGTTCATTTGTTAGGGAGAATTGTTTCTCTGCATTAACATGTGCTCTCAATGCCTGTACTTCACTGACTCAAGCACCTCATGTGGGCATGAAAGGAAGAGAGTAAATATTTACAAGGGACTGATGTATTAAAGGCTGATTATTCTTTCATTTGAATAACTGTGTGGGGGGGGTGAAATCCTACTACAAGACATAAGAACCCCATTTATTTTCAAAGAAGTGACAGTCCATCAAATAGCTAAAGACAAAAAGGAGTGGAAAAAAAATGCTGTCACATCTGCTGTCAGTGTTGATACCCAGTTACTACTGCTTACCTTGTGACAACTGTCTCTGGAGTAAAAAACTGCCCACATTTCATGCAAGTCACTAGGAGGGTTTAAGTTGGAGGAAAAGGCAAACTAGACATTTCTGAGCTACTGCCCCCACCATTACACCTTCACACCAACCAGGTATCCACCAACGGAACACAGCCTTCTCACCTAAAGACAGGCTCAAATTCCCATGTGGATGCAAGACTTGTCAGGGAAGCGAGGACGCAATACAGAACTGATGGCTGGGGCTTTTTTTTCCTGGATTCCTCCTCCTCTCCCCAGCAGAAACTTGCTGGTCAGAGGAAGGAATGAATCCAGAGCTTTAGCATGAAGAAAACCATCTTGTTTATTGGCCAAAGTGCAGGATGCTTTTTCTTCATGTACTCAGAACCATTCAGCTGCAGTGACATGTACAGGAGCACACAGAAGTTAAGGAAATGTGACTTGCTTTATGAAGAACAGTGTTCTCATTGAGGAGAGACACCAGTGCTTTGAGATATACAATTTATTTACATGTTTCAGAGCTAGAGCAATCAATGGGTCACATACTCATGCAGAAAATGGCATGTTTGTTACTGGGGAAGGGCTTCAAGTCCTTAAACTCAGCTTAGTCATTCCTCTTACTTAGAAAAACATTCATTAAGTGAGGGAAGACCCAACAGCACAGTTTCAAATTATTGGAGAGGGAGCTATGAACATTAAGACTAAAATTCATTCTAGGAATCTAACAATTCATCTGAGAAGACTGCAGTATTTTGAACTTGGCAAGGTTTACTGAATTCCAGGAACTAATGATTTAAAAAAAAAAGAAATACAAAACAACCAGCCTCTAAATGGTAATCAAATTATCATAATTTCCCTAAGGAATTTCAGCTAACTGATTTCTTTCAGGATCACATTGAGCATACAACACTTCTGAATAGCTTCCAGTTTCTGAACACCAGCCTTTAAGACAGGCAATCTTTAGCCCCTTCCTTTGCACATGGACTACAAAACAGAAAACCTAACCTGGGACTCCTGTTCCTTTTCTACACTGCTCACTTTTCCCCCATCCTCAACCTTCCCAAGGTCCTTTATTACACGGTTTTGTTCATGAAAGAATCAAAGTGAAAACTAAGTGGGTAACTGGACAGCTTACTGGGTAAGATGTTTTGTTTTAAGTTACACATGATGGTTTCATGCCCACCCCAGGGTCTGAAGCAAAGGGAACCTGGTGGTCTAACCTAAGACCCATCACAGACGTGCGCTGTATCGACAAAGGAAAATACACCATCCCACAAAACCTGAAATACATCTGCTGCCTTTTTACAGAGAAACGAAAGCTGACATGAATGGAAATGAAATTAGCTCCTTCCTCCAGAGGCAGTCTTCCTCCCAGGACAGAGGTATGCAAATTAAAAATTAAAAAGTTCATATTTCATGGCTAGCACCATAGCTGTGACTAGACAGACAATATCACCTTTTTCCCCCCTCGTCTCCCTGACTTCAGTTTTCCAAATAGTCCTCACAATAGAAATAACAGAATATAGAGGAGGGGGGAAATCAGAGATTTAAGCAAAAGCATTAGTTATGGAAACATCCTGAAATCAAAAATCTTGTGGTTTTGTATAAAGGAAAAGAATGTTATAGAATCATAGAACTGTCAGGGTTGGAAGGGGACTTAAAGCTCATCCAGTTCCAAGCCTCCTGCCATGGGCATGGACACCTCCCACTAGAGCAGGTTGCTCACAGCCCCATCCATCCCCATCCTGTTGCATGACCTCATCTGTTCTCAAAACCCACAAATACATACTAGGAAAATAATTATGAAAATTTTAAGGAACTGTTGATGGGAATTGGAAAAGAAGAGACATGGCAAAAGAAAACATCGTGAGATTTGTAATTGCAAGCTAGCTAAGAATAGATACTTCTAAAAACAAGCTTATGTTTCACAAATATTTACTGTAGATGAAAAGCTTAAAGGCATTTAAGGAAAAAAGGCAGGAATACAGCACAGTTACATCATTATGGCCACCATGAAAGTTTCTGGACTCTAATGAACAGACAAGCCCTGCATAGATCCCTTTCAGAATTCAAGTTTGGTATTAACACAGATGACTTCTACCACACGTGTAATCTGTAAACACACACACAAACCAACAAATGTAACACAAACGTTTTGATGACTGGGATGTTTGAATACATTGATTCCCCCCGCCCCCCAGCACTGTGAACAATTTATCTTCCAGATAACCAGTAATTTGTCTTGAAAATATATCCTATTTCACCAGCATTCAGAAGCAGGAAGAGTTCCAGGACGTACCACGTTATTGCCTTATGTTGCACATTTTTAGTTCACTGAAATTTCAGAATTAAATATGTTGGCCTAAGATACTACAATTAATATTGGCTTGTTTACACAATAGCCAAGTAATAGGTCAATGGGAAAGATCTCCTGAGTAGAAGCAGCTCACAAAGGGGCAGTAACACAATCACTTCTGATGTCTGTACATACCCTTCAACCCTCAGCCAGCCTGCACAGTAATGAAATGTTTTTATCCATACAGACATGAGCAGATTCATTAAATCATGTTTGTTTTGCTGGCTTGACCAAGGCAGGTTATCCATAGAAAATAAGACACCAATAATAGGCAGTGTAAGGTACCCGAATCCCTCCTCTTCCGCAACACTTAAGAAACATATATTTAACCTATTCAGCTGTATTTCACATAGATTCAGCACTGAGATCCATTTCCTCTGTGTTGCTTTAAGTCTCTCCACTAATCTTAAAAATGCAGAAGTCTGAGAGCTTCAGAGGAGCCCTCGGTGATCTCGCTAGAGCTGCCACCAAGCAGGACTGGCAACTCACTCTCTAGCTCTGTTCTGCACGTTCGTGTTTCTACCCAGTAATTCAGGAGAAAAGTTTTATTTATTCTTATCCAAGACAATTTCCACTGTACATGCTGAACCTCTGTTGCTGGTTAATCCAACACTTCAGAGTTAGGAATATGGAAGCACATTTTTTTTTGCAGGAGTCGAGTATTAAAGGCTTCTAAGTCAACAGGAAAACAAAAATGTAAATATGGCAAAAGAAACACTTTCCAAAGGCAGGCATTTTTAAAAGCTTGTTTCCCTGGATTCTTTATGAAGTGTTTTTGATAGAAGCAGTCAAATGGAATTTGATTTTACTTTTCCTAAGGCATGTTAGGGTGAGAAGATGGACGTCCTGAAAAACAACTGAGTTGTATGAAAAACTTTTTTTCTGAGAAAAGGAGGTCTGGGGGAGAACTTATTGCTCTCTACAACTCCCTGAAAGGAGATTGGGGAGAGGTGGGGATTGGTCTGTTCTCCCAGGTAAAAAGTAGTAAGACAAGAGGAAATGGTCTCAAGTTGAGCCAGGGAAGGTTTAGGTTGGACATTAGGAAAAGCATCTTCACTGAAAGGGTTGTTAAGCAGTGGAACAGGCTGCCCAAAGAGGTGATGGAGTCACCATCCCTAGAGGTATTTAAAAGACATGTAGATGAGGTGCTTGGGGATATGGTTTAGTGGTGGGATGGGCAGTATTATGTTAATGAACAGACTGGATAATCTTTAGGAACTTTTCCAGCTGAAGAAACTGATGACAGCTCAGATTAGTACATGCCACTCCACTCTGGACAAATGCCTTTGTGTCACATGTTTCTGCCATTATAAAACTAGCAATAATGCTCAATCCAACTGCAGCATTCCTAGGAAAAATTAACGAATGGGCTCTTCCCTCCCCTAAATGACCCAAAATGTGTCCAGGAAGTATGTAGACGCTGCCTGGCTGTGGCAGTATGGCTGCTGGTCATCGTGATGGGTGGAGCTTATCCATCTTATCCTGAATTTACTCTCTAGCGTGGAATTGTTGATTCCGTGAGACTGATTTTATGTTCAAAGCATTCTCAAAGCTTTGTTTCCTTTGTGGCACATTCTGTATCCATCAACACCAAGCCACAAGCTCCATTTTTTTTCCTTGTTAATTATGCCTATGCTGCTCCACTCTGGCTTTGTTCATTGCAGAGCTTTGATAAATGAGCTTTCTGACTTCATCCTTCTGAGGACACAGAGAGATGTCCCATCCAGTTCCAAATTAAATGATGAAAATAAGGAAATGGTTTGGTTTTCACATTAGAAATAGATGAAGTGTGCAGGGTGAGGAGGAAAGAAAAAAACCAAAAAGAAAAGAAATTCCAGAATTAACTAGACTGTACCAGTAGCTCTGATTTCCTGAGACACTGAATCATCCGTCTCCGGATATGTTTCCAACTGTGAAACAATTTTTCACTTGATTTTTGCACCAGGGCAGCTTTCCAGTTTGAAAAATAATAAAGTTCCTCTTACCTGGATAACTTTTCTTGTGAGTACACCTTGTTTCCTCTGTTCAGTACCTGCACAAGCACTGCATTAGGACATAAGACCACTAAGAGATGTCCTGGCTTTGTGACCAAGTGAGCTGTTCACATTTAAAACTAACTTTCTGCTCAGGACTGTACTTTAGGTGTTACAGCTTGTCTGCATCAGCTCACTTCTACCCCTATGGAGCTCAACAGGAAAAAAACCCAAGCCTGTAGCTTAGTTTAGCAATATGGTGCCACGCTTCATACGCTCTCCTCAGTCAGGGAGGCAGCAGTTCCCACCAAAACTGCAGGCTCAAAGGTCAGTTGTGGGACAGCTCACTCCAAGACCATCCAAAACAGCCTGTTCCAGCCCTCTGCTCGCCAGGAGTGGCATTTGTGGAGCAGTGGTTTCCTGTGCTCGTTGCCCAGGGCATGCTCAAACAGGGAGCATCACACGCTGCAACTGTCGTGTCCAGGGTGCAATAGCCCAATACTGCTGTGAAGAGGAAGCACATTTCCTTCACTTATGATGTCAATTCCCTCCTTTTGCCTGTTTTCTATCAAATCAAACATTCTTCACTTTTTAGTAATACATTGCATTGCACTATATCCAAAGGTACCTAGAGGGATGACCAGCTGTATTTAAGTTCACTTAATTTCTTTGGTTTTGTGAAAACTTAGGAGTTTCAGGCATGGTATGAATAAGGAAACAAACCAGACTTGATTTAGAAACAGAATCTCAGTGCTCCCATGATATAGCTTTTTTGGTTTTTCTCCTGTTTCTCCCTGTGTCTGATTTCTCTGAAGCTCTCAGCAACAGGATGACACAGCTTTTTCCTCCTTTGCTAACTGCAAGTCATCGTTATACTGAGTGAAAAGAATGCAATTTTCCTCTCTTCTCTATAAGTTGATAAGCACTTTTACCTGCTGGCTTCAGACCTGGATGTCCATTGCAAACAAGGCAGTATCATCTTAAAAGTTAAGTCTGAAATAGATATTCTAAACAGATATGTCCCAAGGCTAAATGGGCTCACTTGTGGATACCCAGAGGTTGAAATTTGCAATTTTGACAAATGCAATTTGTCTTTAAGTGATGAAGAGCAAGATAAAGATTTCTGGGGTGACCGAAACTGCATCTTGTCCCATCAGTTTTCTTTAGTAGCTTAGTAGATGTGCCTATACCAGCTATGTGTTTGCACACACACAAAAGGGATCTCATTTTCTTGCTGGGTAGGAAGAAAGCAGGGAAGCAAAGCTGGATAGCCCTACAAAGTCATTACCTGTGCTAGTGTGAAGGTCTTCAAATCCTCTATTTTCAGAGGCAGTGGATAACTTTGATTCTTACACTCACTTTTAAAAGCAAGTAAATATGTTGATTTTTCAACTATTTAATTGGAGCTGTGGCATTTCACTTGGGTTTTCAACCACTCTCCAATACAAGAAAGTCTCCAGAGTATAAAATCAACTAACCAGTCAGTACACCTAGTCCCAGAAACACAGGAACCCCCACCAAAAGCCACAGAATTCAGGTGCCTTTCCTGGTGCTACAACTTTTCATGCAAGTACCTCGGGCAAAGCCCTGGATTCACCTATGCCCAAGAAAAGAGTGGAGAAAGTTAAAGGGGGGGTCGCTCCAAAATAAAAATGGATTTTGAAAAGTGTGACTTGTGTAACGAGCCTTCTGTTTCACTGACATGCAAGCCAGGCACATCTGATATTCAGCTGGGCTTTTCTCCCCACAAGATAGTGGGATTATATCAAACATTGTGTGGCTTGCCACAGCAGAAAGGGAGGTGTGCCATGTGACTTTCATTTGACCAACGCGGATAAACATGTCACTAAAAGCTTTCTTAGGAAACTGTCTTCTTGAAATAAAAAACATGTTTTGAAAGAGAGCCCACAACAGAAGTCATGGAATCCTTGGCCTTTGCATAATATGGAACATTTTCTGGGATAACCATTGTGGTACAGCAGCCCTCTGGTTCTTGGCCTTCAAGTAACCACATACAAGGGTTTCAGATGCCGTGTGCTCGGCAGCTGGAATAAGGTACCTTGAAACATCAAGAAAGCTGAAGTCCAGCTACAGTGAGTAGCTGTTGGGGGTTGTGCCAGTAACGGGCCAAACTGTGTTCATTTTACTCACAGGAGCCATCCAGCTGAGGTCAAGGGGATAACTCACACGAGCAGAGTGCACAGGACTTGGCACAACCTGTTGCAGCAATGCAGATGTGGAAAGTACTCCCCAGCCAGAGACCAGCGACGAGATTCACAAGGCAAGAAAGGATTTGAAGTTGTTTCTGCTGACCTGGTCATGCACTAGGACCCTACCAGACAATCGCAACTCCCCGATGGTAGAGTTATTGCTAGGGTGTTATTTATGGTTTCAATGACCGCTGTCGCAGGAACAACTTGCCAGTTCAACAGGAACCACCGACGTTTTCCTGAGCACCTACTGCAAGATAGATCTAACTATTAGACCTTGAATAATGTAATTGAAGTTTCACAGTTCCCACAAGAGCACCTTGAGATATTATCATTTCCCTACACCCAGAGCACAAGAAAATCATTTTCCCAAGACATAATCTGGAATCTCAGACAGTTTTGTTACTCGAGACTAAACTTACAATGCTATTCCTGGTATATTCCCCACACACTATAAGTTAGATCTTCAATTATTTTTTTTTCAAGCTTTATTTATTCTAAGAAACCAAGTTGTGGAAACATTGAGTTGCTGCATTAGTTTCCAGTACATTTTTTCAAATTCATTAATCTGTTCACTTTGAGCACATACTCTCATATGGCTCAGCTTCATCTGTAACATGAAGGACCTGGAATAACTGTGTGAAAAAAAATCTGAAGAACTGCAATCTTATGAATTTGCATTCCATTTGGAATAACTCATAGGCAGGAGGTTGGAAACTACACAAATATTGACTTGCGGAGTGTTCCTGTGATTTTTCTCCCTCTGAGAGTGCATTCGACTTTCCTTAAATAGACCAGTTCCATCCTACAACTTCAGATGGCTCTCTAGATGCAAAGGTCAACTGCGCTATAGCTTGCTACATCTGCTACCCCATGAGCATACACACTGCTTAAGTACTCCTTCCAGGTTCCTCCTTGACTGTGGTTTTTCCAGAACATCCCTTCAAGGAGAACTTCCAAACCACAGAACGGGAAAACATTACAAGCTACTGCTGACTGTGGATTGCACTATCAGTCAGAGAGAGAATGAAAGAGACAAAGAGGGAGAAAAAGAGAAAGAGAGAAAGAGAATTTGGCAGAGGCCCATTCCCAGTTTCTACACCATCCAGACTCTGGATATCAAAGAAGGAAAAAGAGCATGGGAGTAGATGTGGATAGATTGAATAGGGCATTTTTTTGTCACGAGGGAAAAGCCTGTTAATTAAATGAGAAGACTCAGTTACAAATTAGATCAACCACACCTCATCGACACATTCTGACTTACCATGAAGTGGTATTTATTCCATCTGAGATTGCTGTTAAATTGCATCTGTACAGACATAACACTGTCCTTACTTTAGCAGAGGTGTGACTATCAGCATCAAGATAAACAAAACAAAAAGATTCTGGTAAATGTGCTAGAATTTCCTTACAGCTAGACCAACTTAGTGCAAGGTCTGGGCTTCCTTCACAGTATTTAAGTTCTAGACCATTCGGTGGCACTGCTGACTTCACACAAGCCTCCTTGGCTGCGTTAGTTTGGCAGCTGATTCTCTGCAGTCATAGCAGCAACATTAGCTGGCTTACACCATTCTGCACACCACAGTGATGAGTTTGATATCCAAGGCTCTGACCCATAAATGTTTCACTGTGAACCAGTAAACACTACTTCAACTAAGTAGAAACAATCATGTTTTCAGCAATCCAAGATACACATGTGATATGAATATGTGCTTTCGAGCATGCCTCCATTCTCATTTCCTCTAGCTCCATTTCTCCTTTCATCTCTTCCAATGACTGCTTTGTCCCAGCTTCAGCAGGAACAAAACTAGGTTACCAGCCTTCCTGCCTGACTCTTCAAACATGCAAATTCTTAATCTGTCCCTATAAATGGAGCACCCACAACCAGCTTACGCCCAGCTCTCTCATATGTACACATATCATCTCATTCTCTTGCTTTTTGGCCTCAGAAATTAGTGGTGATGGACCTCTCTGAAGACTGCTGCTGTCTTCAGAGAGGTCCATCCATTGAGCCAAACCCAGCTCAATCTGTCCAGGCTCTCAGTGGACAGTTTGTCACTGTATAAAGGCTGCTTTTGAGCTCAAGTGAAATGCCCCAGAGTTTCCCATTATTTATATATATACACACACACAGTACTGGTAATTCTGTCACATCCCATCTACAGTGCTGCAGCCTTTCTGTCCCCTACCCATTGGGGCTACATATGTAGGTGACACAGGTCACCTGCTTCAACATAGCACAGAAAGTAACCCCTTGTTCTAACTGAAGTTAAAAGGAGACAAAAACTCATGAATTAAGCATGTCTGGAAGCATTTCTAGTTAACCATTTTGAACGTGGATCACTGGTTTCCCCACTTTATCTCAGCTTAATAGGTTCAGGTATATAAAATCAGCCAGAGAAAAAGCTTACTGCATGTTCCTGAAAAAAAAGAGGACAATGAATAAAATAATGCTATCCAGAGAAACACCTATGCACGTACACAGATTTTTAAATAGATATTAATAAAAATTAATTTTAAATAGCTATTTAAAATAGAGTACAGACTGCTCTCTGCGCACACAAGGAGAAATTCAGCACCTCAACCAAGAAACACCTAGTGGAAAGCATCTGAATTGGGTTGCATTACAAGCATCTGAGAAAACTCTGTGTCTATGCAGTGTTATCAAGACTGAGCTATCATTTTTTTCCCATTAATTTACATTATTTAGTATGGAAGTTGACTACTGCAAACTATTTGCAGAGTTCATTTGCATTACCCAGGTAACTGGGCAATCCTAAGCAGCCTGCTTGCTCTTTAACAGGACCAAGTTCTGCACGTGTTGAGTTACTCAGAACTTTGTGTAAGTGGGTGTAGGCCCATTACAAGGTCACAGACTATAACACTAGCATCAGACATCTTGCTTGTTTGATGCCTCAGCTCTCTTTTTTTTTTTTCCAGCTGTAAAATAACTAAAGCACATTGTACCAGATTTGTTACAAGCCTCCCACTCACCATGTGAAGTCTGAGGAAGAGCCATGAGCTAAACCCAAAAAGCACTCTCATACCCTAGCCCTGAGCAAACTTTACACTGATCCTTGATGCTGCAATCACTCCTTGTTTAGTTTTGTAGTCTAAGCACAAGAGCATCTGCCTTCTGTCAGCTACAGAAAGCCATATGTGACACTGGGCACTGAAAAGCAGGCAAGGTTGGTGTAACTTCATATGAAAACACAAAAGTACTTCAGGACCACAACTAAAAAGAGGGGTTTGCTTAGTGTTAAGGAGGGTCAGGTTTGCATTCAGTTACACCAGAATTTTAAAGACTTGATTTAAGCTGCCTCTTAATGACTGACTCAACTCCTGTAGTAACAGTGCTTCGATTCAAGTGCTAACAAGAAAGCATATTTTGAATGCACACAAGAATTCACCTACAGTGACTTCTGCTTTTACTATTCTGTCCCTGGTTTTTCTAAATCCTTCCCTTTGTGCATCTACAAAGGGAGACTGCAAACACTTCTGTTACAATGATGACTTTATGAGCCATTTAATCACATCTGCAGAGCTGGCAAAGAGCTCAAGAAAGAAATAAAGCATTTTGGGCTGTCTGCAGGACCAAAGTCCTGGCAGTGACCATGCTAACATGGTCATAAGTGCTGTGGTGTCAGCACTCGGGTAATACAGCTCAGCATTACTTTTGTCTTCATTTCTCCAGGAAAGTGCAGGTTTGGTAAGACACCTCATTAGCTTTTGCAATCTAATTCAAAAGTAGTTTAGGGAGAGCATATCCAGCCAAGCTCAGCATGATCAGAAGGCTGCTTCAGAGCGTAATTAGCTAACAGGGACAATTCTCCCACCCCCATGTAGCTTTAGCTTCCTTGTTTCCAATACCTGTGCAACAACATAGGGGCACAATACCTCCCCAATGACACTGCCATTCCTAGAGCAGCCATACTTGTAACACAGGCTTTTTTCTGAGCCAAAAATGTGACTGTTTGCTATTTTTTTATTTGAACATAAAAAGGCATCATTGCTTCTTCCAATAACTGTTCTAGCAGCTTGGAAAGTTTTATTCTTTTTTTATTTGGTTGGTTGGGTTATCTCCCCATCTTTTTTTCAGGCATGTCCATCCTCTTCAGGCAATTTACAACAGCAAACCCTTGTAAATGTTGCCTTTCATATTTGTTGTGCTGTCCTAATTATCACAAGCATTCCTCACAGTATTTCAGACACCCTGTATACCTTTCCTAACGCATGAATGTTGTTGCTGACATCAGCATAAACTCAAGTCTTTCATGGTGGGTAATGATGTTGTTTAGAAATAGAAGGCAACAATAATAAATGCAAGGAAAAAAAAAAACAAAAGTTCTCCATGACCTTTCTGACAAATTGCTGTAATGCTCTGAAAACTGCAGATGTTTTTCCACTAAGTTTTTACAATGTTTATTTTGAAATTATTATTTTTTTAAATCATGTTGTTTTCCTATTGTGATTTCTGTAAAACAGATGTGATATCTTGGGCTTAAGGGCTTTAAGCTGATTTGGATGGCTCAGTCTTGATGCTCTTCCTGCAGCCTCTTGCAGTGGAAAAGAATCCACTGTGTAAAGAGCAAAGAATCACCTGTGAGGAAAGGGGTTGTTCTCAGTGTGCCAGTGAGGGGACTTGGTCCTTGGATTTAGGAAAGCATTTTATTTACTGCCTAGTCCCACGTGACTAATTCTCAGCAACTGGAAGAACTGGCCTCCCATATCTCTTTTTTTGAGCATCCTAAGGCCACTTATACACATGCATTACTGTTACAGAAAACTGGGTCTAAGAACAGCAGGAATCTGGAAACCATCCTTGAAGACATTTAACAGATAATTATTTCTCTCAAAATTAAAAAAAAAAAAATCTGCAGAAGGGTTATGAACTGGACCAGAGAGATTAACCTCTCCTATAGCCAAATTCAAGTCAATGCAGAACTAACTAAAGCTTTTCCCCATCCTAAGTCCTTGGAGCAATGGGATGAGAAAAGCTATTGTCTGACTGTCCAGCTGGTGAGAGTGATGAACCATCTTAAATGCCTTGTCTGCCTGCCAGCTAAGTTGCAAATGGTTTTCGTGAGGTGCTGAACAAATTCATTCTCAGGTCTCACTGATGTCTACAAACAGGCATGTCACACAAAACCCAACGGACCTTGTGTAGTGCTATAAGAATAATTAAGTAGCTGATTATTCTTCCTTCCTCATAGCCTCGCGCCCCTCCTCCTCCTCAAAGACCCCTCAGACTCCCACCCTTCAGAGTAGCTCTCCCCAACAGGGAATTCTACTGGTTGCTGCTGTTTTAGACCTTCTATGTTGAGGACAAGCGTTAGTCTAGAGAGCTAGCCACAGAGGCTCTACCTACTACCTAAAAAGAAAATAAACATTTACCCACATCTTCCTGCCATCTCACTCACCTCCTCCATGGCCCTTTGAGCAGCACAACAGCAGCACGCAAGCCCATCCCCAATGAGACACTTACTCACGTCAAGAGCACTCAATACCTACACACTGTTGACTTGCTCAGGTGTAGGGAAGTTCCTCACTTACCTACAATCAAGTCAGGAAACCTCTGTTTTCTCAGGAACCTGGATCTTTGGAAAAATGATTTCTCTCCTGATCCTCAACGTCAGGTCTTTTTGGAAAGCTACCATTTCCATATTTCCCTGCAAGCCTACACATCCACTGAAAGTCTGCATTCAGAAGTTTCAAGGGGGAAAACAGTGCTGCAAGCTCTGCATTTCTGTATTCAAATTACTTTGCTGCTAGAAGATAGACAGGAAAACCCACGCAAAAGGTGACAGCCATCTAGTGCCAGTCTGATACTCATGAAGTGAATACATTTAAACACACTCATTAATCATTCCCAGCATGGTGGGAATCTTGAAACACATGTTCTTTGCAGGACAGATCACATAGTTCAGATAGCCCTCAAACAGTCATCTGCCTTGGCCTCTTATGGGACAATGTGTTTTATACCATTACCTCAAAAAACCTGGGAAAGGGACCACTACCACATATTAAACACTGTTAATGAAACAGAGCAACATACCTTATGTAGGCAGTACAAATTATGGTGGATATCTGTCTCAGTCCCCCAGGCACTCATCACTACAGCATCTGATCACAATGAAGACAATGGAGAGCAGAGAAACATCAAGAATGGGACTTCCAGAGCTGCCTAGATGCTTTAGGTAGTCATTAATTATCAAATATGTTTGACAGTTCAAATGCTGCCCATAAATTCCTAGTGATGGATCAAAGGCCATATAGCTAAGGCCTACAACAAACTGTTATCATAAGTAGACAGTAGGAACTGCAGTGATAAGCTAACCTAGGGTGGCAGACAAAACACCCAGAATGAACACCTCTTTGATTTTTTCAGTCTAAAACTAGCATGTCTTGCACTCCTCTTACATGTATGCATAAGGAAGCTGCACCACGTGGAACAGCACGACCATGCCTTCTGCTGGGGACATGACTAAACACTACTCATCAAATCCATTGTTCAAGAAAATACTCTTACTGATGTCAACTACTCTAACTCAAGTCTTTATGTCAGTATTTTATTTCTTTTGCACCTCAAATCAGAGATAAGCCAAACAATGTAGTCCCATAAGGCATAAATAAGGCAACTCTACAATCAAGCTGAGCCTGCCACCTCCCTGAAGATTGTTCTTTCCAAGCTGTTCAGATATTGCATAACTCCAGAATATAATTACCCCTTGTTTTCAATCATGTGCCAAAGTTAAACTAACCAAGCATTGTAATATAATATAGCTCCTTGAACCAGCTAGACTTCCACATTGTTTATCTCTCTGCCATATGTAAAAGGACCACCCAAACAGAGCATCAGGTAAAGGTTAGTGTCCCTGCTCAGTGAAAAGAAAGGTGCTAGAGATGACACAGTAGTAAGGTGGTTTAGTGACACACAAAAGAGATGAGAGATTTATGCTTTATTCCTGATTTTAGCCCCTGACAGCTGTAAGTGAAGTAGTACTATAACTTGTTTGGCCATGACCTTCTCCAAGCTCCATTGAAAAATATCTGTTGCCTAAAGATTTTCTGAGCCAGGAAAGAAATGCAACCCTTTATTAAACTAAAATGAGATTTTTACTTTCAGAAACTGTTTTTTCTCAGCATTAAACATGACAAAAGGAGAACTTCCTACCTCCAGATAATCACAGAGGCTTCATTTCTTCAAAATGTAACTTCATGGTTTATGTTTAAAGTTCAAATAGGAAAACATTTCATTCACTAAATCTGATGCTAGTAAGAGTCCTGCTATTTCACATCACTGAATAACATTTCAAATCAATGGATGCTATTTGAATCGAGGAATACCACCTGCTATTAAAGAATTTTTTTCCAGATAAATATCCAACTTTGAGACACGTAGAAATAAGAAAACTAAATAATCTGTTCAAACAACAACAAAAAAAGTTACATTCATAGATACCTTTTTGGAAAGTATTTTAAGACCATGTGGGGAACAGCTGATGAATTTAACAGGGTATTTTTTTAATATGGGTCATATTAAGGATTAAGGGTCTCTCTCACAAAAAATTGTCGGCGCCCACTAAGCTTAGAATATGGTATTTCCTGACTATTTCAGTTCAGATCAGTATCAGAGTCCAATTTGCCTGCATTTTCCACTCTGAAGTCTTTCCCCAGCCATTGTCTGGAATAAAAGGTAAGACAAGGCATGAAATGAGTTTTCCACATGGAGTCCAAAAGCCACCACAATTCTGTTTAAGTGAGGGGAGAGATGTTATAATTTACTGTCGATAGACAAGGGTGAACCAGAGTCTCTCGAGTTCTGATACTGTTGCTATAGCAATGCCATCTTCAGACAGGCCACTCTGTAATCCTCAAAAGGTGACTAAGTACCAAACTTTCAGTGGAGTTAAGAATACCCATCCCAATCCAGAGAAGCACGTGGTTTATCAAATCCAGATTTTAACCCACCTGCTCTGCTTTGGGGAACTCTGACAGAAACATGGAACAAGGGAGGAAAAGGAACTCCTACAAGATGGAGAAGAGGATTTTACCCAAAAATCTCTTTTAAGTGTCTTCAGTGAGACTCCCAAATACTTTCTGTGCAACTCCAGCCTTAGTTTCTTTTTAAGTTGATGGAGACAGAGCTTCCAGTGTGGCTCTACCCTATTATTAGCTTCTTTTCTGGCTATTAGCACTACAGCACTGAAAAATACAACTATGAGGCTTTCTAGAGATACTTGAACTATTAAGAGCGGGACTTATGGACCATCAGCAAAACACACCTGTAGAAGATGGGGGTGATGGAGTCATCTCTTGGCTAAAACAAGCCCAGTACACTTGGCACTTTTCTGCTGTGTGTGCCAGCAGATGACGTGTTTGAAAAGCCTGTAAACCAGTATGACAAAATAGAGAAGTGAGGAAAAATCATTGTACCAGTGTGTACATGCAAATGGCTTTATCACATTGCTGCTACCAGGTAAACCTCAGAAAGATCCTACTAATTCTTATACTTTCATCCTTCTAGAGGAAAAAGTAAGATGAAAAATAAGATACATATGTTAGAACAGGCCTCAGCATATCTATAAGCCTGAAAGCATCCACAGTGGAGAAGACATGTTACTACATAAGAAGCCATCCCACTAGGACAGTTGATGAAGGGATACTGGACTGTGTTAAAGACAGGGAGGGATTATCCTACACTTTGCAGGCTTTTAAGTCACTAAAAGCACTTTATAAATTCCTCTGGCACCAGGAGCTACATAAGGAAAACATAAGTTGCTCTATATGAACATAAGGTTTTTTTAAAGCTTTCAAGGAAAGCTCAAAAGCAGTGCTTATAATACGCTTTCAATAAAAGAAGAGATAAAATGAGGAAAAGAGATTTTTGTATGCAGCAGTCCATACAGCAATCCTAACAGCTCATTCCAAGACAGCTGTACCCTCTGAATGGCTATTTTTCACATGCCATGTAACCCAGTTGCAGGTGATGGGATTGTCAGTTGGTGTAATTCCACATCAGTGCATAAAAACCAAGCCAAAAACACACCAAAATCCCAACCAAACCCCAAATTTAAAAATACCCATGCTTATCTTTACCCGCTCACTTTGTGCTTCTAAACTTGAATGCATGCAACAAAGAACCTCAGGGTTTGACTCTACTTTCCACGCAGCCTGCTCAGCTGACTGTCCAACCTTGCACATCACATGCCATGAGAGAGCTGACATAGGCATTTCTGAAGAATTTGTAAAAAAATTAAATAAATTACTGTCAAAATAAACCAGTTCTTTGGGTTTTCCAGGACAGTTATAATCTGACATTTAGTTTTCCTGCTTTTTGTCATACAACAAATCCTCAGCTGCCATCACTGACTGCATGTAACAAAAAGAAGCTGCATTTTGCTTTGTTTAAACACAGTTACACCAAACTGCTTTAAGCCACTGTAGAATTTAAGGGCATTTATTCTCTCTGTGCCTCTTGGAAACACTTTAAGGCCATAATTAGGGCTGGCAAATCACTTGTAACTCATTAGCTAAGAGAAACAGAAGCAAATTAGAATTGTATTTAAAATTGACTGCTTGTCATGTATTGAAGGTAAGCCAGCTATTCTCACCAGTGGGAGAGAATCAAAGGCTGCAGACATAAATAAAGATGCAGAGAGATGTTTATTTACAAACAAAGGCATGGACCTCAAAACAAAGATATTAGAGTATGGCACTGACAGACACAACATATCCTTCTAACCCTGAAAGAATCAAATGCTGTGGCCATGGGGCTATTTTTAATTCCTAAAAACCCATCTTCAACGTTGACTCCAGGTAGTATGTGTGTGTAGAGATGTAATGAAGTTTAGAAGTTAAGGAAGAAGAGCATCCATCACAGAACAAGCCCAAAAGGTTCTTAAGAGAGAACTGAAGTGACCTGAGACAATATGGATCTTCAAAAGGATGGAAAGCGTACGTAAACAGCAGGAAAAAAGTAGCAGCATTGGACACATCAGTCACAATTGTTTTAATACACAATCTACTTACAGTTACTTGATTTCCACTCAGCAAAGAGCTATTTGTGGTACAAAGGGCTTTTAGACAACATGTGATTAAAATCAACCACTAAACTGGAACATCTTCACTAAGAATGCAGAAAAAAAATAATTAAGATGCAAGTAGGTCACCCTTCACTCCTCTTACAGATTTCTCAAGCTGTCATCCAAACAGCACATAATGGGGAGTGCTCCGTTTCAGAAAAAAAGAGACTCCAAGAGGAGTCCAAGAGGACATTCTAGCATTTAGGAAACTGGCCAAGACTTGCAAATATGGGTTTGATTTCTTGCTCTCACAAGGGTTTCCAGCATATCTTGGATTACATTACCAAAGAGATTCCAAAAATCTGAAAATCAAACTTGGTAACAAATTTAGCATCAAATTTTCATCAAAGAGTAGTCGCTTAACTTGGAAGCATCTGAGCCCATCATCATGTATGCATTCTACTGTCTAGTTAATGAAGCAAGAAACTCCCTGTTCTGGGGTACAACCAGAGCATCTTTGCCTTGCCACTGATGAACAACTCTCTTCTCATGAGGTCCCCAAGGGAGACCCACAGGGAGCCTGGGCAGCAGGCTCCAGCTGCAGACTTCCACTGCCTGCTCCAAATGGTGGAGCTCTAATCCTGGTCTATTTTTACATGCTGGGGACAGGACACACATACAACAGACTTGCTGTAGACACACAATCAAAGCAAACTGCACCCCTGTTTAGATTGCAGTTGTCACACCAGCTCTTGGGTGTCTGTCCCACACTTTCACACTGTTGCCTTCGAAAAGCAGAAATGACCCTTGTGAGATGCTCAGGCCCTGCAGTAACAGGGTCACAGATTTTCTCCAGAGATGGAAAACATCCCCAATTTGGGACTACATATAGGTATGAAAAGGAATGGAGTGGGGGGGGGGCTTGCACAGCAAGTGTTTATGAACTTTTCTAGGTCATGGTCCAAGGGGAGATACAAGCCCCAGGGACTGGAGCACTTCCTAGCCAAGGAAAATGGATCAGTTGTATAAAAATGTCCTGACAGTTTGGCACACCTGCGCTCCAGGTCTTTAGTGACTAACACCACCACACAGGACAATGTGTTTTCTATTGTGTTACATGAAGCCAATATTTAGATTAATTTTACTTGACATTTTCCACTTCATATCATTACTTTTTTTCATCAAAATTGAAAAAAAAAAAAAGTAATAAGATAGATTCCCCGGAGAAACATTTTTCCCGTGTGAAGAATTTGTATCAGGGATTCTGGCCAATGTACAAATTTAGTATAAAACAATCAAATCCCATTTTACCTGTAGCTTTCTACCCTTCCTACCCTCAGTCTGCTGAAGGTAGCCCTGGTCTTACATTTTCTTCTCTGTCCTATTTGGGGTACTGATGTGACCCATTGTGTTATGAAAACAAATGAGGTTTGGTTTTTCTCTACCTGCCTTTCAGCTCTCGTGACGTTTTAACTGCAGCTCACGTTAACAAGAAACACAAATCCCTATTGCTACCATATTCCTGATTTACAGCTGATACCCAAAATGAATGAACAGGAAGCTGAAGATCTATAATGGGGAAAAAAAAAATCTGCAACTTGTAACTCTGATTTTCCACTCCCTAATTTTATTATAGTCTCTCCCTGCTTCACTGCCAGGTGGACTGCTAGAGCCTCTCTAAGACAACCAGCAGATTTTTCTTTAAATGAAATGGCCATTTCTAATCTTCCCCTGCTACCTGATAATCACACAAGGAAGAAACAATTCTTTTAGGCTAACATTGGTATGCAATAGTTGGCAGGGACCCTAACAAGTCAGCAACAGAAACGCTGGTTAGAAAGCAACATTGAGTTTCTGAATCGCTACAGGTTCAATACAAAGAGTTTGGGGTTTTTTTAAATTATTGATGACAGAAATACCATTTCATAGAAAGGACACATTCCCCCCCACATTCACACTGCAGGAGGATCATTTTGTCAAGGAAGAAACTGTGCAGCCACAACCAGACACATTCAGGAGGGGCTACAGGTACAGTTCTTCCTCAGTGGTTCATCCAGAGAGGAGAAAAACCCAAACCCAAAACAAAACAACAAACCAGAGGTAAAAGTTGATAAAATGATCAACTTGGTGCTTTGTCACTTGAAAGGATGTGCTGCCAGGAGATCCTCACTTACACATTCCATTCTCACTGTTAACTTAGGAAATTTTGTTCTTTCAGACAAGTTGGTTTAATTTTTCCTCATAAAATGGGGATGTATTCTTGTGCAAAATATCTGTATCACATTTTGAAATACCATATATTCAGAACAGGTATTGGGAAGAGGATTTACAGTTACCATAGGAATTGGAAACTCTCTTCCTTTAACATACACTAGAATTCTATGCATCAGTCCAGTATGAGTTCCAAATGATGACAGAATATCAGCCGAGAGAGATGCAAGGTCCATTTCTAAGTCAGGTGGCCATTTCCAAGTGTTTGGTGCGACAAGTTTTGAGAGTGGAAAACAGCATTTGGCCATAGTTTTGTACATACACAACTCATTAAGATTTTTACTTAGACTTTATACATACTAATCAGCCACAAACTGTCCCACACAAGCCGTGATCAAGAACAGAATACTCACACTTAAAAAAAAGCTCCTGCTTTGAGCTATCAACAACTCAAGGACGTACCAGGAAGTGGTTATTTAAAGAGTTTTCTGATCTTCACCAAGAAGTTTGCTGCTAAATGAAAAAGAATGTACAAGCTCAAAAGCAGCAGTGCTTTTTGTTATGGTTGCTGAGGAAGAACAGACTTTTTCCCTTTACAATGAAGGGTCGTCTACGCTACACGTGGTCTGGGAACATCCCTGACACTGATGTTTTAATGATGCTCTTCCATAAATTATTCCCTTACCTGATTAACCTCATTGTTGTAACACTATTTATGCTGCTCTAACTTCATTTCTAATTAGGGGAAATTGTTCTGCCTGCCAAGAGCACTCGTGACTTCACAGCATTATTTGAAACTCAGCCCCAACGATACAAAGAGGGTTCCTAAAATAGTCCATGAGCTGTTGCAAGTTAATGCCAGAATGAAATCAGATCTTTGCCTGTGCTCTTGCAGATCTATCAGATCTCTGCTGAGAAGAGCCCAAAAGCTGCATTTTTGTTTACTATGCTTCATATAACGCCAAGCTGTAGATAGATGACCTTGATACGTTCCTGTGTTAATCTTCCTTCTGAATTCACAGAGGACCAGGTTATGAACATTCATTCATTTGAATGCTACTTCTATGAATCTCTAACCAACAGATTAGCTCACAGGAAAGAATGCTATATAATGTGAGAAAGTAAATGCAATGAAGATGAATGACAAAATCCAACAATGCAAAGCACAGCATCCACAGTTACAGAGAGAATATCTGGAAAGACCAGTTCTGTTTGGAAAGAGACTGTGGATCAGACTCTGCTGTTAGGACTGTAGGCACATCAGCACTTCTGTCAACAGGCAGCTAGCCCAAGAGAATCCTTCCAGTTGTGCAGTCCCACAGGGAGCAAAAAGAAGTTAATTGCTTTCATTTGAACGATATCAGAAGGGGCTTTTTTGTTTGTTTGGGTTTTTTTAAACTGTGAAGATGTTCTGAACCTAAGGACTTGGGAAACAATCAGAATTAGTTGTGTATTAATTCACATTTTACTCAAATAGTCTAAAGTCTATGTTACAAAAAAAAAGTAGTTTTGTGAACAAAACTTTAAATAGGGTGTATTTTTACAGCGTTGCTACAATTCGTCACTATTGAATGAGTAACAAAACTTAAGCAAAGAAATACCTGATGAGGAAACTGTGATTTATGATCAGTAGGTATGACACTAATCACAGTGTTTTAAACAACTCATGAAACCACAAAAAGGACTCAGAAAATGTGTATTGCTGAAAGATGCAACATACGGTTTAATTTTTTTAAGCCACAAGGCCCCTCCAACCTCCAGAATATTGTTAGAGCAAACAATGCCAAAAATATTAAAGCAGAGACAAATATTTGTTCAAAAAGAAAAAAAATAGTAACACCACAGGAACAGCTGAGTTCAGCTATTCAAAATCTTTGTTATTAGATGTTAGGTTTGGACAACTTTCTTCAAATCAAAACGTTTGGAATTCTTGCTACAGATACATTATGGTAAGATGGCAATACCCTATCACCACATCATTACATTACTCAGTGAAAATCAAGCTGCATAATGTCAAGTTTCCATTAACTGCTTTCCAAAAACTCTGCAAAGTTACCTTTTAAAACTAATGAGGAATTCCTTTGAAAGTCTTCACTTGAACCCTCACTACCTATTTGTTTCTGCAGATTTAAGAAAGGGGGATTGGGGTTGGAAGGCAGAGGTTAAACTAACGGTGATGCAGTAATACCTTCTTTCTCAGTTAGGAGGCTGCCTGGTGAATCTTTCAGCAATACAGGAATATTGGCAAAAGTCCTTCCTATCCCCTGAATGTGTCATCTGGATTACATCCTCTCTAACAGTGGCATTAAACCACCTGTAAAGGAAGAGATGCCTTTTCATTAGTTTATCTATTTATTTAAATAAAACTACTTTAAAACTAGCCCTGAAAAAAAAAAAAAAAGCCAATGTTTGTGTGAGTGTCTCAAAACCCAGAGTGAACTTTACAAGTTCTTCAGAAAGAGCAAGAGCTTTGGTTTCCATTTTCAACGTGCTGCTAGAGTCCTACCCATCCATGGGTCTGATCACGACATTCCTGTGGGGTCAAACTGCAGAACTGTCAGTGCTGTCACCCTGCAGCAAGTACAAGGATGTAAACAGGGGACCAAACATCTACAGACAGAGATCTGTGGTCTCCCCAAAAAGTTCTTTAGTTGAAAGCACTGGATAGAGTCTTAGCTGGAATCAGTATTTCCCCAGCATAAGAATTTTGAAGAAAGATGCTAAACCGAGTAAGTAAATCACTACTCTGTAGATTTCTTCAACACTGATCCATTAACATTATCAAGGGAGAAGTTCTTGTCCACCTCTGCAACTCCAACTGAAAAGTGATGATTTTGGCTACAGTTTAAGCACACCTTTGAGTAGGCTTTGGGATGTCTATAGCCATGGAAGACAGAAGTTTATTGCTCCTGCTCTGGCTTTCACAGGGCCCATGGGAGAACCTCTGACAGCAAGCAGGTTTGAAAGCAGCTGTGGCTACAGTCACTCTGGGGCTGCCAAATATTGCATGTGGTGTGAGACAATGCCCCATTCAAATTCTCAGCATGTTTTCTGCCACCAGAAGTTTTACATTTTGATAAAGAGCACAGGATTAAGACATCAGACAGTATGAGCAAGGGGGGGATGTCAAGAAAAAAAAACTCCAACCAAACTACACACCCAATGTTGTTCCATCATCAGCACAGGATGAACCAAGGGCACATAGAAACAAGAGCCATATGAAACAAGACATTTCGGGTACACAAAATGGTCACGTTATGGTGATGGCCAGGAACCTGTTAGTAATACAGGTATCAAAACTGCAGAGTGTTTTAACTGTGTTTTACCACAAACTTTCCAGAGAAATTCAAATTCCCACTCTTTTCAAACTGATTTTTCACATCACTGCCCTCTCTGGCAGGTACATCCCTGGACACCCTCCTTGCCAGCAAGCCATTCACAGCTACTAGTGCTTTGAAAGACATGGATAATCTCACACCAAGACCATCCACTCAACAGCCTCTCCAGATCTGAGCACATGGATTGCAGCAGAGCCATCATGTCACTCTGAAAGCAGCTCAGCCCTTTGCTCTCCACAGAGTCATTTGTAAACAACATTTGACACAGCTCTCTGCATACATGCAAACCATCTTCTTCACCACTCTAGAGTGTATTCTGACACTTGATTAATGCATAACTCAGTCTGCTTCATTAATCTCTTTCATTATTTTACAGTCATCACATATCTGTGTGTCAGATAATTCAACACTTTCTTACGAGTTCCCAGAGGACTTCTCTCCAAAATTATTTCCTCACTTGAGCACATTCCGTTTACTCATACTGAGTGGGTCAGTGAAATATTTTACATCAGTATCAATGAGTTAACAGAGGATGGTCAAATGGAAGAGTGGCTGTTTTGATTTGGTGCTCATTTATCAAGACAGCATTTTGTCTGTCAAAAAATGCTGAGTCGGTTTGGAAGTCCCAACGTACTATTGCACATGCAAAATGTTACAAGAAACACAAATTGGTCCCCATTGTTTCATATTATTTTAGTTTACCTTAAAGTCTGAGAAAGGAATTTATGATAATTTATGAGAAATTAGTTGCAAGAATGAACACTAGACATGGAATAAATCCAGAGATTCTATACTGAAAATTAGGCTGCTGGACCCAGTTCTAGAGATACATGTCAGATCCATTAAATCCTTTCTTCTCAGACAATCATCATACCTAATGATTATTTTAATAAGAACACCACCTGCATTTCAGGGAACAAGGTGTCCTTCCTCCGAGAACAGAAGAAATTCCCCTTTGGCCAGGGCCCAGCCTCTACTCTTGTCTGCCCATGCTCACATATTAGGCTTCAGCCTTTGTACAGCTGACTATATTTTTTTACCTTAATGCTATTCTACCCTACCTTTGCTATAAATTTAGAAGTATGTATAAAATGAGTAAGACTACGTAAGTCAGAGACAAAGCTCTTTGGTCATCATTGCATCTCTCAGTCAATATCAGTGTAACACACTGGGTCACAATGAATTAGAGCACCTTGAAGTAAGCAAACTGGAGGCTACATTCAATATTTTATACACTGGCCTCCACTTGTCACATGCTGTTTCTTGAACAATTAATACAGTTTGCAACTAGCTAATTTAAAAAGCTGTATTACAAATGTAAATGCACCTTAAATCTAAAGAAAATAAAATACCAAAGCTAAGTTTACCCATGCTACCTAAGCATGTCCTTAATATAATCTTCATCTGGAACAACAATGAACATGGACAAACTTTCATTTTTTACTATTTGTTTGGCAAAACCCTTCATTCTTTTACCTTAGTCACGAACGCTTTTGACAACAGATACTTGGCTGAGAAGCTGGAAATGAAATTGTAAGTAGTGTTGTAAGAGGTAACAGATGGCATCTTAATCTTTCAAAAAATAAAAAATAAAGATTCCATCTTTACAGTGCAATAGTGGACCTGCCTCTGCAATCACATCTTCTGTATTGGTCACTGCATCATACTCTTTGGGAACTGTGCATTCCCTCCTGAAATTGCCTATGAATGAAACAGAACTATAACCTGTAAAGTAAAACCAGTGGAAATCTTGGTCCTTTTTCTCTCAGTTGCCACTGCTACAGTCAAGAAGCTCTTTCTTACCATTGTAGGAATGTTAGTCCTTGACTGTTTGCAAGCAGCTGTTAAAACACTAACATTTTAGTCACTGAAGCACTCAGATCTAAGCACAGATGAAAAGCAGAATCTACACAATGTGCCAACATCGCTATTACAATAGCTGACTCCTAGAAGTCCTGAACACTCAAAGACCAGCTGAAATCAGGGGCAGAAAACCTGATCCATTTGTCTATTCTTCCCTCTTCTAAGCAAGCTGCAAAGAAATTTTTTCAAGTACCTTTGTGACTAGCCCAGGTTTACCAGTGACAGAAAATGGTCTCTGATGCACAAGTGTCCACAGTCGTCCTGATATTAGGTAGCTATACTTAAAGATCATGACTACTGCCCAGTGATGTTTAATTTTGTCAGCAAAACACTGGTTGGGGCACCCATGACAGCAACGTTTGCCTGAACAAAACTCCTGAAGGAGTAGCAAAGCACTTGTTTAATGTTCATTTCATGGCAAGTCCACTTTTTTGCATAGCAAAACACATCACAGCTGGCTACTCTTCTCCCTGCAATATTCAGGGTGTCTAACAATCTCTGTTCATAGAATGTTTGTTTAGTAAGATCTCCAGTTAGTCTTAGATCTAATTATAAGTTGCATACAGAGGTTCATACGTGGAAGCAATAAATCTCTCCAGCCTGACAGTAAGTGAAACATTCTAGATCAGAAAGCGCAAACACCCAGGCAGGTATGCACACTACACAGAAAAGCAACATAGTGTTTATTCTTTGCCATAATCCAAGTGAAAGTGCTTTAATTCTTGCTATATATGACAAGGACTTGTTCCCATCAGAAATAAAAACCAGGTCAATTCATAACTGTGGAGTCATAATAAGCACTTTCATCACAACTTCACTCGATCTTTGCAGTCACTCCTGACATCTTTAGTTCACTGCTCCGGATGTATAACAATACATGCTTCTGTTTCAGGCTGTCATGCTGTGCTGGCTCTCCAAGTTTTGTATACATTGTATACTGCCAGCTATGAAGTCATGCTAATATTATGAAATACATCAAAGCAAGGACATCGAAAGTTTCTTCAGGCATTCTCATCTCATTTCCTCCTCCTCTGCCTTAGCTGCAGTTTATGTTGCACTAAATTCAGGCATGAGCCTGAGATTCTGGTAATCCATCAAAAGAATAAGATGCAGACTTTAAAGACATTTTTCAGAAGTACTGTTAGTGGGTGAACCTCAAAGGCATTGCTAAAAACACCCAGTATATTTGCTAAACCTCAAGTCTTTGTGACAGTCTTTTTGGAATCAGCTGGCATCTTGCTTTTTCTTCTCCCAAGTAATATGAAATATTCCATGCTTTCAGAAATTAAAATACAGCTTTAGTGGTGGTTTTGTTTGGTTGTTGTTTTTAAACTGAGATGAAACTCACAAGTGGCTCTATTTGTCTTGATTAACACTACTTGTGACATGCATTCTGTGGGAAACGTGGGCACGAGCAGATATGCCAATATAGATAATGGTAATTTTCAGATTTGGGAGCACCTTCCCATTTAGGTTACTACTTCAGCATTTTTAACTTACAGGTCATACTGTGCTAAATATGGTTCTTATACTGAACAGCCCACGAGAAAGCTGTGGTTAAAGCTGGCCACTAACCAGTGTTAAACCCTGTATTCATTTTTAAATGTGTCTTGTTATCAGCATGAAGAAAAAAATATTATTCCCAATGATGACAATAATTTTTTTTTGATAGTTCACATTTAAGCTGACATCAAGTTTCTTACAATTGCATTATATATTGTATTGATTTTCCTATCTGTTGCACTTCCTTCATTTCTAACAGAGTGGATCTGCTCCACGAACACACAAACCCACCAAGCAAGCTGTGGCTATGCAGTCTATGCAGATTAATGGGTTTGATCAGCACTGAAGCTTTAACTATTCTGATTTTGATCTCACTATTGTCACAAGTGAGATTGTGTTTGGCTCACGTGCAATGACAGAGTTTGCTACCAGCAGTGGCCAAGAATGTAGTGGTAGCTCAGGAATTTGTCATATAGCAGCAAAACACTCCTCTGGCTCTAGACAGATTAAGCAGTTACTCACTGTTCCAGTGCAGCTCACTCCACCTCATGCACTTGTTCCTTGGAGATTTTTCAGCTGAAAGAGACATTAAAATACTAAGTCATATGCTGTGGGCTGGCAAATTGATTCATATTTCAATCTAGCTGTAAAAAGTCCACTCTAAATGACCTCTAGCTATATGGGATGCTGCTTTCTACCACCTGCAACTTCCCTGATAGGTTTGCTCTACTAAGTGTTGTCTCATCAGCTGATAACTGCTTTCAGTCATTGCCAAACTGACAAATACCAGCTGAAGTAATCTCATTTATGTAACAGAACTAAAATGAAACTGAAGAGCATTTTTGATTGTGATAAAAATCAAATTAATTGCATTCATTACGAAGCCATCTTTGTATACACAAGAGTTACCAGGAAAAGTTTACGGACAAGTTTCCCCCAGAAGTCACTGACAGCCCAATGCACCCATTCTAAGAACATATTCTCACAACACCCATTGTTTTAAAAATATATATGCAGTAGTTCAGATATTTCAGGTTAGCAGCCATACTGATAAGACAATCTTATACTGCATCTGGCACAATTTACAGGCTCATTTTATATTCAAAATGCAGTGAGTTAAAAGAAAGAGTGCAACAGTGGCCAGGCTTCCACCGACATAACTGCTCATCGTATTTAAGAGTGACAAGCCTCTCTTTCTTGCAATTATATTGAACTTCTCAATAACCTAGCTTTCAGTAACTGGATGCATGCAAGTTACTAGGAGTGGGTTTGGGCTGGTTTAATGATTCCGCAAATAAAATACAAATGGGAGAACTGTGTACGAGCTTCTGGATATTTTTTTCCTCACAATTATTATTATACAAATACAATTTGTGGTCTTTTATAAAGAGATGAATGTGATGGAGTCGTTACCCACACTCCCACTCATACAGGCCAACACTTCTGCTGATGCATTTTTGTCTGACAGGACTTTCCAAGAAATCAAACCAAAATGCAAGTATAGATAATTCATTTTTCCTCAATATTATCTTGTCTTCTCTTTCTGTTCCCCAAGGAAACAGACAGTCAGAGGCATTTCCAGGGCTATGTACACAGCTCTAAGATACCTTCACACATCATGGCCAACACCAAGCTCTCTTCAAGGTTCCCTTTTTGATCTCTACATCCCACTTAACTGGAGGATTCTTGTCACTGTCCTTCCAAGTGGCCAAAGCAACCAGACAATAGTATCTTCAAAAATATTAGCTACCACATAGTAAAATCCAAGCAAATCCCAGCCCCCCTCCTCTGCCTCTTGTTCCCAGCAGTATCAGCTCTGTAACGCTCAGTCTCACATTGCTCTCATCAGGCTGCCACAGTCCTCCTCAGCTTCCCAGCTCTACAGACCCCTACTCTATGTTGTAAATCCTGGATTCACTAATCCCAGCTCTCCTTTGTTCAGCAACTGACCATTTGGTCTCTGTAGCAAGCGAGGCACAGATCTTTTGTTGGCTTTCCAAGAGTAACATTGCACCTCGCCCATTCTTAGGGCATTTCTCAACATGCCCTAAAGCAATTTATCATATTGTGCATTGATTGCATCCCCAATTTCCTATAAAAAGCCAACATCCTGTTTTAATTAGGCAATACAAAGGCACGGGCATTTCAGAAGGAGAAGAGCATGGCTGGGGGGAGGATGCTTTTTTACTTTCTTCTCCTCTCCCACCAACTTTGTTTTCAATAACTAGATAGATTTCTTATGAATTCTGCTGCATATATTTAGAAATGAAAAAAAAAATCTAATAAATTTGTTACTTTAAAAGACAGAAGAGCATAAGGAAAGTGCTATTGTACAGTCCAATGGAATGCAGAAGAGTCCTTGCAGGTTTGAGACAAATGTTTAAACTCTAGCTTTTCTGAACACTAAGCTGTATTAACTTCTGCCATTACTCCCCCCCCACACACAAAATACCCATCTATTTGGTTAGCTATACAACAACTTAAACACAACGTAAACCAACGTCAAATGGAGAACAAAGAGAATCCAGTTCACATCAGAGTTTGGCATGTTTTTCCAGCATTCTTTAAGGCAATTTAGAGAGCCACTAAAGTTCTTTGAAGTATTCATGGAGGAGGGAACAGCATGAATCAAACAACTATGAATCGGTACTTGCACGAACCAAGCACTGACAGAGAGCTCACAGACTGCTATCCCCAATTTCAACTACCCTACTACTGCACACCTGAGCTAGTAGGAGCAGCAACAATTTCCAGAAGCTACCATGCCATACGAAGCACTAAGCACCAAAAAGGTGCAAGAAGAAACAAGATTTCCACCTAGGCTCTGCCTAGGAGAGGATGAAGAACATGTTGAGAGCTTATGGGTAAGAATTAAGACAGCCCCAAGGTGGTTTTCCTTCTGGCTCTTGTCTTTGGAGATAGCTAAGGAGGTTTTGTGGCAAGTCTGGCTGACCTGGCTTATTCCCTAGGGGGATGCATTGGCATGAGCAGTTCCATTTTGGACCCCACCACCCAAATCCTTCAGTTTAAAGCTCACTTTCCTAAGCTGGCCAGCCTGTTAGCAAAGATTCTCTTACCTTTTTGAGACAGGCGTATCCCATCCCTCCCTAACAGGTTATATACTCTTTGAGGACTGTCCAATTGTCCTAAAAACCAAAGCCCTCTCAATTAACGTAAAGCACAGATCAGATGGAGGAATAAGAGCGCCTGGCAGCAGCATATGCAGCCGTGCCAGCTACAGCATCACCAATATTCTAGGGAAGTGATCATGCTTCATTAACCAAGGAACTTTAGACTGGCTCTGAATTCAGGGTTGGGCAACCTCCTAAGGTCCTTCCCAGCCTGCGGTTTTTTTGTTTGTTTGGGGTTTTTTTTTTTGTTTGGTTGGTTTTGATCGCCAAGATCATAACGGTAATTACAGAGACCACGTCTAGCTGTGCAGCAGCTCCCAAAACAAAAGCATCTGCTTCTGCAAACTATTGTATCCCAGGAGATTTCATGCCCAAGATCTAGCCTCACTTGGCCCTACCTTGATTTGAGATTGGGCAAGATATCTATACTACCATCAGGTGTGTTTCTAGAGAACAGCACCTATCACAATAGCCAAGTCAGTCGGTCTTAACAAAATCCACGCCAGCATATTTGGAAGATTACATGTATGATTCACCCATTTTATGCAATTACTATGATGTTTTTATTGGAAAATTCCTGCATTCCTCAGATTCTCAGTGCTATTTCTTGCAAACAGACCTACAACCACAGAACATTGTTTCCTTTGTTTCACATCACCAAAGTAAGTCCAATTGACCCAGTGAGATTTCAAGACATTTATGAAGAGTCAAGCCAGGGCTATACAAGTTGTCTGGTCGACTGGAACAGTCAATATGTTTACCATACATTTGATGGAAGAAATAAAAAGTAAAGGTTTTGCCACCTCTCTAGTAATGCTTTCTGTAAAAACTACCAGCTAAACTGAGAAGAAAGTTACTCACTATATTAGACCATGGATTTATATTGTCCAAACATACTCATTCAGATAAAACTTTCTATTCAACCACCAACTGGGTTATACATGATACAGCTGTACCCGTGCCAGGGTTGCTGCAGAAACAGCAATATCTGCACCCTGATGGGGCAGGGGGAGAGGAATGAGCAGGGAAAACGACAGTCAAATGTTTAATAGCAGTTCAAAAATTTGTTGAGTGTGATTAGTACATTCCAGGTAATAGATTAAAATGACTTCATCCTTCAGGCATCTCAGAATGTTTAAAGGATTAGAATAGGTAAGTAGTACTTTAAGGAAGCACCACATGGGATCACTTATTATGAAGTCAGACCTCAAATTAAACACATGGAAAAGAGAAATGCTTTGGTAATTTACTCTACGCCTACCTCTAAAGCTCCCCGTTTCATCTTCCGCGCTGCCTGCTTGGTTCTGTGTCAAATTGTGTCCTAATGTAGTCAGAAGTCCTGCCTGTCTCTTGTTACTGCACAGGCGTGTGCCAGGCAGCAAGCCAGCTGGAGGCATAGTCTGGATGGCTAACCAACACCAGCTGAGCCTCTGCCTCCTGGAGTTAGTGTGATCCACCCAGGGAGCAGAAACACACTTCAAATCCACCCTGGAATCCCAAGCACACCTGCCTTACGCCAGCGTCAGACACTGGTCTTCAAGCTGATGCGATTTCATCCAGAATAAAGACCACTTCAATTCTTGGATTAATTCACTCCAGCCTAGAGTTTTCCAAACCCTCTTCTCTTTTAAACCTGGTGAAATTCTCTCCAATAAGAAGGAACAAAAAAAAAAAATAGGAGTACTTATGGGGCTGACCTATTTGAATAAATTCAAAATGAACTGATTATAGGACTTAAAAAAAATACAGTACTTTAACCATTTCCCATTTATTTGTAGCATTTTAAGACCGGCATGAGCAGACAAGGAGAAACTCTGAAAAGCAGTAACCTCTGCACACACCTTTGAGTTCCTCTTTGGTTTCGAGTTCCATCGCCTCCATCTCCCCAGGGGCCCCCTAAGGCTACAGTGGCAGACATGAAATGCTTCCCTCTAAACAACTTGGCCACAACATCACCAGCTTTCTCTTCCCTACACATCAGCAGATGCCAAACACACTGCAGAGTTGCATATACTTGTGACCACAAAGCCCTCTCCACTCAGCATCTCCAGACTGGGTTCATCTCCCAGTTAACTAAGACTCAAGGTGAGGCATTTAACTGTATTGGAAAGGTTATCTTACAGACCACATACCAAAGTGCACGTATGACTTGAAGCCACACAGCACATCTATCCCACTTCAGAGAGTTGTAGATCTTGAGGAATAAATCACTATTCCTCATGCAAATATAAACCTGTCTCTCTGCCAGGTCTCAGTTCAATCTTACAGCAGCCAGGCTCTCAGGTAGACCAGCCTGTCCAGAAAGCATCAAACTCTGCTTCTTGTGCCTTTCCTCCAGCTTTCGCCTATAGAAGGAAGGCTGGCTGTGTATACATCAGATCCAGATCCAAATGGCTTGCACCTCTCCCCAGCAGCCCACCTGAAAAATCAAATTGACAACTGTTTCCCCAGAAATCTCACAAGTTAGAACAAATCTCTAGAGGCTGAAGATGTTGGATGGCAATTGGTGAGGGGATTAATTTCTTAGACATGCACAGAAACAGCTCCCAAGCCTAGGTGAAAACTAGCTTTGTTAATGAGATTCAGAGCCTCAGGCAGGCCTCACCTAGAAAAGGCAGCAAGCCCTCTAAATCCAACTCATCCAATCGCAAAAGGGCACAAACATATTCAGATAAACAGGGACAAATGCCTCCTCCACAGGCAACAGGTACCAGGAAATACTGAGATAGCTATGGAATACAGAGCTGCCCAGACCCTTTTGTGTACCTATAAGCAGGGAAACAGATTTAACCCACATATCCTCCACTTAACCTAGCAAACACCACCACTTCTCCACTATCCCCAACAGTCTCTTTTTCTCCAGCCTTCATTTGGGAAACAACTTCTTTCTCTACCTTAATAATTCCCATACCTCAATGCTCCCTTTGCTTTAGCATCCAGTCACTCACGTCCACGACTCAACGCAGAAAACACCAAAGGCTGCTGCTCAGCAGAGGCCAACTTCTTTTTTAGCTTTGTAGTGTAAAAGAATGAAAATAACTCCCTGCAAATCAACTACTGTGCTGCTTTACTGGAAAAAAAAAAATAAAACCCCACACAGAGCAGACTTATGCTCACCCCCTCACATCCTGAAATAAGGGAGCAAAGCCCCAGCAGGGCTGCCAGCAGCTCCCAGGTGCAGCCCTGCCTGGATGCCCCCCACCTGTGCAGCACACATGGTAGGCATCACACATGGTAGGCATCACACATGGTAGGCATCACACATGGTAGGCATCACAGCCTCATCACCCCTCAGCCCCAGCTCTGCAGGGCAACAGCAGCACGGCACCAACGCTTTACAGCTGGAGTAAATGCTTCTGTGCACCTCCCAAAACAAACAACCTTGTTTTCTTTCCACTGTTTCATTTGCAAGAGTATTAACAAAACCATCTATTTTAAAAGGGAAGGGGTGGGGGGGCTCTAAGCTCTACAACTCTGCAGCCTTTCCTTGAATCCTCCTGGTGTGCTAAAGAAAAAAATTGCAGGAAGGCTATAATTTTGCTAGGGGATACCAGGTACCTTTCTCTGTCAAATCTTCTTTTCTGTTGTCTCTCCCCTGTTTGGTCTGAAGGATTAGCCCCAAAGAGCAAAGCTAATTAGCCCTCTTCTTCTGCACTCTGATTCCGAGCCTACTTAATTAGTCTAAGCCACAATCTTTATACTTTTCCGTGACTCCTGATATGAAAAACTCTAATCAAAAGAATCTGACATTTCCTTAAAATGCATGTTTTGTTGGCTTTGATGCTTTTAACAACAGGGTCAAGATACCACATTAGCTATAATATTCAGTTTTGCTCTATGATGAGCATGAAAAAAGTGCCAAAGCAGCAGCCCTGGAGAAGGGGGTGAGTGCCACGGAGCAGCATGTGCCCATTTCTCTCCGGTTCTTGCCCCATTAGAGAGGCTGGGCACTTCTCCTTGCTCACAGGTACACAGGTGTGTGCAATGCATTGAGCTGGATGGATATTTGTGCTGGAGGTTGTCTCCTGGGGTGACTGAGAAGGGGTATCTTTAAGATGATTTGGAACAGTCAGTGTTATACAGCTCCAAAAGAAATAAATATGGTCTATCAGGAGTCAGCAGAGATATTTCCATTGGCAACCAGGAATGCCATTAATAACATTTGAAAAGTACGAGTAGAATCCTATCTTCATTACCTTGGTAATCCGAGAAGGAGGAGAAGCCAAGAAATTTGTATGTTTAAAATTTCAGTTACATAATTTCCTTCTTGTTTCACAAGAGACAATTCTGCTTGCCTTTTTCCATGTAGTATGAGAGCCAAAGTTTTCCCACGCATTTCATTCCAAGTTTGCTCCCTATTTTATACCTTCATTAGTATAAAACCTTTGTGGTTGGATGTGGTCGTACACTATGGTCCGTTGCACTGAACCACGTATTCTCACTTTTAAGACTACCATATGAAATAAAGAAGTCATGGCAATGTGAAATTGTAGAGTGAGCTGTGGATACGGACACGCAATACCCAGTTTGAATAGCAGACATCCTATGCTGTGTTAGCAAAACTTACCTCCAGTAGCACTTCTGCTCCTTCAAACAAAGAGTTTCTGTTATTACCTCTTAGCATCTACTTCTCTATCTAAATCTTATCTCATTCATGTGTAGATTATATGGTTGTACATGTGTTCTTCTCTTCCTGTTTTTCTTTAAAAAAGGAAATTTTTGATACATAGGAAACATGGTGGAAAGTACCTGTGATTAGGCTGAAAACAGCAGTGTTTGAACTGGCATAATTTTTATGCAGAGCACTGTGGAAAGGCACTGAGGAAAGTGCCTTGGGAGCTGAAACCTCTCAAGGCTCCTCTTCTCCCCAGACTCAGCTGTCCCTGTAGTGTTCCTCCTTCTGTACAAGGAACAGGTCTGGATCTGAAGTACAGCCACCTACAGAGGGAATCAAGGGCAGCACCTACAATATTCCTGCAATTCCTGACAAGAAAAAAATAGTGGGAACCAACCCTTCTGTGTTAGTGCTTTGTACGTGTTAAAGCTGAGCAAAATAGTAGAAAATTTTCTACCATCAAATTACATGCAGGTCTACTACCACTACCACTATTTACAATCTTTTTAAAACCACCACTTCATAACGAAGTATGTCCATCCTATCAGCAGCTTCCAGTTGTCCCTGAACTATGGTTCAACCTGATGAACTTGATGTATTTGCTTGACCTTCTTTTTTGTTCAAGCACTGCACCAGAACAGGATGTCCTACAAGAACTGGCAGTGAAACCTGTGACCATTAAAACTCCAGGGCTGCATTTTGCAACATTTTTGATGAATCACTGGATAAATATTTGGCCCGAGCGTGATTTTTGCAAGATTGAATTGACTTTTCTCACCCTATTTTCTTGTCCTTTGATGCTTTGATCTTGTGTAAAAGGAAGAATGGACCATAAAAACACTTAGACAGATATTCCGGCTTCACGGAACACGTTTTTTCCATTTTGACAGTTTTTAATAAGGTTTCTGATTTCTCGAGGAACTGTAAAAAGAGAAACCGTGATTTCCCAAAAACGAAAAGGAGAAACAAAAGAGAGATATCCAAAAGAGTTATAAAAGAGATTTGAGGGTATTCCAGTTAAAGTTCACCAAAATAAGTATCTCAAGATGTATGTTATGAAATGGATACAGGCTTTATAAAAAATATAATTGTTCAGTGAAAACAAAGGCTTTGTATACTGACATAAAATTACACTCCGTTAAAAAGATCTACAATGAATGCAGAAAGATTTGCTGAGGGTGGAAAGTGAAAATAGGACATACATTAAAATGATACCAAATAAGGTATACTTAGAAATTAATTTTGAAGTTTGAAAAACGGAAAGACTGCTGAAACCCAGAGGGAAAGCACTTGTGCTGCTTACAAATTATCGAATGGCTAATTTAGTTTCCTACTAATACCACCTTTATTCTTATTTTTCTCTGCTGAGTACCAAAATTGTCACTCATTTTTATTGCTAAGCTATCAAAGACTACAATGCCACAACTGAATTCTCCATCGTGCACTAGGAAGAAAACAATCAAGATGAGAAAAATAAACATCTCTGTTACATATGAGAAGTGTACACGTATTTAAAACAAAGAAACAAAAACCCCAAACAAAAGAAAAAACCCAAACCCTACTGATGGCCAAGCTTTGACAACAGCCAGCAAGCCAGTGAAGAGAATGTAATTGAACGTTTCTTCCAAGAACATTTGTTCCAAGAAAACCAAATGATCATTTGTAAAAAGGAGGATCTCGACCTCAGAAAGTGCATTAGTCTTTATGAGATATGAGGTGGGGATTGTAAGGGGCTGTAGAAGACAGAAGTAACTTAAATTTAATGTTCATCCACACACAGAGCTTTCATGACACCAACAGCAATGCTTGATTTTAGTTACCGTTGGCTGCAACTTGCAGATAAAGTAGGAACACGGGAGGATTCCTTTCCTTGGGAACACCAACCAAAACTAAATACCTGACTGGGAGTGATGGAATGAGAACTTAGTATGGAAGAGGAAAGATGATCTTTCATCGGTGTGAAAAAGCTGTGAAGTTTACCCCTCTTGTCTGCTATTCTCAGTCCCAGATTACCAACACTCCTTTTGGAGGCAGAATCCAGAACCCCAGAGAAATGAGCACCAGCAGGGGAAAGGCACTTAAGGCAGTGTCTGTTTATTAGTGACAAAATATTTGTCTCCCTTTTCTCAAGAAGTCTAGGAAAGTGCTTCTTTTTATCATTTCAATAAATATTTTTCTCTCTCTCAATTCAGACTATTAAAAATAGTAAGAGGAATTTAATACAACTTTGAATGAGAGTTTATCTACCACATGCTTTATGACAGCTGCTTTTATTTCACGTTAGATTAACAAAGCCTTTATGTTGAGACTTTGGAGCTGACCTTACAAAGCAGCAATATCATTAGCCCTGAAGCACATGTTTCCCATTTAACGTTTCTGAGGTAACATTCTTTGTGAAAGTGAGAGAAACGAGAACGCAAACTTGCAGGAAAAATAAAAGCCTGAGTGTCCTCCTTTTGAACAGAATTAAAGGCAGTTTGGACACTTGAAAATATGAAGTGAGAGGCTGGGGCCTTACAAAGAGTTTCTCAACGCGATCCCGAGAGTTACAATGCTCAGCTTTCCTTTAGTATGCCATAGCTCATTGTCATTTCCTCTCAAGAGGCTGAACATATTTTGCCATCTCAATTTGAAGTGAAAGGTCTCGCTTACATCAATGTTATTCCAGTTTTAACCAGCATTACCCAAATGATTTAGAAACATAGCCAACCAAAAGAGCACTGTTGTAGTTCGAGTGAATGAACTCAACAGTTATTCTGGGGTACAGCAGAGAGTCATTTCATCTGCTGTATTTGCAAGAGTCCTGAGTTACTACTACGCATGGAAACGGACCTAACCTGAATGACATTTTACCATTGTCATGTTCTACTGGCTCAGCACAAGAGCAAAGGACTTGCTTTTTTCTCAATCAGCTTAACAGTGCCTACTCACCAAGTCCTCCATCCTGCTTTGGTTCAACACCTCCGTACATTAAAGTGTGTTCAGCTGCTGTCACAGTCACAATTTTATGCTTGAAACTTCTACATTTTTTTTCAGTGAGTGCATCTGAAAAGCTGCAGATTAGAGAGTCTACAGGGCTCAAGGTGAACCCGCAAGAGGCTGACAAATGCAGGAAAGAGCTGAACAGGGGAACAGTTTGGTAGCCAGTGGATGCTCTTTGTATCTGGGACCTTGCCAAAAAAAGAAAAAGAAAACCTGAATGCGCAAGAAAAGGATAAAACCTGTAAGAATTGGAGGAGAAGCTGACAGATTCAGTGCTAAAATTCCCACCTATGCCAGTGGAAGCTGGATCAAGGTTCCTGTAAACATATGGCCTTTCACTCACAGTAAGTCTCCCCTTTGAAATGCACATCTGCAAAGCCTTCCAACAGTAATGATGCAGGATTCGCTGGAGCTGCAGCCAGGTTCCAAAGCCCAGAGACCAGCCCTGAACTGTTATCTGTGACCAGCTTAGGATGCTGACATGGGACTTGCTTTTCTTTTCCTTTTTTTTCCCCAAAAGGGAGAGGAAAATGTTGTTACATCCACATTTAATCACTTAAATTCATAACTCTAATTCAAAACTGCAATATTTGACCCTTCCTGTTGACTCTAATGAAACTTATTGGATGCTGTACACTTCTGGAAAGTAGAGATGTTATCTACAGGGCAAGACAATGAAGGAGTAGACTGCTTGGGGCAGCCCTCTGTGACACTCCTGTCCCTAAGCCTCAGAAGTTCCAGCTGCTTTTTGCCCCAGGACCAAAGGCAAATTTCAGAGAGACCCAGCAGCAGCTGCCCAATACCTTTTCCTAACCTTGAAGATAGTCTGAATTTACATTCCTCATGTCAGATGCAAATAGACAAACACGTTTTCTACGGCTTAAACAAAGCCAGCCAACCAACAGTTACTAGGTATTTTAACATACACTAAGCAAAGCTATACAATCTTACAATTTATTTCACCAAGTCTGTTTCTTCACACTTATATATTCTTCAGATTCAGACTAGACTCCTCCAACCAATAAACAATCCAGAATCCTCCTCCTACATCACTCAGTCTAATGATGCCTTTCAGTTCATAGCCTCTGCCCTATTTGTGCAACACTTGGTCCCTTTCTGCTGGGCCTGCAGACCCGGAGCACTGCCTCACAGAACAGGGTGACACGTGCCTGCACTCTTCCCTTTCAGTCTCAGCAAGGTTTTTTCCCCTTTTTAGGGCTGTTTCTTGTTTGTTTGGTTGTTTGCTTGTTTGTTTTCTGTTTTGGTTTTGGTTTACACTTTGTAAACCGAGTCTTGGGGAAGAAGGAATAACAAAAGCATGCTCATGTGACACTTTTGCCAGCAGGTAGCTAATATTCCTTGGCAATATTCCATGTAAGAAATTACACTCTGCCAAGAAAGTACAATCCCCCAGGCTCCTCTGACACATCGAACTTCTTTCTTTGAAGTGTTGGCTTCTTGCGTTTCACTGTCAACAGAGCTGCAGTTAAGTGACTCTCATGTCTAAATTTGTGTTCCAGTAAGGTCAGGTACATTCAGATACAAAAAATTTGAAAGGTGAAACACTATAAATAAAATTCACTCATATGAAGGTATGGCCTTAAGTACTTATTCAAATGATAGTACGAATTACCACATTACCCTTACACTACGGTCCAGAATGGCTATTTTCACCACATTACAGTCCAAATCATGTTTTTCCCACTAACATCTTATCCGTAATTAAATACAAACTGTGAGCAAATACCTTCTTCCCTTTTTTTTTTTTTCTCTTTTTGTTTTCTTTAATAGCTGTCTGTGTTATCATTAAATGGCATAAAACAGGCCAGTATTTAGATTTCTGATCAGTTTTCTGCATTTGAATTGGTCATTTTGACTCTTTGGTGTCTAGAAAGTAACCTTTCTTTACACTGTTTGTATTCAAACACACATGAAAACAAATAATCTGTGATCCTTTTGGTGTGTTCTGAATGAGGACATTGGGACAGGAAACGCATACATGCCACTAGAATTAAAACAGACTAATCTGCTAGCAATTCCGTAATATTCCCCAAATGCAGAAATTCTAAACAATCTGTAGTCATCTGTGTAACTCCTCTTCTCTTTTCAGCTGCCAGGGTCCACAAGATGAGTTTTCCTTAACAGGGAGTATCATGGGGAGTGAGAGAGCATGCCAGATTGTGAGGGGCACCAGTGAAGAAAGCAGCCCCGGTGCGTATTTCATAGAGCTGCTGGATCTCCCCCACGCTAACGCAGACTTTTTTGGTACACTCCTTCCATATTATGATTTCCCATCCTTTCTCAGCATGCTCTGCTAGATGCCTGCTTCTCCTGACTCATTCATTTGCAAAGCCTGTCAGCTCCACGTCCTACCTGTGGAACTTGGGTGCTAATGGTAGAACTGCAGCTTTAAGAAGCTGTTTCTTGTCATTTTTAAGAAAGCATTTCACTTATTCCTAAGGTGTGCATTCAAAGGATAGCAAAAACATGGCAAAGATGCTGCACTTAAAGCTCTTCAGAATGACTGAAGTCTCTGCCACACTCCCTCAGCCTCCAGTGAATGGCCTCACATGCTACAAGGCAGCCTATTCTATACCCAAGCAGCCTAAGTGATGGCATGAATGATGTACCAAATCACTATGCACAGGCTTCTCACAATTAAACAGAAACTCCCCCCTCTACCCTCTGTTTTAGGCTCTCTGTCTGTAGCCACCTATCTAACACACATTTCACAGGGCTTCACTACAGGTCTTTAGAGCCAGCTCAGCAGGAAGGACCAAAACCCAACTAACTCTTCAATTTTCTCACTGATTGTCTTTTCTGAGGAAACTGATAATTCAGCCACTGAATCCTGATTGTGCAGATGCTAGAGAGAGAGAGTACTTTCTTGAATCAGCATGGATTTGTATTTTTTTCTAGAATAAGAATTCTCAAAACCAGTTTAAAGTCCCAAACTTGCCAGAAAATAACACCCAAAAGATGATCATGGGAAGGAATTTAAGATGCAGCTCTCTGACAGATGTTAAACCAGCACATCTTCTGCACAAATGCAGTAAATTTATAGACAATCATCCAGTTACTCAAATCTGAAACAAGAAAAACAAAAACATGTTTTCTCTTTACACAGAGATTATAAATTAAGACATGAAAATTGGGTCTTGTGAGGTTACAGAAATGCTGACAGCCAGAAGTTTTTGTTCCTGCATTATAGTTTCCTCTTTTGTTTTTTCCTTCCCCCTACCTCCACAAAAAAAAGCAACAACCAAAGACAAACAAAAAAACCATCAACCAAGTCTGTTCTCTCCTTTGAAACAAATAACATTTCTAAAGAAAGAGTGGTGGGTGTAGACTGAAAACATTAGTACCAGTTTGTGGCCCGTACTTGAAGGATCAGAGTGTATACATTGAATGTATAGTAGCACATTGGTTTGCAGACCTCAAGAAAAAGAATAATTGTAAGCAATGTAAACTGACTTATGTAAACTTTCTTCTGGTTCCTACTTGTTCCTTTGTGTATCACCGATACCCTTGAAATTTCCAGCCTTTCAGTTTTGGTGACTTAACCAGGTAAGGTGTACGACATCTGAAGGAACTGGGTTCACATTTTCTGTGCTGTGTGGAGTGCTAGACCTGGGGCTGTTTTATCTGGAGATGGGCAGAAGGCTTCTCCTGTGTGCAGCTGATGAAGCCTGCCAAGCAGTGACACAACAACTCTGGAGAAACCCAGGGAAAAATCCAATCAACCTGCAACTTCTCACCCCTCTGCTGTATCTGAAGCTTAAGTGTGACTTACATTGCTCCTTGCTCTGTCAGGGCTCACTGGAAGTAGGCTTCAGGTCTGCAGTGTTTGCATAATTTTTTTTTTTTTTTTCTTTTCTATACCTGCAAAACTTTAAATTCAGGAGAGAAAGCAGCTCCGAAGCTCTGCATTTTGCATTGCCAACAAGCAGATTCCCAGCCACTGAATAAGGCAACAGCCTATCACACTTCAAGCCCTGGAAGATCCTAGACACATTCCACAAGTTACGGAGGTACCACCTTCCTGGAAACAGCACCTTACAGATGCTACAACACACAGAGCTTTGAAGAAAGGAAGCATTCTGATTTCTTAAATCCTTTTCACTCTGAAAGCTGGGTAGGGATTTTTGCCCCTTTTGCCCTCTCCTGCAGGAAGGACACTGATTTAAAAAGCTCCAATTTCACATTATTTCCTGACCATGGATACTGGAAAGTTACAAGCCCTGGGGCTAATTATAGAGCCCGGGGCACAATCCCCAACCCTATACCAGCTTTTTAGCCATATACTTCACACCCTTTCCTTATACACACTGTGCAGAATTTTAATAAAGCATCCACAGCAATTCCACTTTTCTAAACAACCACGTTGCCAAAGCAAGCCAACCTGGCTCCTAAGGCAACTCATACAGCATAATTCTGACATTACATGTTCAAGGGCTTGATCTAACTAAACATATTGGAAGATGTGTTCAGATTCAGCTTATTTGTACTATTTTCAAATATAAAAAGCATCTGTTGAGGCTTGATGTCCACAAGCTGTCGTAATTATCTAAACTAAGAAAGCAGAGTGTTCCTAATTAGTATTAGAGGTTTTTAAACCTTAAGAAATGCTTTTTGCAATTCAGCATATTGCCTCTAAAGTGTGGATACATGAAGAGAGATAAGGAAAAATTAATATTCGGAATTAAAAAATTAAAAAATACCAAGTTGTTAGTTATGGGGCATTTTAAGAGAAGTCCTCAATGTGCTGTATCCACAGAAATACAAAAAGCTTGCAAAACATGGAAAATCAGGAAATGAAGAAACCGAGTACTCAATCTGTCCTGAATACACACAGATAACCATGTTATTGAGTAGAAAGATGTCATTTTTACACATCCTTGAGTTGCAACTCCATATTCCTGATGTTCTATGAAACATCTCGAGGATTAGAGTGCTTAAGGGTAGCATAGTGACCAGTCCACCCTGCTGCCTCCGTGCAGCTTGTGTGCTTATTAGTGTTACAATGGTTATACCCTTCCCAGGCAGCAGAGGAGTATTATGGGAAATTATGTCTTAGGCCATTTGGGTCCCTACAGAGCATTTTACAATATGATAAAAATATTTATTGGGAAAAAAAAAGAATGTAATCAGTGCTGTTACTGCCCTACAGAAATCTGTTCCTTTCAGCTAATCCAACACCACTACACCTCTTCAGAGGAGGTGAATGCTTCCCATGATATTTAGATGGGGAAACTGAGAAATTCTGCACTTTCTCGGAGTGCAGGAATGAGTGGGTCTGCTGGGTGAGCACCAGATCTGGGATTCCTGAGCTTCCAGGTATCTTCTCTGTCCAGGGGACTTTTGCGCCCCAGGGGCAAAATGTTTGTACAAATGTGGGTGAAATCCAAGGGTAATCACAAGAAGGTGAATGGGTGAGGTACCCTGGCTCCTGTTGTCACCACAGATGATGTATGGGGCCAGTCAGCTCATTCAGCTAAACATGTGTAAAGGAAAAAGTCTGTACTTTTCACACTTCATTCCTTATGTCTGTATTCACAGAGCTTCTGATGATTGTTTCTTTCCCAAATACATGGCTTTGAAATCAATAGTTTGATTTTTTTTTTTTTAACTATTATGTCCATCTGTATAGTCTTACTACCAATATATTCTTTATTGTTTTGGATATTTTGCATATTTCACGTGAAGCAGTGAACAAACACAACCATGTCAGCCTTGCAGCACAGTCCTATGGCCTGTGCTCTAGTGACTTCTGTCCAGTCTTTATACTGGAGAACACATATCCTGGCACCATGGGCAAAACCAAGGCATTTTAAACCTAAGTAATCTGCTCAAGAGAGCAATAGTGCACAATATGGTGTATTAAAAACATACCCTGCATACTAAAAATAAATTGATATGGTGCCATGGAGGAAATTATTAGTTAAATTAGAGATGATGTTGATTAGTCAGAGAATTGAGGAACTGCCAGCCTGTGACAGTAAGTGTGACATGAGCAATTTTACACTAGGAAACAACAGCTTATTTTTCGTGTGTGTTCCTTTAGGAGCAGCAGAGACATTTTTGTCATGAATGCAGCCTAAAAGAAGTAGACCATCTCTACACCTGTCCTGTCTCTCTCAGCACTGACATATCTGATGTTTCTTAGAAATGAGCCATCTCACAGAACTGAAGCCACACTGGCTACATGGACCGCGTACCTTCCTGGGATTCTCCTGTGGTTTGGGAAGGCTCAGAGCCCTCCTCTGTGTGTGGCAATCCATAACACGGCCCCACTGGGTTTTCTCCAAGTAAGAGAAATTCATCAAAGCACATCTTAAATTACTTATTATGGCATCATCATGGGCTAAAATGAGATCCCACATCAGGAAAGAAGCTGTAAGGGATGGGAAGGCGTGGGAACTGAAAGATGACACATGGTAAGAGATGCCATGTGCCTAAAGAGAGGCTCTGCTATTTCAGTTTTCAAGGCCTAGCCTGCTTGGTGCACCCTAAGAAGCATCCTGAAGAGCTTGCTGAGGGTGTGTGCAAACCAACTGGGGGAATCACAGGGAACACCAGAACAGCAGCTGACACAGCAATGTGACTGAGATGCATTGCAACTCCACTCGACTCTGTGGATACATACAAATCCAACCGTAGCTGCCAAATGATTACAGGCTTGTTTTTTCAAAGAAGCTGGATGTCCAAATGCTGCTTAATTTCTATTAGTTTAGGGGCCTTACTTCCTTAGATTCTTGACAATTCCTCACTAGACTTGGTCAGTAGTTCTATGGGAGCAGCACAAGGCATCCTCTACCAGTTACAGGAAGGCTTCCAGCCTGCCAGTCTGATATAGGCTCAGATTTGGTTTTCTCTTTGTCATTTCAAAAATGAAGTTACATAAAAAAAAACCAACCAACTAAACTAGCACACCCACTGGCAGAGAGAAGTGCTAAAAAGCATCCAAGGCAATTTTGTTGTACTCCGTACTTGTTCTTGGGAAATTCATACTCTTTCAGTAGACTTCAAGATCTCCTATCCAAAGCCTCATAATAAATGTCACCAACTCCACATAAAAGCCAGTGAAAACAAAGGTCTTGATTAGAAAAAGAATCATATAAGGCACAGTGTGCAACACTTCCAGTGTCTTAGCTGTTACCTTTCCATTACTGCTCAAATTCATGAAGGTGCTATGCTGTCTGCATCTTATAGGTCAAGTAGAAAAATGTTTCTTGTGACAAAGGAGAGACAGATGCATTTTCCATTTTTTTATTTCAGGGCACACTCGAAGACTTCCTTAATTATTCTACACTTTCTACTGCTTTAGCTCATTCCTGATCTGGTATGTTATTTCAGCAGAGGACTCCAGAGCAGGGGGACCCCAGCCGAGTTTTCCAGCACCTGTGGAACAGGCTGATGCTGCCACCTTGGGGAGGAATTTCTCCACATACTTTGAGGAGCCTAAGCAAGTGTCTCATAAACCAGTTTGATTTTTTTTTTCCTGTCATAACCTCCCAGAAAGGCAACTTCTTAAAGTCCTCTGCTCGTGCTGTGGTGTCCCAGCTTGGCTTGTATTACATTCACCATAATACAGGAAAGAAATGCCTTTCTCCGTGATGAAGTTTGCTTAGCCAAGTTTTAGATCTCATTTAAGCAGTGCCTCATTTACACTGTTAATTTTACAGCCATCTTGCCAGCATAAAAGCCCTGTTCTGCATCCAGCTGGGAGAGCTGTATTTTGCATACAACAGTCCTCTGCTTGTGGAATTCTAGATGTCTTGGTAGTCTAAATCCCTGTCCGTGCGCAGCTTAAACTATCTCCTTGCCAGGCTGCTGGCTCAGCTGGATGCAACTGCTTGGACATCTACTGCCCTAGATGCCACGAGAGGCACTAGTGCCTGTAGGGACAGTTTGATGAAAGTACAGAGCTAGACTGTGACAATTTAACCAAAGTCAAGACTTCTAGGCAAATTAAAGGAAGCATCTGGATTTTATCATCACAGTACCCATATGAGGCTGACCCCTTTGCTCTCCAAGTGAGTCAGTCACCCTCCATCCAGTCATATTTGAGTTTGCATCCACCAGCAAATAAAGGAACCTTGCTATACATCTCATATATTAATATAGCTCGAGACACAAAGGCTGTGCACAGGATGAAGCCAGAAGGTTCTGCACAGTGCAGACTACCAGTAGTTGCCTCGGCTACATGTACTGCAGAGGAAAAGATTCAATGTCTCACCTCTCACCAGAACAGGCAGGCTTGAGAGCAAGAGGCTGTCTGAAAACAACTAACTTGTCTATGTGCTCTCTTTTAAGAGCAGCAACAAAATTATTCCACAGCCATGAAATGCAAGTGATGAACTCGGCTCATGATGAGCGATGTGAATTTACACCAGGAGGCTGTGAAGGCAGCAGTAGTTCCTACCTTATGCCAAAGCGTTTGCTGTGCCTGTGGCATCACAGAGGGAGATTGCAGGCTTCTGCAGGAGCTGAAGTCTCACCTCGCTGCTGTGGCAGTGGCTGTGGGCAGGAACAGCCCTGGTACTGCACTAAACCAGTATTTACAGAGCTAGGTTTTGGACAATGTCCCCAGCAGGACTGGGCTCAGGAAAGCACCTTCCTCTTTTCCTCCCGCAACGGACAGCCTACGTATCATGTTCTTTTTCACCCTGTGAGGATGTATATCTATCTTAATACCCTGCAGTAAACACGTGCCTCCACCACCTGAGACCTACAGTCAGAGAGCTGGCTTATCTAAACCTTTCCCTGCAAACAGACAAGGGTGGCTCCCTCCACTCTTTCCATTCTGTTACTACAATCTGGTCATAAACCCCACAAATTTGTGTTTGTTTTCCACCAAGACAGAGGAGTGCAAACCTGTTACTTTCCCACTTGCAGGAAATTGTCTAAAAAGGAAGCGGTAGGTCAGTCTTTTTATCCCTGGTTTTAAAGCTACTGTAGCAGGGCAAAGAATTAGACTTGCAAGAGAAACGTATCAAAGCCAACGGGTAACGCATGACTGGCAGTGGTGCAAGGCTTCAGCTTTCTGTCGAATTTCTTTCACAAATCATTTCTGCATTTTAATCCCCGATTATTTTAATCCATCTTTGTTAGGCAAAGAGTTTTACATCTGCATATAGTTTACACTGTGCTTTGAAACAACTGAAATTATTAATTCATTGCAATAATATGAGAACGGGCATATGCTCTTCACATGCAGATGTGAACACACACCGAAAAACAAGCGACACAAAACGATCCCAGTACCTCCACTATCACTCTCCCATTTAACTGCTGGTGGAACAGAAGCAGCTTTCAAAAACATCAGCTTTGTACAATCACCAAAGCAACTGCCAAACCCCGATCTGCAGCCGAGTGGCAAAGATTCAACGATGAGAACTATTGAACAAACACATCCAATTGAACGAGGATGTGCCAGTAACAGATTAACCAGGTGAATGTGTACGCAACAGTCTCCGCATGGTACGTTGCTGCTGCCAGGGCAAAGTTCATACATGAACTTCTTTTTACACTTCCCATGGTTTATGTATGGAGTCTGAAGCAAAAGGAATTTAGGGGAAAATAAGGTAAGTGACACGACGTGAAAATAAGTATTCAAGGCTAGACTGCTTATGGGGCAGGGGGGAGGGCAAATCCTATCGATCAGGATTTAAAATAGGAACGCACAAATGCATGTCCACGTCGTATTATTATGCTACAGCAAACTAATATAATGTAAATCTAGACTGATAACTGACTGATGACAATCTTTTCAATACCTTCTTTAAAAGGTATTCTTACAAAAGAAAAAAGAATAAAAAACAACAACAAAAAACCAAAAACCTATTGAAAACCCCACATGAAAGCTTGAATTGCACATGCAAGAATCTCAATTAACTACAGGAAATTCCATTCTAAAAGAATCCACAAATTCTTCAGAAGTATCTAAACACAGAATCTTAAAAAAAAAAATTAAAAAATAAAATATTTTTGAATGTCAGATCTCATGGATAACTTCAAATCAGCTACATATTTGACAATATGATTTTCTATTGGAACCACCTCAGAATTTATTTAATCAGCCACTATTCCTGTCAGTTGATCACTGATACTTGATTACAGAAAAGTACAGAGAATGAGAGGGCTTATTTATAAACTATGATAGTAACTGGAAATGATACTCTGCACCCACCAGTCTGCTTTGCCTTCCCTCTGACCGTGCCATGTCAGAAGTTTGTACAGTGTATGTTACGAATGTCCCAGTCTCATACAGGGTTAGAACCTGCAGCAGTCACTATTTCAACTCTTCTTTTTTTCATTATCTGTAGCAAAACGCACTTTCAGATTATTGTCTATTCTAACTTTAGTGGTAGCTCATGAAAGATGTATTCTAAGCTGTTTTCTGCTTTGAAAAAGTGCTCCTTGAAAAGCTACTTCTCCCTGACTATCCTTTTATTTTTTTTTTTTTCTTAAAACCAAGCAGATTTACTTCCTGAAACACGGTCACTTACCCGCAGCAGCACATACTTGTCATCATTCTCTTCTCTCTCCCCTAGCTCTCCTTGCATGCTCATGCTGTTTCCCACAGTTCTTTCCCCATCTCCTCCCTCCCCTCCCTCTACACTTCTCCTCGGCTTTATCTGCTTTACTTGTTCCTAAAAATCTTCACACATCTGATGCTCTTGCAGCCCTTTGGTTTCTGGCAGTGCAGAACACAGCCTGCCAGGTTACTCTTGCACTTGTCACATCGTCCAGCGGGGTCCTGCTATTTTCAAGCAGCAGACTGGGAAGGACAGCAAAGATCTGCCCTTGGATCAGAGAGAGATCTATGTGCTGTACTGAATGTCAGGTTACACCACACACTCAAAATGTTTCAGGCAGGGAAAGCCACTCAAAAGATACTGAATTTTGCAGCTTTTTCTCTGGGCTTTTTTCCATATCAGAAACAGCTCATGTTATTTGCTCTCCCCTTAGGGACAGGTTTGCGGATAAAAGCTCGGACAATGACAGCCAGCAGTGAGATGACCATCAACCTTGTCGTCTTTGGAAGAACTCAGACTGGCAAAAGTGCTGTTGGGAACAGCCTGCTGGGCAGCTCAGACTTCGAGAGCCGTGGCTGCCCGAGCTCTGTGACAAGGCGCTGCAGCCTCGGGCGCAGCCGCCGCCTTTCGGGGCTCCTCCGGAGAAACGGCTGCGAGTTGCCTCTCCGGCTTCAAGTACTTGACACTCCAAGCTACCCCCACAGCTGTCTGAGCAGAGGGCAAGTGAGAGACACCGTGAGATCAGGGCTGGCACAGCACTTTGGGAAGGATGGCCTGCATCTAGCCCTCCTGGTCCTGAGGGCTGACTTGCCTCCGTGTCTGGATGAAAGCGATCACACAGTTCAGCTCATCCAGGTAACAAAGAACTACAGATCTCTGTCCCAAAAGCAACACTTTTGTCTTCAGGTGACAATAGTGATGGAAGAGTTGACAGATACTGTGGTATCTGTTCAAGAGAAAATAAAGAAAATTACCATAAACTTCCTCCAGCTAAGGCAAAGTTCTAGCGTAACTGACTCCAAGCAAACATTTTGAAGCTCTTGGGGGAAGTTACTTTTTCCTGGTAGACAAGATACGTAGGGAGGGACACTGAGAAAGAATGGCTTTCTGTCCAGATGGAGGTTTTGCATTACCATGCACACAGATCTTTGCATGAAAAGGGGGGGAAGGTCAGAAAGCAGACATTGCTCAGTTTAGCAGATAACCCAGGTTTGTACAATTTACAAAGGGTTTCAGATGCACATTACACCTTGCATCTGACTAATGTTAGTGAACTTCCTGAAAACTTTAGGACTGGAAGGGACTTCCCGGTCCAAGTCTTAGCACCTGCTGCAACTGATTATCTAAACATATGAGAGATATGTAGATTAAAATATACCAATATATAAACATGAAAATAACTTATAAAATGTGCTTGATTTGCTCTCCAGTTCTGATTACTCTGGTGGTAGCCTACTCACTTTTCTAGTAGTTTGGGAGCTGGTTCCAACTTCAGCACACTCTTACTGTCAGTTTATGTATAATTAACTCTCAGTGTTACCCTTTTTCTTTATACTGATCTCCACCTCTCTATACTTCATGGTATTTCACAGAAAGCACTATTTACTCAAAATATTTTTTACACTAAGCCAACTAAACATGATCATGCTTCGAGTTTGAGACTGGTTTGGATCAAGTCCATATGGGCATTACAAGCATGAGATGCCACCAGGCTTTTTCTCTTGAAAAAGATATGTAAAAGCCCTACTGGAAAGGAAATAAAGCATAGTTAAAAATAATAAGAAAGCAACACCTATTTTTCTGCTTCATGATTAGTACTGGCTCTCAGCTTATACTGGCTGTTTTGTTATTTTCCCTTTAAGAGGCCAGATGTTGTGATTTCATCAGCCACAAACAAATAGGGTAGGAGAAGTCCCTGGGTGCCAGGGATACGAACAGAACAGTTACATTTCAGTATGACACTCCAAGAAGGCATTCGCCTGAAGACTGTCTTTACCAATCAGTTTTCACAATGATCCTCTGACAATTAGGAATGGCATACAGCACATTAGGAGATTACTGCCATTTAAACCTTCGTAGATTTTTTTATTTGAGTAACACAGTCTAATGAATTGAGAGAATGGCAAATTATTTATTTCAGAACTCACATTAGCACTGACTTGGAGTCCTCGGCAAATCAGGGCACTATCCTCTCTCGCCATAGTTAATAAACCAACACTTCCTTAGACATGTTATGCCAAAATTTTGTTAAGATTTATTCTTTTTTCATCCCTAGCTTATTCTTTTTTTCATCCAAGAACAGATTAATAACTATCAACAGCCCAGGTTTTTCTAACTCCATGCTTATCTTGGGAGTAGAAAGACATCCTTTAAAGTAGCTTTATACATCCTGGTATTTAGATTGTAACCAAAGGGGACTTGATTTCCAGTGTAGGCTTCTTGTCACACACAGGAATTAGCATGATTGAACAAAAGTTGCAATTTCATTTACATCTGTAAATAAAAGACAAACCTCTTATTCATATTACAATTTTCTGTACTCACTGACAAAAGTAGCTCATTTTCTCTATTCCCCTCCACCAGATGAGCCACAGCAGTTAAAGACAAACTCTCTGGCCCATCACTTAGGTTGATGCACTGGATTTGTTTTCCCTGGACTGCTGAGAGTGGTTCTGTTTTAAGGGATACAGCAGGAATTGAAGTTGGTGTTACACAGAAATTCATAATTTAGTTTTTCAACACAAGGTGTGTTAAAAAAAAATTCAAAGTGCTATAAAAAGAGTAGAAACACAGACATGTTTAAACTACTGATGTAAACTAGTCTGTGACGTAGCTAAACAGCCATTTTTCCTCATTTACATTGACACTTATTAACTGGAGAAATTCTATTAACATCTCTAGTGAGATAACAGAACTGCTAGTACTGCATGACCAACTATTTCCACTGAAAGTGGATGTCAGTGTCTGGGGAACGTGGAAAAGCCCAGAATTTTCAGCAACTCAAGATAGCATGAACTGGATTACTGCCAAGAAAAGAACATAACTGGTCTGGTAATGCATAAGTATATGAGGTGGGAGTGGGGAAAAGGAACAAGAAAAGATAACCATTTAAAATTTGGTTTTCATTACAGGAACTTCTGGGTCCCACATGGAAGGATTTCACTGCAGTTGTTCTTACTCATGCTGACAAGGCAGAGGAGGCTGGATTCAGTGAAGAAGAATACTTGCGTAGTGCCTCAAGCACCCTGTTGTCACTTTTCTGCTCAGTACAGCATAAATACATTTTCCTCGACAACCATAAGAGCACAATTAAAGAGGAAAGAGCTATAATCTTAAGAAAGCTCTTGAATTTTGTAAGACAAAATGATTACCAAGTGCTTCTACCTCAAACCAGCAAGGAATAAAATCTGCTTTCAGGTGCTCGTTTGTCTATTTTCTATAGTAGGTAACATTTAATAGAAATAAAGGACTAGAAGCTGTCATCTTGAAAATTCCACATCCATACCACACACAGCTTTGAACACAGCTGGGAATCTCTTTAGATTATCAAACTACTTGCCTTTCACAGACTACCTCACACTACTACATCCAGAATCCTAGCTTCAACCACAACATCAGGACAAAGCTGTATCACACTCCTCATATGCATGTAGTCACAAAAGAGATTTTATGCTGCTATACTAGATTGTATATTGCAGTTCATACAGAAGACAGAGCTGAAAAAAGAAAGTGAAAAAAACCCAAACCATGAGTTCAGACTGTAAGGGAACCTCTTAGCTCAATTCTTCAGGTTTTCACAAGTACGTCCCAGTTCCAAAGGTTGTAAAGAGGTTCCCAGTAATAAAAGCTAACATTTATCTACTTTAAAAGTATTTCCTTACCTTGATTCTGGATCTCAGAACTGAGATTTTGAACTTCAATAATTTTGTTTAGCAAGACATTATAGGATATGTAGTTTACAAGGCAGATAAAATATCTCCCACGTGCTCAACGCTATCCGGCACATTTGAATTACTATTGCTTATTCCCAGACGCATGAAAAAATTAACAGTTCATAGGCACATACAAAAAATTCAAAAAAGAAATATATTCATCTCTTCTTTTGCATCTGTTTCTTTTGTTTTTATATCATTGTCATTTTGTTTTCTCTCTCAGTTTACTGGATGAAGTTCAAAGCCTGCAAAATTCAGAGTGGCTAAGTTATTTTTATTTTAGTGATTAAAAAAAGGCACTTACTGTTTCATTGGTTAGACAGTAACCAGTTAAATATTATATGCCAAAATATTTGAAGTATTTCTAAATAGTTATTTACAAAGTTGGTTGCAAATTGATCTAAAATAGGTATCTTCAGATTATTAAAAGGCAGGAATTAAAAGTAGTAATTTAAGGCTATTAGCATAGCAACCATAACTACTTGTTATATTAGTACAACAAGTATATACTTGTTATATTAGTATGGGATAATTCTAATTGTATAAACTGAAGAAGCTGCTTCTGTTAAAACCCAACCATCTTTGGTATAATATATTGCACAAAAATACATCAAAACAAAAAAAATCAATTATTTTCATATCTTTGTGAGAATTGGAAATGGTTATTTTTTTGGGAGTATATGACTAGCTCTTGCAATCTATCTGCTATTATTCTTAGCACTGTCTCATCTGAAAGGAAATAGCTACAGTGGACTAGATAAAGAACCATTTTAGCAAAGTGACAGCTTTGATCTTATTAGAACAGCTTAACTGTGGGACAGGGAATTATGTCCATTTGTACATCTCAAGGCATGGAACAGGTTGCCCAGGGAAGCTGTGGATGCTCCATCACAGGGTGTGTTCAAGACCAGGTTGGATGGGCCTTTGTGCAACCTGGTCCACTGTCCCAGCCATGGTAGGGGGTTGAAACTAGATGATCTTGAAGGTCCTTTCCAACTCCAACCATTCTATGATTCCATAAAGAGTCACAGTTTTATCTTCCCATTACAATTGTCTGCAGACTACTGAGATAACACAGAGAAGAACGAAGTTGCAGCAGCTTATATCTGAAAACTGCTTGGAAGAAAAACTATTGGAAGGTGACTAGATGAATGAACACAGTTGTGGTCTTCACTGACCAACTGCTGGTCCTGCACCTCTTGAAGAGCAGTGAGCACACAAGGAGCATGGCAGAAATTTTTCCTTATTGAGATGCTCTTGCTCCATGTATCCTCTAAACCTTTTAGCTGTCCAGAAAATATGTTTGCCTGCCTGTAGTTCTACCTTTAACAAGCCTTGGCAATTAACTCTTGAGCACTGAGTGGCTAATAACTGTTGACAACACTTAACCTCAAGGACAGTAAACATGGTGAATGAGTGAACTGTGAAAGTGTTGGAGGCAGAACATGTTCTGTACTTTTAGAAGAGGAGTCAAACAAAAGAGGTATTAGCCATGCATTTAGAGGGGTAATGTATTCATGTTTGTTTTTATTGTGCTCGCATTACTTTCCATTTTGACATCTGGAAGAGCTTCCAATAATCATTTATTTAATTCCACTGTTTGCCATGGTCTGTGCCCTGCAGACCCCTTTCCCTTTCACTTCAAACGGAACTCCTTTGTATGTAGCAACACACTGGTCGTTGGTATGAAGGTCAGGTTGGATTTGCTCCCAGATCTTCTTCTTGGGATTAAGTTCCTTCTCGGGATCTCCTGTTTCAAAACAAAAAATAAATTAATAGCACACAACTCAGAAGGTAGAGCAAGAAACAGCTCTATGTATGTACACATCTGTGACAGCTCACACAGCATCACCGCACACACTCTTAAGGAAAAAAACCAAACCAAACAAACAATTACCTGTGATTCTCAAAATGAAGAATTTAATTGGAATTAGGGACTGTCTAAGAAATGTCTCCAGAGTCTCTCTCAAAATGCTGATCGTACAGGGGAAAAAAGGTTGCAGGTAAAAGACCATAAATACTGTCAAAAGGAAGAAATCACACCATTGCTAGTTGTTGGTTTACAGAATTTACTAGAGACAAAAAGGATTCCTTGAGAATTAAGTAGACGCAGAAACACACTACTCACCAAGACACAGGATTGTTGGCATCTTAAGTTTAGGATTTACTAGTAATTGTTTTTAAAAAGTCATTAAGTGAAATTGGCAGGTGACCTGACAGTTGAGAAATATGGAACTTATATGAGAATAGTCCAAAGTTAAGATACTGACATGTAACTTTAGCTCCAAGTTTCAACACTGTTCTGCTATTTTTGATGACAAGCTCTGGTGCCTGAAGTCTCTCTAAGTCTCAGTTCCCCACTTCTATGTGTACAGCATGATATGCTACCTATGCCCTAAAGGTATCCATGGTCTACATCAGCAAATCTCACTATTTAAGGATCTCTAATGACCACTAAATGCAGGATTCTTCTACTAGTGTTTTGAAAGACTTAACAAATTACATAGACTAGTGAAGCATTTCAGAGTCATATTTTTCCTATTTTTAACTAGGCACAAAATGCAAAGTATACAAACAAAACAAGTAAGCTAATTAAGCTCTCTTTCTGTAAAGATACTGAATAAACTGCTGCCTAGTGACATAATCCAGATAAAGCAAGACAACTGATTTGCTGCACAATTATTTTGTGTGCAAAGGTCAAGTAAATTTAATCTCTTAATTCTAATACAATGCAGATTCGCTGTCAGGAAAAAGATTTCATTTAAAAAGTTATTTAATAATCATGCTGTTGGATGCTCTTGACCTCTTGCATGTAACACAAGCAGGACAAATAAAACAAGCCACAAGACTTTAAAAATAATAATTAGAGCACATTTAAATGCTGAAAGGGGGCCCGTGCTGTTTCTTTGTTGATAAATTACATACATATTTTTACTTGCTTGGATTGCCACATTGGTACCCTTCCACCCAAATTAAGTTCCAGAACAAGCAAGAATCAGAAAATGAATCCTAGTAAACATACCCTCCCAGCAACTCTCTCAGAGGACCCAGAAGTTCCTAAACAAAGAGTTCTCCAAATGAGTACAATGTCAAGTACTTTCATTTTCCACTACTCAGTGTCCCCAGAAGTTCAGGAAGAAAACCTATAAGGTTACAGGGATTTTAATGCACGTTTCCAGTAGATAGTTGACATTCATTACTTCTTGGTGTATCCCCGGCTGGCTGACCATCAGGCAGCTAAATGAACTACTCTCATGCCAGCCTGCCTTACTGGATTTCTACATTAAATATTTTCAATCATTCAAATCTACTTACATTCTCAGTGCTTACATAAACAAGTTACTCAGTCCTGTAGAAAGGTCTAACTTCTGTAGGTTCTGTAACTGTGCAAGAGCAGCAGACCAGGCCAGATTTCATGGCTAGCTTTGCCAGAGCAAGATTCAATAATGCAGTCGAATTATTTCATACAGTGCACTTAATATTTAGAAGAAAAATCAGTAATACCATTAATAAATTAAATATTTAGAGTTAATTGTGCACTTCCACAGAAATGAAAACCCTGCTCAATGCTCAAGTTCATGAACAAAGACAGACTTGGATTTAGACCAAAGTGAATGCATATGAACTAATAAAATTGTTAAATAGAATGTTGAATGATCCATTGTGCATTTCCTTCCCCCTCCTCAAATATAAAAAGCAAGTAAATTTTTTCATTAAGAGAAAACCCTGCCTTTTATTATAAAAAACACGCCTTGGATGTTATTAAGTTTCTTTGGAATCCTGCATCACCCTCCCTTGGGATCTGTGGTGAGCTCATATTAGATTAGTATAGGCACTGGTTTTAAATACTACCAGAGCTTTAGGCTATGCATTTTCCTATGACTTTTCTTCATTCCATTCCTTCATCCCAGAAAATATTCTTTAGAAGGATTTCTATAAATAAAATAAATTTAAACTTCTAATGGTTTCATGAGCTTCCCACTCTCTTTACATATAAAAACCCAACTAAATAAGAGGTCCCAAATTTTGCTCAGCATGTCATTCAGTCTAGCAGTTTAACTATCACAAAAGAAATTCTCATAAGAAACCTGTCCCCTTTGCAATAGCTCAGCAACTATTGAATTAATCTATTTCAGTGCAAGAAGGGGCAAAAAGATGCAGTGATGTTGTGACTTGATGGGAAAAAAAAAGTTAATACCACTTAGCCCACTGTCCCTCATAACGATGCAACCAAAGGAAAACATCCCTAAGAAAGAAACCTGTAAAATACAGACTAACCACTGAACTCCAGGTGTAGCACTTGCTTGTTTTCCAAGAGATAGTTATTTACTAAACTGCCAGGGATTCTTAGACCACAGTGATAATTTAATTATTTAACTTAAATAACAGATTTGTGGTCCCAGGGGCAATTTTGCATTGAAGAGTTTTGTCAAACCATCAGTTACACTACTGATAGAGAAGATTTCACACTGTCTTATGGCAATTACTGTGCAGAATGGTATTTAGAGACATGCAATAGAATAATTTTTCTATAGCTTATAAATTATACCTTTTCCACTGATAGAAATTTCATCAAGTTCTTAATACAAGAAAAGCCCAACAGATCTTGAAGATTTAGATTTTGAAGCATAAAACGGTGTTAAAACTCCCCTAAGGGCAATAATATCTAACAAACAAAAAAACCCCACTCATCCAGACGACAGCATTCCTTATCAAATCACTCTTCCACAACACTCAAGATCATTCTAGGAAAACTCTCCAATTTCTGCAGAAAAAAATTCAATTGGTTTGAAACAAGAGACCACTTATTTACTTTGACTAAAATGACCAAGAAAAATTAGCCTGTATCTCATGAGTATTTTGTATGGTGGAGGAAAAGAAGGCTTAAAAATAATTTGCTTCCAAGCTGCCTGATAGGCAGCTGTATGTGTTTTAGACTTGCTTTGTTGCTGCTGCTTCTGTTGCTTCATAGGCTTTCATATTTCAAACTAAAATAAGACCAGCTGTCCCTTCTATTTTAGTTTCAAGGACTCAAGCTGAATCTCTAGGATTTAAAATTACTTTTAAAAAACCCAAAACAAACAAACAAAACCAAACCAAAGCAAACAAACAAAAAACATCAAACTCACAGAATGTAAATTGTTACAATTAAGCACTGAAATTGAGTGACATCTGAGATTGCAAGGATTCTAACCTGCAGAGAACAGTGTCAGGGAAGTGCCAGATTGCCTTTGAGGAGGCAGCAGCTACAAAACATGTGAGATTTTAACATGAAAAAGGTGAGGATAACATACAGATGTACAACCCCAGTAAGAACTGAGAAACAGTTTTCCAGTCTCCCAGTGAATTCCCCCCCCCCCCCGCCTTGGGAATAAGAACAAAAAAAAAAAAAGAAAAGAAAAAGAACAAACCAAAATGCAACAACAAAACAAACAAGCTAACCACAAAAAAAGCCCTCAAAGAAAACCAAGCAGCTGTTTAAAAAGGAGAACAAGAGAAAAACCCTAAACAAATCTAAACAAGAAAAAGGAATTGGGCAGAGGGGGGAAGAGGGAGGGAACCAAACCCACCAAAAGTTGTTAATCACTTGGACAAGAAGTGACAACAATCTTAGTTTCTTTTAGCTAAAAAGAAATTAAAAAAAAAACTCTAAAGCAAATCAAAGCCTATCAATGAACAGTATTCAGATCTGAAGTTTAGAAAGGCAATAAGACAAGTACACAATAAGTTAAATTACAGAAGCAGATGTGAGGATGATTTTTAAGTCTCCATCCATCAATGCTCTATTTCTTGCTTCTTCCTACTCCAAGATAATAAAAATGACAAGTCTTAATATTCTTTGAAGTAAGTTTGATGTAATGATACATCACTCTGCTTTGCATTATCAAGCACTAAGGTGTGTTTTCAAAGTCAATAATTAGCTTTATTCTCATACCTACCGAATTTTCTAAGCAGCTATTTATGAAACTTAGGAAACTGCTGCCCTATTTCAGACTAAAACCTATAGCCATGGATAGACACTTTTCACAGGGGCTGTGAATGCCTTCATGTGGCACTTATCAGAACTCCATGCCCTTACCTCACAGTCAGAAGGAAATTGATGTAAAACCTTGTATTCACAGGCTGTAGGTCATAACTTTAGAACTAGTACAACTTTTACACCACCTTTAGCTTCTTCTGTGCCTTTTAAAAGTCAAAAAGTCAGCAGAATATCTGTGTACCTTAACATCTGGGAGTAATTTTGAAACAAATGTTCCTCTAACTGATTTGCTCTAGGAAAAGCTTTTTGCAACTCAAGAAAAAGTTGAAGAGCTTAATTATTTTGATAAGACTTCTCATTAGTCACATGCCAGAATAAATATGCTAACAGAGAACAGCATTACTACCAGCTCACACATTATTTTCAAATGCCAGGTATGCAAAGCTACTTAAGATACAAGTATGGAGTAAGGTTATGTCTTGGACAAAAACCAAACAAAAAGACCCTCCACCCCTCAAAAAAATCCCATGCCCAGGCTGACTTGTACATCATTTTGCAGGGATTATGCTCTAGATGGGTTTACTCTGCAGCTTGATGCTATCTCTTGTAGATCCATTTTCACAGCAACAGAAAGTGGTATGACTGTATCCTTGTGTGCAGGAGAGGTCACACAGCCAACATTTTATCTATCTGTACTCATGGATGTGCAATAACTACTAGGAGTATTCCTACAATTTAGTCAATAAAAGGCTGAAGCCTTTCAGACTTCCATACAGCTTCCCAATTCTGCATCTCAGCTAGAAAGCTTGGTATATTTTACTACAGAAAGCTAAAAATGAAAAAACAATACTGCAAGACTGATTTCCTACTTAAACACAGTATTATTTTAAAGCATTTTCAGTCAGAGAATTAAATCACAGCAAGCTGACCTTTCCTCCTGTTTCAAAACCACCTAGATAGACCATTACTTTCTTTACCATATTATTATTTCTCTGTATTTTCCAGTTTCTGGCAGGTGGTTTCATGTTTGCAATTCTTTATTTACACAACCTCAGCACACTCATAATTAGAAGCTTGAATATAACATATTCAGAAATTTTCAACAAAAAAAAAATGCAACCTACTTTAAAATACTATTCTATCTACTTTAAAATACTATTCTATCTACTTTAAAATACTATTCTATCTACTTTAAAATACTATTCTATCTACTTAAGCACCGAGGTCACCTTGGCATACCTGATTTCCTCTGATTTCCCAAATACCTACTTACCAGGAAAACCTTCAAAAGTGATTCTATCCCCAGGTACTGCCCCAGGTGGGGGAGAGAGAATTTCCACTTTTTCTGGGGAGCTGGCACACATCACCATAGCTTGAGATACTACTCCTCTCATCTTTGCAGGCTTCAAGTTACAGAGTAGTATTGCCATCCGATTCTGCATCTTGACAGAGGAAAAACAGAAGGATGTGAGTATTTAAATGCCACATGCTTACAAGGACTGTAAGTATGCCATTATAATCACAGAATTACAATTGAAGAGACTTTAAAAAAAGGATGAGGGGAGCATACACCAAGAGATGAACAATTTTAATGCCTGCACCCCAGTAACAAACAGCATTTAAACTACTTAAAAGTTGGTGAGTAAATAAAGGAGTAAATGAGAATCGTGACACTTACAGAAACACAAAATGTGCCATTCAGAAATCCCAAACACAAGCAACTCATTTCACACACATTCCACCTTTACTCGTACTAGATCACCACTCAATTTCTATTTAATAATAAAACAAACAACCTAGTTTTTCAGAAGTAGCTGTGAAAATCAACTGGGGAGTTCCCGACAGATAGGTTAGATTGGGCAGAAATTAAAGAAAAAAAAAAAAAAAAAAGAAAGAAACTTGACTCCCTTTCCCAATATGCAAAGCATCCTATCAGAAATACAGGGTGTTACTGAAAAGCAGCTGAAAGTGACACAGACAGACAGTAAGGGTGTGTTGCCTTCTGCATGTGTGTTATTATCCAGTGAAGCAAATTCTGGTTAAGAGCAAGAGGGCAAATCTCTACACTTAAATAAGGCAACAAACAGAAGCACATCTATGTCTACAGGGAACTGATAAGGCTCTGGTGTCTCAGGAGGCATTTGATACAGAAATGAGCTGAGAACAAGTAAAGGCAATACAAACATTGTCTCCTTGAAACAGTAACAATCTATGCTGGCCTTCCAAGAAGCCAATGTTTTTGTTTCAGAAATCCAGGAACTTTAAACTCTCAACTCAACTAGCAAGAAGCTTCCTTAGCTTCAGCAAAAATGTTATTTTCTATGGTTGGACACACAGATACTTCACGTGCAGAATAAAACACATTTTCTCAACTCAATGTCAGAATGAAGCATGAGGGGAGAAAGCAAGCAAGCAAAGAAAGTAAAATGAGGAAAAGCTAGTCCAGAAGTTTACCATTCAGAAAAAACAAGACCTTACTCTCGAAGCACAAGTGTTAAATAGCTCTTTTTCTTAGGTAACCCATGTAGTTACCTGTATAACTGACTATCAACTAACTATTCCTCTAGAGCTCAAAATCAGATCCCATGACAGACTGCATGGCTAATGAATACCAGTTAAAACCAACACACTGATTCCTTTAAAACCAGAGTGAGTCACAATGACAACAGCAGCAAAAAATCTATTACATGCTTGTCTGGATCCTAAGCAGTTACAAGGTAGGTTATAGATATTTCTACTTGTTTCATATCTGAAAATAAACACAGTAATATAGCCTTGAAACATAATGCTACAAAAGCAGAGGAAAATAAAAAGGTTTTCCTTTACTAAAACTGTTTTATGTTACACTGAATCCGTCAACTAGTTTACAGTCATGCTGTAGTCTGTAAATAACTTTGTCAATACCTGGTCCAGAGGAACATGTTTCACTAAACCACTGACAACAGTCCTTGGGCTTGCTTCACCAACATCCACTTGCTCAACATACAGAGTGTCTGCATCTGGATGCTTTTCAGCAGTAACAATGCAGCCAACACGAAGATCCAGGCGAGAAACATCTACAGGTTTTGCATCACTACTTCCAGCAGCTGGCTGTTGTTTCTTCTCCTTCTTTTCACCTATTAAAGAAAGTTCAGTTTGTAAAATAATTCCTAAGAAGTATAAATAACATATATAACTATTGCAAGGGAAAAGCAAGCTTCAGTCTCAGAAATCAATGCAAATCCAGTGTAAAACACAAAGAGTAAAAGTTTAGCACCTCTATTAATAGTTTCCAGTGGAGATTCAGCACACACACTGCAATTTAGACTGTTACTACAAGTAATTACCACCTTAAGACAGAGGTATTGGCATAGCTCTTCACAAATACTTTATTTCATATATGATGAATAAAAAGCTCTAGTATTTATGATTGTATCTTAATCCAGTTACAATTAGATTAATAAAACCGGTCATATATACAAGAATTGAAGATAAACTGAAAGAAGACCATCAAAATAGTTAATATTTAATACCTAAGTGTCCTGGGACAGAACCACAGGCCAGCCATGGGCTGCAGGCTGTTAGCAGCTTGGAGTCAGCCAGGACAGCTGACCCAGGTTGACTACAGGCACATCCCAGACCCGGAGCCTCACGCTCGGGATAAAGAGGGAGGTTTAGCTGAGGGTAGAAGGGGCAGAGCAACTGCTGTGGTTTAGCCCCAGATACAGACTAAGTGTACAGACTAAGATCATTTCAAAGGCCTGCTATCTTTATCCCTGGTATCATTCCTCACTGCTTTCCACCCCATGACATTTCTCTACAGTAGTCTGGAGCCAAAAAATCAGCTTCTAGCACCCAATTTATTTCACTTGGGAGAACTGAAGTCTGTCACCAAATAAGGAAAAAGGAACACAGCAGAGCAGGTCTGTACACAGCGTATCTAGAGAGGCACAGCAAACATCCATTCCAACGCCGCAGGGTAAGGAGAGCTCTGGCCAGCATCAGAGTCAGCCCTGAATCAACATCCAGAGAAACCTCACAGCTGAAGTTTGCAAGGAGTGGAATAAAGAATATGTGAATAACTAAAGAGAAACCAGATGAGACAGATGACAGAAAACAAAGGGATTTGAGATATTCCATAATCTCAACTGCAAGACTAAAAAAGAAATGTTACCTATTGGTTACTTTGTCAAATACTGTACCTACAATAGATGTTGAACTCCACAGAAAGTTTGAGGCTACTCTGTAATGTTCATGTCATATTTCACCTTTTTCCAAATACAAGCACTGGAAGGAAAAAGTGAAACAGACTGCTTTCCAAATCTGAGCTACTTATACAAGATGAGGGAAACACAAGCACTTGCATAAATTAAATGCCTTCATTTTTTATCACAGCTAAGAAAACAGAAGTACCTTTTTTTTCTATTTTTTCCTTCTTTTTCTTTTCTTCATCTTCACCTTTCATTTGATCTTTGGAACCCGGAGACGATGCAGCTGCTGTAGGTTGTGGAACACTGTCTGAAAATGAAGCTGTAGAAACGGTCGTACCAGGAGGAACTGCGATCTGTTTTACTAAGATCAAAACCACAAAATTAGAAAGGGTGCCATGAACACTATGACATTTTAGCTTACAAACAGAAATAATATGTAGAGAGAACTGAAGATTTTGCATAAAATGCCTAAAACACAACTGCTGAGGAGTGAAGCACACTACAAACCACATTTTAGAAGTCACTGTACAACTGACTACTCTGACCAGTTAACAAGGTCATTTTTTAAAGGTAAGAAAGTGCTAAAACCAGGAAAACATATAAACAAATGCCACCACTTTTTGTAGTTTATTTCAATATATAGTTATATTTTCTACTAACTTCTTATTTCTCCTTTGTGTTTGTCTAGCTTCAGTTTCTAGCTATTAGCTCTTGTCATATGGTTTGGTTAATACATGAAAGGACTTTATTCATGCTCCAAGGAGCAAAAGAATTATCTGCATTTATAAAATGTTAGTCTTTTTGTAAGACAAAACGTGTTGTTTTACCAGTGAAACATTGAGCAGAGTTGAATGCTGGCTTCCCACTACACTGGATACTATCTCACCCAGTTTACAACACTGACAGCAGGGGTAACAGCAGTAACAGCTGCTCAATGCAGAAGCAACATTTTTTGGAAATAATTTTAAAGACAACATGCTGGATTTGAAATACTTCAGTTTTGGGGTTTTTTTCTCCTTTTTAATATGAATTATACAATGATAGTGTGAGCTGAACAGAGCTACATGGAATATGAAAGAGGAAAAGCAGTGTACTGAAGGGCTGGACTTACTAAAGCATGAAATCAACAATTCAAAACACATTGTTTCTAATTTTACATTACCACAGATTTTCTAAGAAGTCCCTGCCCATCTGTACTTTGAACTACGGCTTGATTTTCCACATGGATCTTTCAGTCATGCTAGGTTAAATACTCAGAGTATCTAGAAGTGTTAGATATTCATCAGTTTCAAAGTTGTTATAAGGGGTCATTGTCACCAGTCACATTCGGGGCTTATTACGAAAGGCACTCTATAAAACAAAAAGAATCAGTTCCATGTCTAAAATGTGGCATATGCACCCCTTAGGCCTGCAGCTCACTAAAATGCTGGAATTAAGGAACTTGTCATAGACAGGGAACCTAGGAAAATCCAGACTTTGTAAGAAATGCTAGAGAGTCACATGCAGAAAGGTACAAATCAGGAAAAATTAAAAAAGTTTTGAGCATATTTTGTGCTGACTAGATCCATGTTGTAAGAGGATAGGACTTTTTTTCCCCCACCTCCATTTCGAATTTCTGCCTGAATCAGCTCCTGTTTCAGCCCTTCAATTTCTTTCTTCAGCTTAGCATTTTCCACACGGAGCTTCTTCTCTTCTCGGAGAGATGCCTGCAAGACTAGAGTTGATAACTACATTAAAAATGAGGTTTCAATAATCAGCATTCATCATTTGGCAAATAGAGGTTTTGTTTTTAAAGAAAAGTGAAACATGGCAAACTTTCAAGGAATATATCATCAGAAATACTTTGTAACCTTTTATTGGTTGAAATTTTTACAGTATTTTTGTAATCAAGTTGCCTCTCAGCATACTGCCTTCTCAGTCCACTAAATAGACCCACAAGAAAAAAATTCCAAGAAACCTATTAGGAAAAGTTTGAACACATCTGTAGTATGGGGCATCTGAATTCCCTGATCCTGATAAGTACAAAACATCAAAGTTGAAGATACGATACTATTCAGATTCCCACGGTGGTGAAAAGGCAGCAACATGTTCAGGCAAATGTATAGTCTCATATTCTTCCCAACTCCCTTTCTCCCCACAAATGGAAACATGTTCTATCAAATTTCCATAATCTGTTTGTGTCATTATTCCTTTCTCATTCATGCCTTTCCTGCTTCACAATAAGCAACTTCACAAAAGCCCACAGACCACGAGACAGTGAAGTGGTGCTACTAATACTAGCTTTATCTTGGAGAACTTGAAACACTTCAAGGCTGACAGCACCAATGAAGTTGTCCACTATCTCTTTTTTCCCTATGATCATTTAATGTGAGCCATCTGGTTAACAAGTTTATCATAAGATAGGTAACTCCTTACTGGCTTTCTCCTTGAGCAGAGCAACTTGCTGCTTGAGGTATTCAATAACTTGATCGGCCTCTGCACCCTTCTGTTCCAGTCTGTTCAGCACTGCATTGTTGGCTGCCATCTTTACCATGAAACGGGCTAAAAACCTAGGCAAACAACAGAGAGTCTGAAATTAATGACTTATTAACATAATAACACTACTACTTCTTACCACAGGGAGAAATCCTAAAATCAGTTGCCAAAAACAAAAATTTGCTAAGTGAACAAGCTGGGCTCCTGCCTCCTAATGCAAAGTCCAAACAAAAAGCATCTTTAAACAGAATTTGATGTTTGACAGCTGCTTTCAAGTGCTTTGAAAAAGTACTTTTCTTCTCAGCTGCAGAAAACATGTTCTTCCTTCACGAAACAAAAAGTTGTACCGTCTCAGAAAGGTATGAGTAAATTGGATTAAAAAAAGGGAAAAGGTTGGACAGGGAAACATTGTATCCTAATTTTAGCTGAAAAAATTATACATGTGCAAATTTGTGTTGAAAATAAGAAAACAGAAACAGCCCACAAAAATTTCCAAACTTTTATAATAACTTTATTCAGAATACACTGAATACTTCATACGTTGCAGTTGTGCATACATTAAGAACTTACCGTTCATTTACTTCTAAGCAGCAGTATTTTTATTAGTCTTGGATTAATACAACTTTTATTTCAAGTTTACACCTTCAGAGTTATTAGAGTGCTGATTTTAATTGTCTTACTTCGTTTCCACTGAAATGGAAGGCCAGGTACACAGGTAACAAAGTGGGAAACACAAAACACCAGTAAAAGCAAGAGCACAATTAAATGCTGTCTAGCCTTTTAGGAAGTTCAACTCCTTTCCCTGGGTTTCTCTCAAGTTCCAGACACCAGCTATGCCTTATGTACAGCCCTTATTTCTTGAAAGCCACCAAATTTGGCCTGCTTCCTTCTCTGCAACATTTGTGCCTAACCAAAAAAGCTCAAATGGCAGCAACAAAATGATGGAATACAGTTGCAGCCACTGGTATCTGCAGCAGACAGTGCTTTTACCCTCCCACTCAGTATCTACACGAAGAAAGAATCTGTATTAACAGCTGCCTCATCTGTAAATCAAGAAAACTGATTATAGATAAGAAGAAAAGGTGCCTTGCCCAACAAAGGGAAGAACTGGTAAGAAAATGGCAATCCAGATGCATGGACTCAAGTTTATCAGAACCCAAAACTACCTTTTTTCGTACCAAATCGGCAGAGAACTTCTCATTTTATTGCAATATTATCCCAACACTAAGAACCCAAACTGGTTTTAACATACAGATATTCTGTGTTGGGAGATTTGTGATAAAAGCCACGCTGAAGACAAAACAAATGTAGAAGCAACTGGAAGGCAAAGAGACACAATCACACTCGTGCCAGTGGCAGCGAATCACCTCGGCTGCACTCTCAGTTACCAACTTCTGTTTGATACCTTATCTTCCTTTACAAAAAATCTCAACTCTCCACGGATATATTTTTCTTTTTTTTTTCTAAGGTAGAAGACAACAAATCAGGAATAACTTAACAAACATTGTCCAAGTAAAACAGACAAAGCCAGAGAGAGATACAGTAGCCAGATGCTGCATCGGGTACATTACTCCTGTAAAAGTGATGAGTGAACCAATATTTTGCCTCCTTTGCAGTCCAATCCAATCCAATCAAAGCCTGTTTTACACACACTTAAAGATGCAAGAGTATTACCACCATCACAACTTACACTCATCTGTAACAGGTTTTTCTTTAAAAGAAAGAAACTCACGGAGAGAAGAGCCGCAAAATCCTATCTCCTGGACAACTGAAGTAATTTGAGTACTCAAATTAATCTCTGCTAATAAGAAAATAATTTAGTTTCCATGTGCTGTCTGAAAACAGAGGGTTTGAAAAAAGAAGATTCCAATAAGTTACCAATTTAGATGTCAAATGCAAATAGACATAAAACTATTACGGCACAACACAGCACAATACAAAGCCCAGGGTATTCCAGTCTGCATGCCAGCAAGATTTCTTGCAGGCTACATGTTCTCTCAGGGGAACACAGAGCTCACAGGACAAACTTTGCCAACAACAGAAACGCTACTAAAACTTCAAAGGGAATAGAATTGGTACATTTTATAGGGTTTAGCCAAGTTGGCTAATGAACTGAAGATCTGGAAATGAAGTTACACGATTACAATGGGTAGACATTTTCCCACTTGTCAAATAAATTTCTGCAAGCCCAGTATTCTAACAGGAACACAAAGGAGTCTCTCTGATACTAACATAAAAAGCCAACAGGCTGCAATGAACTGTTGCACAGGCACCCGTACAGATGAGTGCTAAAACTTTTCACCGGCCCTTTTTAGATAAGGTTCACTCTGTATTATAAAGCACAAAACACATTAAAAACATTAGCACTACAACAATCAAAGGTTAAATATAAGAATTTTTTTAATGCTTTCCCCTATTTCCTTTGCTCTCTATTGCTCTGACAGACAGACACACAAAACCCCTCAACCAACTACCTGCTATTGGTGATATAAACCAAAAATAGTAAAGAAAAATGGGAATAACATGGCTTAAAACCCAGAATCGTAGCTTATTACAAATAGATTCTGACCTGCCTTGCAGAAAATGTTCCAGAGGCAAAAAGAAAGTAAAGTCACTTAATACAACCGTGCCTAACAAACTGCATTCCCTTCAACCCGAAAATAGGTTCTGAAAAATCAAGGAAGGAGTAGCAATATTCAGACCTTCTGAAAAAGGCTGGTCTTTTGAAGTTGTCTGGTTGCTCAGCTAAAGGAAACTTTAGTCTCAGACCTCTGAGGTTATCTGAAAGTCACTCAGAACTGCTCCAAAATGCATTTGCTCCACTATAATGGAACTCAATCTTCAAATGAAGTCCTGCAGTTATTTATGACGTTACATATCAAGACAAAAACAGTTGTTTATTTGCTGATTAAAAGAGTAGCCTGACTTTTTAAGAAAAGAAGAGCACTATCTTCTGTGGTCTTCTAAGCAGCTGCAGTGGCCTCGCAGGAGAAAACAGGCATTATACTACTTGGTTTCTCAAGAACACGTAATGTGGAAGGGTCCCTGAAGTGGCAAACTCTCTATGATAAACGAGGACTTCTCATGTAGCAAGAATTACCACAAAATTTCAACATGTTTTACAAATACTGTTTTATCAACATTGACCTTGACCTTACAATATATCCAGATCAAAAAGTGAACGCACCAAGAAGATACTAAACAAACCTTGTTGTAGCTTACTCTGCAATATTAATAATTCTGGGTTTGAAAGCAAGAAAAAGCCAAAGCCCCCATAAAACTAATAACAAAATTTAAAAGTTAAACCCTAAAAAATGTTTCTGGCATCTGTCCATAGTCTGAACGTGGAACTAATTACTTTTCACTATTGGAAAAAGCAATCATTTAACAACAACAAAACCAAACCAAACCCCAAAACAAACAAAGAAACCCAACCCAGCAATTGGAAGCCAACTGATTCCCTAAACCTAAAATAATTAGCTCTAAGCATTCTTTTCTTTTCCCCCCCAGATGGAAATTAAAAAAAGCTCAGTACTTTGAAGTTCTCAGCTTTTTCTTGTGATCTCTGTAAATGCCAAAACACAAAGATTACTAACTGTACAGGATTTAACCTGCAGGCTGCTGAGTTAAGACTTACTGCCTACAGACCAACATATTCTTCATGTGTGCATCAAGTACATCCACGATGGTGATGCAGCTTTATTTTGGCATTTTCCATCCAGTAAAGTTTTATGCTGCTCTCTTACGTGATGTGCATCTTGTTTCTTGTTCTAATTCTCTCCCACAGGCCTTAAGGCAACACAGCCAAATGCCATGTGCCTTTCCCTTGGTCACTCTGAGCATGTGCCGAGACCAAAAACTGCCAAATTTCACCTCAAAGAATGTGAAATAAATCCCTACAACTGCCACCTTCTCTCTTCCTCTCCCACGTATACACTAACTCCTCCACAACAGGAGGGTAAACTGTCACAGCTTAGCATGCCTAAGCAGCGTTCATCCTTGCACAACTGCCTCACTCCACCCCATCACTGCCCTTCACTTGGTGCTAGCCAGAGAGGAATCGAGTATTTTGACAGCAAAGTCAATCCTGCTGACCTCGAGCAAAGAGCAGAGAGCAATCACAAGATGTCTCATAAATATGCCTTGCAGAGAATGCCATGTTTCTGAATAGCCACCAACCAAGACCAGAGATTGGAAAATAAGTCTGCAAAAAGACACGTTTGCTTTTCAGCTGAGATGCTCTGTTCAAATCAGAAGTTTGTCATTACAAAGCAGGACCAGTGGGACCAGCCACATTCTAAAAGTTGTTGACAACACCAAGGTAATTTCTCCAATGTGAAATAAAGTTCATCAATTTAAATTACAGAAAAATATTTAGTGGCAATTCCTCTTCCTAAGCTTTTAATCTTAAGTCTCAAGCAGCTCCCAAATTGAACTCCCTTTCTTCTTTCACGAGATGTCTCAAGATGCCTTATTGTGGCCAACTTGTACAGCAAAGTATTCGACTTTCTGCAAAAGACAGAAAGTACCAACCATCACTTTGTTTCTGCAAGAACTGTGTTCAAAGACTTCTATCTGAGCAGCTTTTTTGAGTCTGGTGATTTCTGGCAGACAATCTTACACAACTCCATAAATCTAACCGACTGTGCCAGCTGCTTGCCAGACTGTGCTTTCCTCTGCTTCACACTTCCATGGACTGTCAGGACATAGGGAAGGAGACTTAAGAATCTCACATCACACCTTTTTATTCTCCAAGGCAAGGAACAGTAGTGAGCAGATCAAACCAGAAAATAACCTACCAGAACAATGGAACTATGTTAACTTTGGCTGAGACGAAGTATTAACACTACTAGGAAACCATTGTAACTTGTCCCACCTCCTACTGCCTCAGAGAATCGGTACTTGCTACCAGGTACTTTACTACCAGGTATTAAAGTGTGTCATTACAAAACATCAAATGAAATGTGAAGTATTGCCCTTGTATTTACCTAAAGAATGTGTTTTTAATATGAGTAAAATGGAATTACAGTGTCAATGTAAGAGGATATTGTAAAGTAAGGCAATACAGACTTCAGAATACCACCTTCTTCATTCTCCCCAAACAAGTGCTTGCTCTACCTGGGGCTTTAAGCAGTTGAACAGCCCAATTTTTTGCTTTAAGCACTTAAATACAATTTTTGAAGTACTTTAAAAGTATAACCTCCTGTGTAGTCAGCATTGACAGCTATTTGCCAAGCAGCAAATATTTAGCTAAAGTTGCCTATTTCTGCCATATGTTATTTAAACTCACGTGTTCCGGACCGAGAGAGTCAGAATAATTGCTCTGCAGATTTCCAAATGACTAACGTGTCTAACACAGTCCATCCAAGTAGCAGTGCCAGCCCCAAGGAATGATTTGCTAGCTCTGGGGACCACAGTCCAACCCTTCTGCTTGCCAGATAAATCAGGCTCAACTTCAGCTGCAGACAGGTCTTCTGTGGTCCCAAGGGCTTACTGCTCCCTATTTTCAAGGGCTGTAAGTAGCAAAAACACAAACAACCAAACTTTTTCATATTGAAAAACACGGCAGCATGAAAGAGACTTTGTTTTGCAACGTGATGGAACATTGCACAAAAAAAAGGTTTATCCACTGGTACCAATTTTGAGGCAACAGAAGTTACTCAGTAATGGCTATTTTTAAACATGAAGACCAATCTGTCTTGAAAGGGAACGATGTACCAAAGTCACAGGCAAAAATCTTCATTTAAGAAATGAATGATGAAGTGAGACAGCGTATGTTAGAACAACTAAAGGTACAAACATGAATTTTTTACTCTAATAGTATTATGACAAGCATAAAAGCCTGCAGTCACATCCTGGTTGCAAGCTTGTGCTGAATTTGTATTCAAGGAGAAGTTCCTACTAATGCTTATCTCAGCCCAATTCTGAATTAACTTTGTACTCTTTCCCACCTCTTGGCAGACTCCTCAAGGACTAAACAAACCAGAGACATGACTACAAGGAGTTCTGTCCAGGTTAAAACAAGTCAAGCGATTTGGATGTGGTTTGTAACAAAATGTTTGCCTTCAGAACTACCAAAAACTTCAGTAACAAAGACCGTGTACCAAGTTCTAAGTAATTTCATTTACTAATCTGAGAAGACTTCACAGTAATTCAATAGACGTGGATGGCTCAAGGAAAGCAACTTCTTTGCACTGCTCGACTTAAGCCTCAACAGGTTACACAGCCACTACATCTGCCAGGTCACCGGGGAGCTCAGTAGATTCATCTGGTTGTGCTTTCCAGCCCAGTCTGGAATTTAAGTAGCAGTTCAGATGCCCAAACAGTTGGGCAGCCCTATGTATTTTTTCCTTAGTGTGTATCTTTTGGATCCTGCTGCATTAACATATTAACAGCTCTATCAGAATCTTACAGTATGCCATCACTATGCTCAGAAGGAATTCTCACAGAAACCCCTTCATGGAAAAGATGCAACACCCATGACAAGCTACCCTGTTCCTTTGACCTTAATGACTGACTTCCAAACCCCTAACTACAGCCAATTCTTTGGAACAGGAAGCTTATATCAAAAATTGACAGGGTTTTGTTGTTTGTGTTTGGGTTTTGGGGTTTTTTTGGGTTTGGTTTGTTTGGGTTTTTTTAAATTTACAAAAGCTTAATTTTCTGAACCGTGGTATATCTACTGAATAGCCAGTACCTACAATAGGTACAAGAAAAAGTAGCTGCTACTGATGCCTTAAAGTATCCTCATAAAATTTCCTCAAGAGGTGATGGACTGAACAATTACAGATACACACATATGCCTATAAATTCAGAAATGTAAACACTCAGCTGCATCTGGGCAAGTCTTGCAAGGTCAGCATATGCCACAGGAACTCAAAGAATCTGTACTGCAGCCCAGCCTCCAGGGTTTACTGGGGAATAAAAGCTACAGATTATTGTTGTAACTACGGAGTAAACTACCCATAAATCAGATAGCAGAAGAAGAATCAGAACTGCACTGAAATCTACCTGTTGATACCAAGTAGAACACTGTTTCTTAGGTATGTTATTGATTTCTCTAACTTTATCTCTAAAAAAGTGAGCATTCATACTACCTCCTTAATTCAGAACAGGCACAGCAGTTACAACCCTAATCCTCATCAGCCAGCAGCAGTTACCTGTCACTTCAAAGCCATGTGCCAGCTTCTACCACTGCCAGATACACAGGTCTTTCCTTTCATCATGTTCAGAGTAAAGAGACTTAAAGTTCCCAGGAAGCATCTCGTCTCCTTAAATAAATCTCCAGATTATAACTATTAAGTGTTGTAACTATCTACCTTTTGGATCAATGATTTTAAAATATGACACTGGAAAGTGAAATCACAAGCTATTTTAAAATCTAGGGATAAGAAAGAGGACACCAAGACCTGAAACAGCCACCACTGCCCAGCCTTGAAAGGTATGTCATTTTTAACGTGGTTTCTTTAAGGGTTAAAAAAACAAACAAAAAACCAAACCCAACAAACCCAAAACCAAAATAAAACCTCAGTATTTAGGTAAAAACACAAACTATAAAATAAACTAATTTCCTTTTGTATTGGCCAATCATCTGGTATTACAGAGCATCACCCAAGAGCGTGACATGATTGCAACACAAGCAACCGTTCCCCAGAAAACTGAGCAGGGAAATGGCACACTACATTTTATCACCAAGAATACCAGCATTGCCGTGGCTAAACCCACACTTATAATTGCTTACAAATCTCTAACAATATTGTATTTAAAAGCATTTGTCAGGAGCACAGAATACGCTCAGGCAATGAACTTCTCTAACTTAAATATGAGCACGTAGGCTTGAAGCATTCAGGAGTACTCCAGTGAATACAGTGACAACCTCAAGACTCTTGGAGCCATCATGCTACCCAACTAGCACATTTTTATTATGCTCAAGAAGTGCTTTCCCTTGTCCTGTCAGATCTACTCAACTGGAACCACAGGGGCTACATTTTCAGGAAGGAAATTCCCCGCTTGCAAAATGTTTCCTATGGACTTCACCATTAGAAGACTTCATGCCTCAAAAAGTGTAAAGGCAACTAATGAATTAATCAATTAACATAACACCATACCACAAACATTACAGAGAAGAACAACTTCTCACATGAGAATCTGTTCCCTTGCCACCCCTCTCCCCTCCAGTTTAAAGAAAAAAATAGAAATAAGGGAAATAAGTTCAAACTTGTAATAGCTTCTCTAGAAAAGAGGCGTGAGGGAGGCAAGAGGAAATAAAGATGCAAGTCAGGAAAGGCCTGACTAGCCACATTAGAGGCAAACTGTCTCAGCTGCTCAAGAGGCTTCCCAAACAATATTCACACTGCACTCATGCATACTTAAGAACCCCCCCAATTGCACAGAGATTTGCTTTTGTTCAGGTTTTCCTTTCCCAACTCTCAACTTCTTAAAGACACTTGAAAGAAGATCAAAAAGCTTGAAAGAAGTGTAATTGTTTAGTCTACAGAAGAGAAGATAAATGGGAGACCTGCTCTGGCTCTTAAAACACAAAGAAGTTGGTATGAGAACGAGACTAAACTGTTCACCAGGTCTCCTGCAGACAGAAAAAAGCAAGGAAGAATTAAGCTAGGTATTTGGAAAACATTCAAGTAAGAGCAAAGGACTGAACAGGCTGCCTATGGAGGTTGTGGAATATCCATCACTGGAAGCTTTTAAAAACAGGTTAGGCAAACAGCTGCCAGAAGTGATTAAGGTATAATAGATGAGAATGAATTTGAGATCTTTTGCTCCTCTTCTGTAAGGTTTTTTTCATTACACCCAGCAAAAGGAGTAATATTTCCCTCTTTCATCTTGCTGTGTTTGATTTAACTTTTAAAAACGTGTAGTAAACCCCCCCCCCCCCCAGTGTTTAATAGTAATGTAACTATGGAAATTATTTTTTTCCCTACTGTTTAATACTATTGTAACCATGGAAAGGAAACAAACATCGATTTTCCCCTTATCCCCAGCAGGACAGGAAATCTAACAAGGGAAATGTTTCTTAGTGATGGTAATAAGAATCCTAAGTTCAGAAATATTATGGTAGATACCAGATTTGTCTTCCTGCACACCTGAACAATCCCTCTTATGTCAACTGCTTTATGTTATTCTCATTATCTAGATATTTCCCCAGAATGCTTACAGGGACTCGAGAAGGAGGCGGGGTTTGTAAGGATCAGAGAGCTCAATATTTTTTTTTCCACTCTTGGTCTAGACAAGTCTCAGATAACACTTATTTCCTATTTTGCATCTCAATACATTTTTTTTCCTTGTCGACTGATGATCTACTCTTCATTTTGATGCCATTGAGTTCTTGTCCTTCAGAATGTGCAAGCTACCTCTGCTACTTTTTAGGGCTTTTTCAGAAATGAGCAGAGTAAGATGACATCTATAAAATTATTTATTCTACTGTAGTAATTGGGGTGGGAAGACACAGAACTGAGCAACTGCTACTTTTCTAATTTGATTCTATTACTAATTAGTAAACTTACACAGAGTAGTAATTTTAGAAGTGGTCTATTCAGAAAGAAAACACACAAATCATTACAGCTGATTATTATCTTATGTTATCTATCTTCCAACATAAACCAGCACAGTTTTCTAGTACAAAACATGCTGTATAATAAAGATACAGGAATATTTTGAGGCATTTTTACAATGCTTCCAGAAACAGTTTTTAAATCTTCATGCCAATGACATGAGAGCTATGTATCTCAATATATTACAGATTAATACAAAACCAAAGCTTTTTAATTTAGTCCTAATTTAAGAAATAACAACACTCCCCATCACAAAGTCACAAACAGCCAGGTCTCTATGGAGTTTATGAAAGAAAAATAAACAGAGGTAATGTGCAAATACCAATCAAATTACTGTGATGATGCATCACTTAGATTAGGAATTCAGTGTGTCAAGTGTATAGTATGAAATCTGGGTAATAAGCATTACATTTTTATATATATGTATTTCAACACTCTCTGAATTAGGACTCTGTGCTTTGAAAGTGTGACTCTACCAAGGATATTAATCAGGGAACTTCAGAAAGAACAAGAGCAGGAAAAGGGAAGAATGCCACCAGTTTGCCTTGTAACATGAGTAATGCTCCAACATGCATTTTATAGTTCTCTTTTCAGGAAAGCGTATTGTGAAACTTCCAGGTCAGTAGAAAGTCAAAGGACTAGTAGACTGGAATCCCTTGACTGATTTTCAGGAAGAATTTTAAGAAAATGCCACGAACTGATTCAAAGGACATAATCTAATAAGCAACAAATCATAAGCTCATCCCTATTATCCAATTCCTACACCCCTGTACAGAATATATGCTGTATGTCAAGTCTTACAAGTATCTCAAGATTGATCAAATTCTTAGTAAGACTCTGGTTTTAACTCACTGAAGTCTATCCAAAGAGCGTAACAAGCATTTACCAAACAGAAAAAGCATCTACTTTTCAGTTAGTAACACTTGCTTCTATACAAAGCTCAGTAGACACTTTCCACGCTATTCCAGCATTTTTTTTCACCAGCCCACTGCTGTGCCACTGGCAAAGGTCAGTCGGCAGGCCAAGTAAAAGAACACAACTGATTGCAGAAGAACCACTTTAAGTGCCTGCTTCCCCTTCTCCAAGTGCGGTATCTGCATTTGGAATGCCACCCTACAGCTACAGCGCACACTAAGCCCCGTGACTAAATCCCTTCTATCAGTTAAAAATCAGCAAGGGCCCGAACGGCGTTTCCTCCAACTCCAGACCTCGGCCGCGAGGGAATTCCCCTCAGAGGGCCGGCAGCGGCCTCCCAGCTGCAGTACACAGCCCAGAAGGAACCCCCGCTCCAACCATTCCCCCCCACCCCCGGTGCCGGCAGCACGAAGCAAACTAACAGAGTCCTGCCCGGGTCCCGCCCGCTCGCTCCACACAGCTCGGTCCTGCCCGGCCCGGACAGCGGGGGAGCGCCAGGGCACGGGACCGCCATGACACAGCCCTGCAGCGGCGACAGGCGACCGAGCTAAGCCACCCAGGGGCGCGCTGCGAGCGCGCTCAGGGGACAAAGCCACCCCGGCCCGCTGGAACTCGGCCGGGCCGCCCCAGGCCGCCCCGAGAGGCGCTCCCGTACTCACATGAACCGAGCCGCCGCCGCCGCCGCCGCCGCTACACACCTACAGCCGCCGAGAGGAGAAAGGACCCCTCCTCCAGGCCGCCCCGACCAACGCCTGAGGTTTATAAGACAGAACCTGGGCAAGCCTTGCTACTCCCCGGTCAACGCGTCGTTTTCAGAGTACTGGTAGAGAGCGCATACACGGGGAGAGGGATCCTGGGGGGAGTATTAAACTCATTTTTTAAAAAAATTCTAAGCAAAAAGAGAATTCAGGCATCGTGCAGGACGCCCCTAAGGCCAGGTCCTTCCGGCGGCCGGCGAGGCAGAGTGACGTCACGGAGCGGCGAGGGTGGGCTGGCCCCGCGCGCGGGGGCGGGGTGCGCGCGGCAGGGACGGCGGCGCTCGCGCAGGTACCCCCGGCCTCAAGTCCGGCTCCGCCATTTCCCCCCCTCCTGCTCCTCCGTCGTTCCCTCCTTTCCCTGCCCTGCCCCCGCCTGGAGCCGCTCGGTAACGGAGGGGCTGAGGGAGAGAGGCCGGCCCGGCGGGTGTGGCGGGAGTGAGGCGGGGTCGAGCCGAGCCGGGCCGCCGTGAGATGTGCGGGGCCGGTGGGAAAGGCAGCTCCGCTTCGCGTCTTTCTGGGCTCGGTGTTTGGGTTGCGAGCGCTGGCTTGGGTGTAGCGCCTGAAGGCCGGGTGGGGGTCTCTAGCTAACGAGTTGCAGGGGTTTAGAGGCTACCGGGGTTACCAGCGTTTCTGGGGGTCGTTTGGCGTTCGCTGCATTTCCTTGGTGAGCAGCCGCGTGTAAATCACGGGGTAACGCAGCCCGTCTGTGTGACTGGGGATGGCGGCCTAGCAGGACAGGCAGCCAGGCTGTAACCAAAAGGCCCTGATAATAAACGGGTAAAAGAAATAAGAGGTCTATAAAATAAAGAGATGTGACCAAGAGTCTATCCTGTTTATCAAAATCAGTTTATGTGCTTTCTTCATTTTAGCCAAATGTTATTTCTTCCTGCTAGTTGAGTGTTCTGGCTGCAGATCAGAACTTTGAGGTGTCCTTAAGCCTCACCTAACTTACACCTGCCTTTCAAAGCAGCAACATCTTAATCTACGTTATAGCATTGTAAGTGCTCCAGACACCACCAATAACTTTTTTTATGCAAATACCCACATAGACTCAATTGCCTTAGCGTGGCTGCAGTGGAAAACGTTGTAATTAATGGCTAGAAAATGTGAAATTCTGAAGAAATTTGTTCTCTGCGAGCAGTAAATATTCAGACAATCAAATAAGTTGCTCAGTGGCTATCTTTACATTTTATTTCCCAGTGTCGGGCATGGAAAAGCTATCAGGTGAAAGACTGTCAAAACAGTGCTAATCTGAATATTAAATAGCAATTTTTAGAGGTCTTCTGTTTGTCACGGATATTGCGGAGAACCTTGGTTAGTGTTTTTGTGTACTGCAAGGGTTTCTAAGGGAGATTTGGATGGAGGTAGTGGGCTACAGAAGGTCGTTCAGAGGTAGGATGTAAAACAGGCCATTTCTGGACTTTATGCCAGACCTATTTCACAGCTGTGACAGACTGTCTCTTGTATACGGAATAAACAGTGCTGTGGAAACAAGGACTCAGTAATTTTAGATGACATTAATAAGACAAGTCTTTACTTCCTCTTCCATCCTCACTGTTTTGGATTATCAGAATTGAATTTCCAGAATTCAATCCCAAAATGGAATTTCCCTTAATTGTTTCTGGTGTCAGTTTGAAAAACAAGCCTTCCTTTTTCTCTTCATCTTTTTATTTCAAAGCAATAGGGAAGTTCTGCAGAACATAGTTCATTCTTCCAAATCATAAAATTAATGCAATATGCATCTTTTCTCTGTAGAAGAGGCGAGTTTGAAGTGTAAAATGGTGTGCCTTGAACAAGAGCAGGACATGTAACGCTCTCTGTGTTTATAGTTGTGCTAGACTTTGATGTGGATTTAAAAAAAAAAAGAAAGAAAACCACAATTTAAGAATAGTTAGATGAGATCTTTTTTCAGATGAACTTTCAAGATATGTGCAACACTTCTGTTTGAATTGAGAAATGTCAGGAAGTTACTGGAGAAGTTACTAGACTGAATTAATTTAGTTTTAAAAAAATCCCTTTCACTTGAGCTGTAACGTGTGGCCCTTTTTAAAGGTGGTGGAAGAATTGAGTTTTCAGTCATGTCAGCCCCTGGAATTTATGGTGTTGAGAGTTCAGAACGGAGATCAGAGTTTAATTGGGAAGGTAGCTATCGACAGAGCCATCATCGGGGAGAAATTTGTTTTCACTGCTTCAGAGGATTCCACAGAATTGACTCTCTAATAAGAGAACTTGTTTTAATGCATACCTTTTAAAAGCCTTTAAAAACAGAGAACTATCATCTAGGAGACTATTGTACACTATGTATTTAACCTTTTAGAGGCATAATGCATCTTGCTGCCTGCCATAATTTTATTCTCCCTCCTCTCAGCTCTGATCATATTAACTCTTTTAAATTTTAGAGCAGTTATTAGAAGACTGGTGTGCCAAGGAAGATTATAATTCATTCTCTAAATCAAGATCATTTTTTGTTCATGGTTGATAGATGTTTTCTTTCTGGAATTGGGTAGTTCATTTGGCAGTCATAATGTTTTCATAGGCGTGTGGGTCTTTTTATAAATACACAGTTAAAGCTTTCTAGTTGGAATTTGCTGCATGCCAGTAAATTTTTTGTGCTTGCACTCAGTCTAATTTATGTCTTTCCAGTGGAATATCCTAACTCTGAATTGCTTTGGCATCCTAAAATAAATCACTTCAACAAATATTAAATATTCATGAGATAAAACAGTATTGTATCTTTACAAATAGGACTTTTAATACAAAAATACTACTATAAAAACTTCAATGTTTAATGCTGTTTCTGATTTCTTCCTTTAAGTTTGATTCCTTGAGCCTTTTTATCTCACTTTGTATCCTTATATAGAAGTATGTCCATGCTGTGGAATTGAGCATGTACAGAGGGATAACACTGCCTAATGACAGCATGTGGTGTCTCAGAGTCTCCATCTGGGCAATGAGCAGAGTAGAGTCTTGATTCATCTTTGGGATTCTGGTACTTCCTGCTTCAGATTAAGTTCTTGCTTTGATGGTAAAAAGAGGTCAGGCCATCTTATCTGAGGCCTAGCTGACTGTAGATGTGTCTTTTACTTGTGCATGGTTTAGATTTTCATGTTCTTGAATGGCATAATGGTTATGGAAAAGTGCAAAGAAAATGTTTAGCTGACACTGATTTTAAATTGATAGTTCAGAGGATGGAGCTTGCTCCTGCTGGACAGAAATGATCATGAAACTGAGTGCTCTTGAGACTACATTGCAAGCTGATTTATTTCACTTGTCTGTCTCACAGAAATATTTAACACAGATTGTTTCCTTAATTTGCTTCTGAGTGTGTGAGCTAGCAATTTATCTACAGGTAAGGATAGAAAAAGTGGTAGTCCAGAAGACTTCATAGCTTTACATATTAGTATGCTATAGTATGTAGATGTTGAATTATGACTAAAGCTATGGTAATCTGGATTTGTGGCCTGCATGAAATGTGGTATTTTAGAAGAGGTTTTTTGCTGTTTGATGCCTTTACTCTTTTTTGAATAAGTAGCCTACTGTATTGCAGTAATCATCTGCAGGTTGCTTGTATTAAAGCATTTATCTGCTCCTAAAAACAATTCTATTTAATTCTTGAATCCGTGTTTAAAACTATGACTGTATTTCATCTTTGAATGTGGTGGGTTTTATGCAGCAGCATGGTATTATTGTTATTGTGTTCATAATGTAAAAATGTCCCATTCTCCCAAACCAACCAAAAAACCCCCCCATTTAGTTACATTATTTAGTAAACAGCTAGTAAGCTGAGTCACAAGAATATGTATCTTTTTCAGATAAATTCTTACTCTGTGTTCTCTTTTTAAGGAACGCAAATTGCTATGAAGGGCTAAAGATTGTGCACAAAAAGATGTTTCCTTTAAAAGACACAGAGATGGGTGCCTCCACCTTCTTTGCCTCAGCTCTGCCACATGATGTTTGTGGAAGTAATGGCCTTCCTCTGACACCTAACTCCATCAAAATCCTGGGGAGATTTCAAATCCTGAAAACAATCACCCATCCCAGGCTTTGCCAGTATGTTGACATTACCAGAGGTAAACATGGTGAGTATCTGTTTAATAAGGAAATGCTGTGTATGGTTACAGTTACAGCTTTGTGACAGTGTATCTAAAGGCCACTGAGAAGAATTCTTGTACTTGATTGCTGTGCCATGTCTTTGTGTGGGACATTGCAGTGTGTAGATTTTTGTTGAGCTCCTGTACCCATATTCTAATCTTGTAGGCATTTTCATGTGTTGCTTATGTTTCTTGTACTTGATTTGTAGCTGTTCAAGTTGTGTCAGTCATCTCATGTCTTGGCTGCAAGCTTCCCATATTTTTTTATTGTAGCTATAAGATCTCTCCCACTAACAATTACGGTAGTACTAGATATTTAAGGTTGCTCAAATTCAGATGATCTTACTCTGTTGCAAGGTCAGCAAGGGTACAGCTCTTAATTTCCACAGAAAGGCTGCAACACCTGTGACAATTTAAGTGGTTGGCACCTTTAACTTTTAAATCAACAATGTTCCCATATATAAGTGCATTGTATGTTTTTGTGTGATTAGCTACAGGGTCTCATAAAGTAGAACAAGTAATTTTTTCCTCTTTAGAATCCAGAATGATGGAATGTTTCAGATTTTTAGAAAATGAGGATATTGCCCACTCTAACCTGCTGTGTCTCATGAATGAAAATGGCAGTGATATCCAGCAGTTGTACATATTTAACATTGAATTATGTGTAATTGTCCATAAGATGTATGTTAAAATACTTTAACATCTGCCAAACAGGTAAGACTGAGAAGCATGTACTCCCATTGTCTCTCTTAGATATTAACCCGCTTGCACTTTTTTATTTATTGGGGTTTTTTCTCTAATTAGAGAGACTGGTTGTGGCAGCTGAACACTGTGAGAAGAGTCTGGAAGATTTGTTACGAGAAAGAAAGCCAGTTGGGTAAGGTGTCAAGTTAAATTCAAATCTAGTTGGCATAATTTCATAAATCATCTATGGCAAAGTCACAGACCTTTTTTTAACTTACTGGTTTATATAAATTTTACTCTGTTAAAGTTTAACCTCAAGACATTATTTATCAGATAAAGAACATGCCTGAAAGAGGGAGTACTTATTTCTGTACAGTTCTAAAAGCTGGAAGAGTTATTGGGAACTTACAACTGAAATACTTAGTAACTCATAATATCCTATCTTGTAATAATAGTTTAGGGTTGGTGTTTTGTTTTGTTTTTTTAAATAAAATCAGACCTATGAGAGAATAAGACTCTTCCTAAGTATTTATTTGAAGACTGTATGTCTGCCAGACGATGAAATACGACTTTCATTAGAAAGAATGTAATCTGGTGTGTGTTTTTGATATGCAGAAGCATATTAATTTATTACCTAGAAAGCAGACAGGATGTCAGGTAGATATGCCAGGGTGCTAATAAACAATTTGAATTTGGGTTAATATACTCTCTTCAGCAAGGCTTTGGTCAAAACCAAGTCCAAAGGCTGGATGTCAAGAATATTTGCTTTCATACTAGGATGTATAGGATAGTTGACTGTAATTTCTAAATACAGAATGCTCTGTGCCTCTGTAGGTTTTTGTGAACTTAAGATTTTTATGACGGTGTGCATTGCAGAGGACTAGCACTTGAGGAATGTTAGGCAAATATGGCTTCCATTTTTTCTTAAGATCAAGAGGTATTTAGGTGTAAAGGGCTTTTGATGTGTGATATATGTTACAGCCTTTCACGCAGTTTTGCATCAGGTTCCTATTGCACAAAGTTCCAGAAATAGTTAAAGCATTAGAAGCTCTTTTCTTTCCTTTTCATTCAGTTCTCACACTGTTCTTTGAACGTGTGTATCTTGGTGTCAGATGAGAAGCAGCCAAAAGAGTCTGCTGCCTCTTGACTGTTTTTGAAAAAGCATGCAGCTCTTTTAATTTGCTTTAAATTTCTTGGTACAGCCCACTTCTGTAGATTCCCTGACAACTTCTGTTGCAGTTCAGTCCTGCAGCCTTAGAATGGCAGGGGGCAAGATGCCCTTTACTGCAGGGGGGAAAAGTGCTATTCCTCTATCATAATTCTATAAACAAAAGTTTCTCAAATAACATTTGTGGTCTGTCTGCACATCTATTATGTCACTCCATATGAGCCTGTGTTTTTTGGCATCCAGAAAGATGAAGACATTTTTAGATAGTTTGCTAAGGTATGCAACGTTGGTTTTTTGACGTGCTGAGAGAAGTTACTTAATTTGTGATAGTTAGCACAGTTGTTTGGGCTGTGGCTCTGTTGAGAGTACATGCTGAAAGCCTGGCTTTATTTTTTCCTCTTGACTTGTGAGAGTTTTTCCTGAAATAAGTTATTCTACTATCTAATCTTGCTTTTAATGAGCTGTTTGGGTTTCCTTCAGGAAGTCGTAACACCTGAGGTATAGGGCTAAAATATAGCCTGTGTGTATGCTCATAGCTTTAAGAGACACTAGTGATTCATCTGTTGTACATTACAGACTTTGCAGTAGTGGCTAAAAGATAAATTACATTCACTTCAAATGAAGGTTCTTTCAAGACTGAACATTTCCCCTCTACTTTTGTTTTTTTAATGAAGACGTACATTTTTGGTTCTTATGTGAGACCCACCAGTTTTCAGAAGAAACTTGGATGGACCAATTCCCAGTTACTGGTTATGTGATCTCTCTGTATCAGTTACTGTTGGAGGGAAGTATTTGGCTTTTTCCACGTATTCTGTTTGTGTTGGTCAGCGATAGCATAGCTGGTTACACATCCGGAGTGGCTGTGTATGCTATTGTAATTAATTCTCTAAACTGTTTATGGAATGTGAGAAGCTGCTGTACTGGTTTCTAGATTAGTTTTCCTTACGCTTGCCAGTAACTTAAGTCCTTTGCACCTGTACCACAAGCTGATGTAAAATCAGCAGGAAATCTTCTATTATGTCAGTGGTGAAATTCAAGACCTTACATTACGGACTGTCTGTCTTCCCATACATACTGGAAAACAGGCTGTACAGCTGTTTGGTAGTTATTTGCAGTTAATCTTTCCTGAAGTCATGCATCAAGTGTAGCATACGTTCCTAAACATATGAATTATATTTGAAAAAAAGAAATGCAATGGAGTTTTTTGCTCAATTAACCTCAGAGTTTCATCAAGTCTTCTAATTATAATGCATCAGTTACACATAGGGGCCGAATGCTGGAAGTTAGAGCTTTAAGCATTTACCTTATTTGCTGTGTCACAGTACAGTAAGTCATGTTACTGAGCATGCCACTAAAAATTTTCTTGAACTTGTATTTGTGATATATTCAAGAATTCATTCATGACCTGACAATTCCATTACAGCAGTCTCCAGGAATTACAAAGGTGGTTTGTCATTGTCCTCAAAGTTCATGTGCTCAACTTCACTTTCAAAGGGTAATGCAAGAAAGTGTTTGATAATTTATAGCCAGATTATTTTCTCTCTTAAGTGATGCATATTTGGGATCCTAGAAGGAGCATGTGCTGCTCCTACAACTCTGTCAGGTAAATTTCAAGAACTCTTGAATGGATAAAATGAGTTGGCTCTTTGTGGTTCTTATCATAGGTAACCAGAGGCAGAAAAGGAATTTAATACAGCTATTTAGTGTTTTGTGTTTATTCAGGGGATAGCTAGGTGGCCATCATAAATACAATTAATGCTTATAACAGTGACAGTAATTCCAATTTTCTTTACTGTGCTTCCACAGGACAACATAGAATAATAGCAGGGGAGCTCTTTTGGAGTTGCATGCAACAGGGAACTCAAGCTGCAACCATGGATAAGAGCTACACGATAGGATAAGAATTTCAGTCATTGATGTCCCATTATTTACCAGACCAGTTCTTCATTGTCCTCTGTGTGTGAGAGACTGTAGTCTGTGTCATTGTTTCCTGCTTGTTTATTCCCGATTTATTGTCCTGTTTGTTGTTACTCTGAGTCAGAGAAAGTGTGCACTTGATTTTAGTTTAACAGTCATGTTAGTAAAAAGTCATCTCTCTGAAGTGTGTTCAGGAATCTGTTAAATATTCAGGGGCCATGAATTTATGCACGTAGCCAAGCAGAAACAGTAAATATCTGTTTTAAGCTCATATAGTTTACTGCTATTCAGAGATCTGAAAACGTGTCTCTGTCTGACTGGCTTCCCCTATCTTCTTGCACATGCACGGGTTTTTTCTTGTGAGTGAATTGAAAATAAGTCACAAAAAATTATCATGCATAGAAGTTCTGTACTTCCAACAGTCTCCCTAAAGGTAGTTTTCATGTTTGTGGCAGTCAAAATGTTACTAGATTTTACAAAGTTGCTAGTTATTTTAGCACCATTGGTACCACGGACCCAGAATGTAAGATGTGCATTTATTTTTAAGGTTCTCCATCTTCTAAGCGCATTTACAGCTACTCCTTTGGGACACCTTTTCCAGACAGTGTTGAAGGAGTTACTTTTTCTGCTCCTGTGCTGTTATAATAGGAGTTGTGAGCTTTTCCTTTTCTGTCACGCTTGCAGTCTTTCTTCTTTGAAGAAGTTTGTCTGCACTTGTATTCATAATAATAAAAATGCCAGCAAATACTGACATTCAGCAGACTTTTGGCACCTACAATAGAGTTGCTGGATTGGTCTTCAGTTTGTGGCTTGGGCAGTCTTAAGCTTATTCCTTTCTTCAATAAAATATAGTTGTCATATGTTTTGAAAGTCATGGTTTTGAAAAATTGCTAGTGAACCACCAGAGATACAAGGTAAAGTTTGTTATACATGGAACATTTGATGGGAAACAGACTGTGTCTGCCGCTGTTTACTAGTTTGGAGAAAACATGATCTGACTGATTTGGATGAGTACATTTTATTGGGCAATATTAAACAGTTGTCTGCTCATTGATAGGATTAGATTTCTTTATGCCATCCTCGCACTTAATGTGCTTTTGGCAAACTCGAAGTGCAGCTGAGTTACAGAAGAGAGTATTGGGCAGGAGGAAAAGGCAATTTCTGAGTATCCAGGGATTCTTCAGAAATACTGTGAGACAGGTGCAAGTCATCAAAAGGCTGAAACTTGTACATGATTTCACTTGAAGAGCTGCATATGAGCAGGACTTCAAGGGCTGAGTGTATTCTGCTTTGAATCAAGTCTGTGTTGGAATTTCACATGAGAAATCCATATGTCGTAATGAGGCTGCATTTAACAAGGATAAATGATGAAGTAGTAAAATAAAGTAGCATTAACAAACAAACTTAAAATTATTATTTTTTTCCTAAGCATGTGTGAGAGTCTATAGTTTGGGCAGTCAGTGTCTGTAGCATTCTCCTTTAGTTTCTTGCCAAAGCTTCACTTCCAGAGCTATGATGTAAGATCAGCTGTTAGTACAGACTGTTTTTATATATTGCCCAGTGATGTTTTTCTTCATGTAAGAGTTTTTTTTTATTTTTGTAAGTAATTTTTGGCCTGACTGCATATCTTCCTGTAGCGTTCCTTTTAGCATAGGTTGTCTCTTGGGACTGCTTTTCCCCTCACAATGAGAAGATGATGGTTTGGAATGGAAAAGGAGTATAGCTTTCATGAGGTAGTCAAAGTAAACATTATTGTTCTTGATGTCTGAGTGACATTTTTCAGTATGGAACCAAATTGTTTGCTTGTATAGTTGGCTGCAATGTTTGATGACAGCACAAAGAAATCCCAGAGCACATGTTTATATGTGAAATGTAACAGTGATTGGACATTTCTTATCTTACTCTTCCAGGGAAAAACAAAACAAAACAACATAAGAATCCTACTGTTTGAGATTATGATAGTCTATGCTTCTTGTTTTTACAAAGTAGATGTGATGGCTGTATATAACAAAGCCTACAGGTGTAGGGAAAGTGTGTAATCACATTTCAATCATTTGCTCTAGTATACTTCTTCTGTAGTTGCTTGTACACACTTCACAGAGATTTCCGTGCTAAAAGCTGTATTCAAGATCTTAATCTGAAGATGAGTTATGCTGAGTTGAGAACAAAAGTAGCAGAGAGCTTTGAGCCTTCAGTATCCAGTGAAAGAGGATGTTGAGTTTTTCTAACAAACACCATCCCCAGCAGGAGGGGGGCTTCATCCTGCAGAGATATTTCTGCAAGAAATTGTGTAAGGTTCAGTACTAAAATTCCATTCTGCATAAAGAAGCAAACTACTACTAATGAGCTAATGGCTGAAAAATCAAATGTCACATTTATACTGTTCAAATCTCAACTGGATTTAAGCCACATTATTAAACTTAATGTTGATTTATGGTAGTTAAAAATAAAAATTGCCCATGGACTTGTGAGAAGATGTGGTTAGTATATGGTGGTTCTACCTTAATACAGTGTTTAACACTCTATCTTAGTTTTAGGAAGGCAAAAAAGGAAACACTAGCATTCATTAAACTTGCTATGTTTTGTGGTTTGAGATCACTTCTTCTGTGCACGTGGATGTTCACTCCTTGGGTTCAAACTCCTTTATTTTACAGTGCAAATAGACCCAGACTTGCACCTTCGTTCCAAGCTAGCTGCTTTCCTGCCTAGAAGTTGCATTAGTTCCATGCTGCCCCTATATTGGTGTTGTGCCAAACTTGAAATGCTGGATTTACAGAACATAATGTTATGGGAAACATCATATAGCCCCTTTTTCCCCACACTGCAATTTTGTGGGCACCATATCATGACCACAGCACTAAAGTTATCTGAATTGATTGGCTCCTGAACAAACAGGACCTTCAGATGGACAGATATATATGTGTGGACAGAAGGAAATTGTGTTGGGACTGAATGTATGCACTTGTGCACATGCATGGCTAGATAGATAAGAGGGAGTTGGAGATTGCTGTGACAGGAGTGTTTGGAAGGCTGACAGATCAGGCTAATTTTAAGATGCAGAATTGTTAATTCATTAACAGCACACATCTTGCTAAAGGTTAACTCCTGCACATTACACTGTGTTACAGAAAACTCCGGCATTAACAAATGCTGGCAATTAGCTGTGAGTACACAATACCACAGAGCTGATGCTGGACAGTTAACTTGGTGGTTCTTGGAAGTCAAGGTGATCTGTCTTGAGAGCTTTTTGTGTGAAGTAAGAACCAGTGTGGACTGATCTACTATCATCTAATGTCAGATATTTTTATGTTATCGCCACTCTCCAGCACCCTGCAAGGGATGGTCTCCTGTACTTCCAGTTCTGCTTATTTTGTTTTATATTTTGTCAATCATCCTCCGTATGTATTTGGGAGTATGTCCTGCATATTTACAGTCTGCCCTGCTTCTCTTGACCTTTGGGAACTTTTGCTATGTGGATTTCTCTTACCTGCAACTATATCCACTTCTATTTGCCCCTTTGGTGATCCCATTTCTCTTATCACCTTCAAGGAACTTTAATATTAATTATATGGTGATTAATACTTTTCTAATTTATAGTCACAGGCATCTGCTACACTTCATTGTGACCTCTCCATATAGGTGTTTCCTGCCTGTTGTGATGACGTGTACTGGGATATAGATCAAAGTGATGTACTTCTAATGCTTTTTAGAATATTAGTTGTTAGGTATGAAATTCCTGACAGCACCATTGCTTATTGGTCTAGTTGCAAAGTCCCTTTGATCACCTGCATTTGCAGACTATTCTTCTCTTGGAAGTTTCTGTTCTGTTCCAACTTTTGAGTAGCATCTGTACCATTGATACAGGGATCCAGATTTTTTTGAGCTAACCACTGAAATGTACCTGGATACCTTAGATGTAACCTTAGATATTTAGATTTTTTTTTTTTTTTTTTTCCTCAAAGTATGATACAGCCAAGGTATTTGTTAAGAGAACACTGTTGCAAAGTCTACTGATTTATAGGAAATGCCTGACTAGAGGAGAAGAACTCTGCACTGTTGCAATTTTTGCTCATAGCTTTAAAAATTCCATTGCACCTTTATAAAATGGGTGAGGGCTGGCATGGAGTTAGTTAGGAATGTGGCTTGTTGCTAACACTTAATCCTCTCATGCAGAGATGCGTAAAGCGTGGTCTCTCTCAAAGGCTGAGAAATTTTTTAAGAGATTGCTTTAGTGCAATTTTACAGAGTTCTAGGTGCTTTTCCTGCTATCCAGTAATGCATGAAAAAGGAAGCATACTCCGTTATCCTTCCTACTAGTATCTGTACTTATTGGAGTTAGTGCTTATATTTTATTTCTTTCAAATTACTTTTTCTTTTCTTTTTCTTTTTTTTTTTAATCTTCTAGTGTTTTAGCTCTTCTAGTGTTTTAGCTACTTTATTAACAAGTAGTTAACAGATCTGCCCTACTCCCTTTCTTCTTTTTCTTGACTGGCAGTGCTTCACAGAACTACAGAAATAAATAGCAAAAAATCAATGCTGTTTGGCAACATTATTTATTGTTGGCTAGTCACATTTTCTAGAGCTGTCACCTCAGTTCATACTGCCACACAGCTGCAGTAATGATAACTACATTGATAACTGCACTTCATTTTCAGTATGTCTTTTAAAAAGTTTCATTGATCAGATTCTGAATGAGATTTTTCTGATCCACCTGAGGCATCGCAGAAAGGATGAGAGACTGTGTCTTGTATGAAGACATTAGGGACCCATCACTTCCCTTGCAGTGGGAAGGAGAATGTTGGCATGTCTAACATGAAGAAAAATTCTATTCTCCTGACACAGATACAGCTTTTCCTTAAAAATAAAGTAAAATATGCAGTTCCCATTGTAATGTTAAATGGGAGAATGCACCCTTATATCTTAAAATATCTGCTCAATACCTGGCAAACAATTTGGCCTAAGGATAGAAATTACTGCAAAGTCAATGTTGTCAACTCTTGCCATTGTGTTGTAACTATCATTTAGTGTTCTTTAAGATGCCAGGGTAGTAAAGTTTGATCAATTAGATGTGATTACTTTAGAATATTTCCTTTGAGAGAAAAATCTTCCTGTTGTAGCTGTAACCATGTCTTTTGTAATCCTTCCCACCCCTGCCTTGTAGTAATAGAACTATTATTTTTGAAGTCAGCATCACAAATATGTGGGCCTGGTGTCTTCATTTTTTTATTTATTATTTGTTCTGAATCAGGCATGTGTATAATGGTATTGAAGTTTGGGGTTGTATATTTTGGGGTCTTTGTCTTGGTTTTCATCCTGTTAGCTCTTGTTCTTATTGTCAGCTGTGCATCTAGTTCTACTGTGTTAGTTATCTCAGAACATGTATTCTGTGATAAGAATGTAGAATCTGTGGTCTAGTTTGAAATGAGGGCTATGCTACCTAATCTTCACATGCGGTGATTGAAATGTTATTTATTTCATTGCACTTTTTGGTCCAATGAAAAGTATTGTACCTTTTACACGTGAGCCAGCTGAAGCTAAGCTGCAAAAAATGATTTCTCAGAAGTTAGTGGCAAGATCAAAAGCTGGGAATATGGATGTGTATTTCCCCTTTTGGTCATTAAACCAGATGGCACTAGAAGTTTCATTAAGATAGTACTTTATAAGGTGTGCTTACTTTTCAAAAGGGCTGTGTTCGTTTGCTCCCCCAGTTCAAGGGATGAATGCTGGATGTCTTAAGGAATTCAAAATGTGACGTTCAAAAATGTTTGCTTTATGAGGAGCAGACACACTTAAATCATTCAGAGCGATAACGATCTGAAAAATCACCTGTATTAAAAATCTTGGTGTGCAATATGCTCTCTGGATGAAGTTGTTCTTTTTCTGTGCCTTCATCCATTGTTTTATGGACGTTGTTATCATACATTACAACTTGAGACCTTCATAAAAGTGTAACATCATTTGTGTTGCTTTTAAAGTCATGCTTGCAGCTTAGAACTTTAAAAAAAAGAGGAATGAAAGGACTTTTGAGTTTCCTCAGATGAGCAATATGAACTTGTCAAAGATATCCTGTGTGAAATACCTCTATGCATGAGTTAGAGACTTCCTGAGGACTTTGCCTATAAAATTTTTATTTATTTTGTCTTGTATTCTCTACTTGTTGCATTCCCTTCCAGTTCATTTCATTCTGTTAATGTGAATGCATTTCCAAGTAAATTGGCAGTGTTTACAATATCAGTCCCTAGTGCTATTTTTTAATCAAACACATAATAAAGTGTTAAAGAAACCATTCCCACCTGCATCAAACTCTTTATGTTCTGTATAGGGTATTTTGTAATTTATTTACCCAGGAAGACCCAATTCATCTGCACATCTGGTTTTCAACCCTGTTTTTTATCCAGTTTTCCAGCTGTTTGATTGAGGCATGAGAAGGTCAGATGGCTTTCTTGAGGTCAGTGTAATGATTGTCTCAGCTGGGAATATACCCAAACTTTATTCCTTGCTGTAACCACTTGGCCACACCATTCCTATCCGCATTGCTGGCGGTACTGGAACTTACTGCAAATGTCATTTTCTTTGTTTTATAGTTTTGCTTGTATTGAAATATTGTCACTTTTATAAGATCGAAAACATTACATCTGTTCACAACCTGGTTCTGTTCCACTTTGAACAGACACAACTTTTTGTGATGAATCTCCTTCCTGAATTCCAAATGTGTGTTAGTTTCATGAGTTCTGGGGTAGTGATTGATGACATTTCTGGTTTGTGTTGCTCTGGTGCGCTTCCTCAGGGCAGACCCTGTCTGACACTCTTCTTTGGAAGAGGAACCTGTGGTTTTGCTCCTGTGTATCAGTGCCATAAGCTTCTTAAGGCTCCTGGTTGCTGAGATTCTCTTCCTTGGGAGTTTGCTTGTTTACAGCAATAATTTAATGTTAGAACAAGGCACAGATTAGATAAAGGACTTCCTTAAGCCTGTGTTTCTGGGTATGTAATTGTTGAGCAAAAAGAAGCTCTGGAACATGGTTGTCATGAGCTCGGTCTTGCTCTGCCTTCCTGAATGAAGTCAAAATTGTTCTAGTTCCAGTATTTGTTACCAATTTCCTCTTGCCTTGAGTTGCCACTGCATTCAAGAAGCATGACTTCATGCTAACCCACATATGCGTCTCCTGTAGGTACAATTACAGGGCTCTCTACAGTTAAGTAGATTATGGGAATTGCTTTCTGGTGCCAGTCCTGTGTTGTTTCAAATTCCAGTGGGGCTTCTGTTCATTTCACTAGATGAAACACTCTTATTCAAAATAGTCAATTAGTGTTGATTACACTGTCAGTACTTTCCAGGCACCTCTTTCTTCCTTTCACAAACTAGATTTAGGTGCTCCCTGTTGACTTTTACAATAGCGTAAAAGCAAGTGAAATTTACAACTGGCCGTAACTATTTGTACATAACCATAAATACATTTGTAACAGCCAGAAATACGTCTCCTCTCCCCAAGATTTTGCTGCTGCCTCCACTTTCCCTCCAGCCCCAGTTATATTTACTCCTGTACTGGTGTCCAGGTTCATCTGTGTGTTCTGGTTAACTACACTATTCTAGTTACAGCTGCCTGGGTCAAAGTCATCCAAAGGGGAGCTTGCTTTGTCAAGGGAAGGACTGGAAGCAATAGGAAGGCAGGAAGATCTTTTGAGATACTCGATACTCATTTTAAGTTAATCTATTTCGCTGCAGCACCAAAAAGGCCTGGAGAAGGTATATTTCCTGTTAGTGGTTTGAATGCACTTCTGTTAATGGTGACGAATACAGTGAAATTATGTGCAGGTTGGCATTAATTTTCCTTTAAACTGGAGGAAAAGAAACTTATGTGAACCTGTAACTTCCCTGATACTGACATGAATGCTAAAATTTTATCTCATCATTTCATTATTTCTATTCTCATGTTGGAATTCTTTTATTGCAACAATTTAATAGGTCAAGCCTTTTGAACCCACCTATCTCTGATTTCCAGCTCTATGATTGACAGTCCTCTTGCTCTTAATTATTCAAGATGTTGTACATCAAGTAAATTTATTTTCCCTCTATTGATCTGTGGTACATGTAGATGCTACTGCTGCTGGCTGTCAAATGCTTTTTTCCAAAATCACTTTTTTTAGTCTGGAGTTAAGCAATAATTTTCTTTGAATGAAGATAAACTTTTAAATTGGCTTTCTGGAAGTTAGAGCTACAGAGCACCATGAAGAGAGCCTCACAGTAACATAGGCAGCAAGGAGATCTTACCAACAGAATACTTGGTTGCTGTGCATTTTCACAGTAAGTTGTGGGCCAGATTCTACAAACATGAACGAAGGACTTGGAATAATGGGTATTGTGTTGCAAGAGCTGTGAGGCTTGCAGGGGTTACTTTATGTTCTGATGTTATAAAATTTAGTGCATTTTTATTTTTCTTTTTTGGTCCAAAAGCAAGCTTGAATTAAAGAAGTTGGAAACCAGGAAAATACCAGGGAAGATTTCATATATGTTTGCTCTTTACTCTCTCTCTCTCCCCCCCCCAAGCATCTCCCTGTCATCTTTTCTGGAATAAATCCAAATTTTTTGGACAATGGTCTCTCACGGGTTTTGACAGGTACTGCTCTGTCACTGCTGTATGAGTGTGCTCACTCTTAGCTCTCCATTCTACTGATTTTAAGGGCTGGTTGTCTTTACTTGATTCCTTGTAAATCCCTCTTTCCTCGTGTCTCTGTTAAAGTCTGATCCTGACCCTTTTGAAGAAAGGTAAGATTCTTAGTATGGCAGTTTCTTCTAGCACAACTTTTCCCTTTCATCCTGACCTAGAAGCTGTTCTCAAGTGAGAAGGAAGATTGTAGAGGGTGCACCAAGGAGTTTCTCTTAATTTTTTTTTTTTTAATTTTTCATTCCTTCTGTCTGGTTCTAGAAAGTGTCCCAAGCAATCAGATTGTTTCATCAGTGGCTCCACAATAGATTGAAGCTCAGATAAAACATCTGTTTCCTGACATGTCGATTCCTTATTCCTGAAGTAAACTTCCAGAAAATGGCTTTGTGTCCTTAACAGTAAGAATTCAACAGGCTGGAAATCAGGCTGACTGCTGAGTGGAAAAGTTAATGTTTGAATTGTGAAGGCACAGTGCAGCCACCTGTGTACTATTACAGCGTGGAAATTAGTCATTTGTCTGGTATAGCTTTTGGTCTGACAAATTCTGGAGGTAATAAAAAAAATCCTCATTTTTGTGGGTTTTTAAATCATCTTCCCTTCTCTCTCCACTCACAAATGCCATGCATATGTCTCTCTTAGCCATGCTGGTTTTGTACTGTTGCCTGAACTTCTCTGTATCAACTCGTAGAGAATTTTTTAATTCTCCCCTTCCCGCTTACAAGTTGAATTTCTGAGGGAGGAATTCAGTTATGTTTTGTACTTCTTTTGCTGTGTGTTCTAGATCTATGCATTCTATACATAGATATAAACCTGAGATTGGTTTTAATCCTCATATTATTCTAATTCATCATTTCTAGAATGATGGTGCACATTATGGCCCCTTTTCATGGCTACATTTCTTCTTTTCCAAACCAGGAAAAAAGCAGGCACTGATTAAATCCAAAAAGTTTGATTTTACATCAGTGTTACAATCCTTTCACTTGCAGAGAACCCCTGTTCAAAAGCCTATCTGAGTAGGCTACCACTGAGTAGGTTTGTTGGTATGCAGACCAAGGATTAAAATGAAGCCTTCTCCTTGAAAATGTGCTGGTAGTTGTAGAGACATCATGCCTCTTTTTTTCTGTCTGTGGAGTGCTCTTTTTGCAGAGAAATTCCAGCTGCTTCTCTCTCTCTCCCTTTGGTGGAGAAGAAAAGAACCTTGAAACAAGTCCTGTTAGTAGGGCTGGGAAAGTGGATACAACTAGTGCCCTTCAGATCTGCCAGTTGTTGAAGTGCATCTCACACTTTCCTGCTTTTACTTACAGCCTCCAACTGTATCTGCCTTGAGCAGTGGAATTATTTGCTTCACAATAGTTTAAAGTCACAACCATGGTCATCAGCTGATGACAGGAACAGAGTATTTCACACCACACAACTGTCATTACAGCTCTTGTTAGGTCAGAGGTGTAGCATGGTTGGTGTTGAACCTGCCATGCTTCCGTTTTGCAGCCTTTTCTCCTGTGTTGTTTCTAGTGCTTTTGCTGTGGTGGTTTTGGGGTTTTTTTTCCCCCTCACCTTCTGTTAAAGGAGTGTGCTGATTCCTCTGCAGTTCAAGAGCTCTGTGGCTAAACACCCGCTCTCCATCTATCGTAGTTTGACCCTAGCTAGTCCATTGAAAAGCAGGCTTCCAGATAATCAGGGAAAAAGCTTCTGGGTCTGCTCAGACCTTGCCACCAACATTAGGTATTGTCAATGTCCTCCTCACTTAGACTGTGTTTCCTTTTTCTGTTTATGGGTTTGGTGTTCTTTTAAAGCTCAGCCTAACCTGAAGCCTGCAAGCAGCTTCATGAGTGCACCTTCTGCACTTGCAGAACCCTGTTGCAATGCTTGCAGCATTGACAGTGATGGTAGAGACAGAGAGATAAGCCTCACTGAAGTGGGGGTATAGGCTCTGTAATCATCTCCCATGAGGCAAGGGACTTCTGTTAAACTTGACCTTGGGGAGTTTAAAGCAGAGATCTCGTGGTCGATGAAAGCGATGAGCGGTGTTGTCAGCTCTTTGCAATCAAATGCAGATCTCCTGGGCAATAACCACAAACAGTGTTTTACCTGGTAAACAAAATGTGAACTGGATAATATGCAACAGCATTGTGAAGAGCTTGTTACACAGAGTTCCTTTCTCCTGGGAGGTGGGGTGTGTGCTTCAGCTGGAGGGTGAGGTACCTGGCTGAACACTTCTGCCCAGCAGGGTGGCATCAAGAGCTTGAGAACACTGAGAATTATGTGCAATGAAAAATACTCATAATTTATGTGTTGCTGGCCTTTCGAATGCCATGGATGATTCATCTGAAAGAGTAAAGAATCCCAAAGCAGTTTTCAGGCGTATTGCCCGGGTTTTATATTTATGAATTTCAAGAGAACAGGGAGAATAACCGGGTGGCTGAGGACCCCTAGTGCCACCAGCCCACACTGCGTGTGAAGAGAAAAAATATCTTTTCTTTTCTCATACAAAGAAATGCTTTTTAGACTCTAATACGTCCTGATGTACTAATTGTTCACATGCAATTGTTTCCATCCTGGATGAAAGATGAATTCTCTAGCGTTTATTTTTCATGTCTTGTTTTGCAAAGCCCTGTAAAGAGTGAAAGAAAGGATTCTATTTGCAACCATTATCAGTAATATTTACATTGCAGACAGAAAATCCTATACAGGGAAGCTGAAGGCTTTTAAGAGAAATTTCTTTCTTTTTTTTTTTTTTTTTACCGCTGTTATATCTATGCCCAAGAATGACTGGGAGGAAACACTGCACAGCCAGTGGTGTCTGATGCTCTGCTGTTTTGTATAACTTGGGGTTGGGAGGGATGGGGAAGAAAAAGTGCCAGTGAGGGTGGAGCGAGATAGCTGTGGGGTTTTGTTTTGGTTTTGTGGTTTTTAGCCATGTGGTTCTGGTTGAATTGCTAAGACCTGGAGAATCACTCCCAAATGCTGTGATCTAAGATACAGCAGTGTGGACATATGTTAGAATAGATTCCCTTTGTGCTTAAAGTTTAACTTAAAAGTGTATATTCACAACTAGTGTAAAGTGGCACAGAGCTCCCTTAGGAAAAAGGGTTAGAGGGTAGACAATCACTCCATGTAAGGTAACTTAACGGTGGCCTTAGACTGTTACTGAAACGACTCTTCTCAGTATTTCTGTGGTGCCCTAGTCTCAGAATTTGTTGGAATTCTGTCTTTTCTCAAAATCTAGGTATTTACTCTTGTGACAGAGTCTTGGCATTCCATTGGGTATGAATAGTAGCTAATAAAGCTTTAATAAAGAAGCTAATTTTGGTGTGCAGTCAGCTAGTCGTCTTGTCACTCTTTTCAGTCTGCTCCCCCTCATTTTGCTGTTGCACAATTTTAATCAGCAAGAGACGGTGGTGAGCTTTGTGCAGAATGCTATTGTATATTCTTGTGCCTTTACCAATGAAATAGAAAAATGGGGATGTAAAGTTAGGTGTTTATAAGTAAATGTGCTTTGTTTCCTGGAAGTTTTGTAAACCAGTGTCTTCAGTGTTGCTGAACAGACCAGAAATGTGCTCTGAGGGGGAGTGGGCTGGAAATGAGTAGGGTAAAAAGTTAAAAGGTATCTCTCTGTCACCCAGAGAGATCTGTGCCTTTTGTTTTTATTTTGGGAGCAGTTTGGAAGCCTAATATTGCTGGTCTTTGTACAAATTCCTGTTCACTTGTTCACAGAAACTTCTCTTCAAGGCTGTCAATTCCTGAAGTAAATAACTTCAGTCAAAATACATAGTTATGTCAAAATAGTTTGGATGGTAAACTTCAGAATTTCTTTCCAGACAGTCATGTTGCTGCTTCTGAGGTTGTAAAACAAAATATGCTGAAAATGAATTTTTCTGCCCTTTCTTTTGTTTCTTATTTGAGATGTTGAGATGACCGAAGACTATAGGTGTGATCTAGGTGTGCCTCTGCACTGCCTTCTAGATAAGCACTGGTTCACATCTGAGTTTCAAAAACTTTTGTTAGTTGCGTTTTTTTCTATGAACATCAATAGCAGGCTTAAGAAGAACAAATAAAAATAAAGGAGGTTTGGGATTTTTTTTCCTGGTTAGTTGAGGTATATCTCATAGTTTCTATCACAGGGAATATTTTATACTTGGTCACAATTTTCATCTCTTTTTAAAGACCAATTCAGGCTGAAGAAACCTAGTTGTATGTTATGGAGGACTTTTGTCTGTCACTGAACACATCCTACCATATTCAGTATCGATCCTTTAAAGTGTTCTGAAATCATAATTGTCTCACTTGTGTTTGGAATAGCTGGGAAACACTCTAAAGTTTTACAAATTAAAAAAGGAAGCATTCAGTATAACATGTTTTCTCTCTCTTTTTTTCTTTTCCAGTCCTTCAAGGATCTTATGCATAGCATATGAGGTTTTGCAAGGTTTGCAATACATGAACAAACATGGAATGGTGCACCGAGCACTCTCTCCTTGCAATATTCTTTTGGATCGAAAGGTACAGCTATAGCAATAAATCTATGGATTTGTTTGGGTTTTGTTTACATCCCTAGATGCTGACAGGTAGCATGCTAGGTCACATATGCAGACTGGTCAGTCTCAGTCCTGAGGGGGAAAAATTACATATCTGGAAAGATGTTGATTTTGTTTGTTTGTTTTAAAAGATACGTTTTTCTTCCCCACTTCCTAAATTGCAAATGTATTTCAGATTTTATTTTCCTCGTTTTCTTCTATCCCAAACCATCTTTTTCACCCTTTTCTTCTTAAGAAGAAAAGTGTGGTAATCTAAGTCTACTTATAATCATTGTGATTAGCTACAAGACTTTCCTAGATGTTTGAATGGGAAAATACGTCTTCTGGCTAATTATCTGTTAATAATATTTTCTCTGTTTCGTGGTGACCCGATACTTGACTTCTAAGATATCAACATATTTCTTTGTTCATATTAAAGTACTAAAATTCCAGTGCCTGTCAATTCTGTTGTCACAGACTGTTGAGTTGGCAGTGTGGAATACAGGTCCTGCTCCTAAAATCTGAGAGAAGTTAATAGCAGAGAGAAATTAATATCTGCTGTTGTACTCTCAGCACTCACTTCCTCTGGACCAACAGCTAAAGAGCTTAGCCTGTCTGTGTAACACCTCCTTCCTTACTCAGTTTAGATAGAATAGCTAGATAGGAAGGAAGGAAGGAAGGCACTGTTTTTGATACACTTCTAAACAAGTGAAAATCATCATAATGCTCTAACAAGCAAAAGTACTTTGGGATTTTAAGATATTCTAAATTCAATAAAAGAACAGAAGGGGGCCATGAGACCATAAACTTCTACATTTTTCCTCTGCACTTTGAATAATGGGCTGATGTAGCCTGACCTAGCCTGCTGTGCTCATGTTGCACCATTTGCAGGATAGCTGAGTACAGTTCAAAATACAGCAGGAACAGTACCTCAGTTTAAATTCTTTTGTTTTTGCTGTTGTTTTAGTGTTAAATTTCTGTCTCCACAGAATAAAAGCAAACATCTTTCTTGTTTGTTTAAAATACGTGTCGATACAGTTAGGGAGAGCAGGATAGTAATGAGATGATGGGAAGAGCTGTAGGAGGAAGGCTGTGTAAATGGAAGAGGTGAGGGAGTAGTGCTGATGCTTAGGGAGTTTTAGGATTCAAACAGAATTTTGAACGGTTTTCAAACAGGAAAAATGTTCAATAGAGTATTTAAGCCTTTTTAATTAACTGTAAATATACTATAACTTATAAATAGTGATTTTCTTGCGTGTTCCAAACAAGATGATTGATTAATATTCTTGGAAAGTAAAAGCATTAGAAATAAGCACATTATTAATATGCCATGAAATTCTGCGTAACAGATGAGACAGAAATGTAGGAGAGTGACTTTAGAAGTATCTGTCTTCTGACAGCTAATGTAACTTAAAATTGTTTATTTAACTTAAACACAAATTCTTCCAATGTTAGATTCTACTGCTCTCGATCATTTATTTTCTTCTTTTCAGGGACATGTGAAGTTGGCTAAATTTGGACTCTACCATATGACTGCTCAAGGTGTTGATGTTGATTTTCCTATAGGGTAAGGGTGTAGCTTCATGACACAAATATTATCAGGCATGTATTTTTTTCAGGAAATAGTTTTGATGACTCATCTTCAAAAATGTGGTGTATGCAGAGATTGCTGTTTTCATTCATATCTGTTGCATACATTCCCTTACACAGAGGCTCTCTGTGTAATGATCATGGCACTGAAGAGATTATCATCTGACTAGATGAAATTAATGAAAGACAGAGAATGGGTACCATGCAAGCATATTACTGTAACTGTAATGTCAGTCTTTATTGCCTAGATATCCCTTCAAATGCTAGTAGTTTCCTGTGACTTGGATTCTGGAGGTAAGATGTAATTTCAAATCTAGGAAAAAGCACAGTCAGTTCTGTGCTATTGCACACCACTGAATGCCTCTTGTCTCTTCATCATTTTGTGATTCATTTTCAAGTGATCGTGCTGTCTAGCCAAAGTGACATGCTTTGTTGCAGTGTTTCCTTGACATTTCTTGGCTTTTTTGAGGTGTTATGTTTACAATTGAAATTGATTTTCTGAACAGAAGTAATGATGTTTCACTTCAAGAGGTGATTTCAGATTTTTAAGTATTATAATGAATTGTTGACAGAAGAAATGATAATATTACTAAGAAATTATCTAGCAGCAGGTAGAATACGTCCTCAGCACCTTTTGTTACTTTCTTTACAAATTCCAGTTATTTAATGGGAATCCTGTCAATGGAGGGGAATACTGCCACCACTGCCAAATACAACCCTAGGATATATTTATTTAATGTGCTAGTGCTGATAATCAATATATATTTTCTTTGAAATATGTAGACATTTTGCAAGCTGCTGTTATTTCCTCCCTTTTGTGCAGGAGGCACTAGGTATTTTGCAGTTGGAGCGAAAATGCTGCAATGTGTAGATTTTGACTGAATGAAATAGAACAATCTGCACTGCTATGAATTCCAGTGTCTCAAAATGCAAACTGCAACTGAAAGGTAGGGGGTTTTGGACAGACAGGATATTAATTAACGTGTCTGCATCTTTCTAGGTACCCATCGTATCTGGCACCTGAAGTAATTGCACAGGGAATAGTCAAACCAAGTGATCATACTCAGTGTGAGAAACCTCTGCCTTCTGGCCCTAAATCAGATGTGTGGTCTCTCGGTATAATATTATTTGAGCTTTGCATGGTATGTAAGAGGATAACTCTCTTGACTGAGACTCCTGAGGAACAGTTACATTAACTTGATTGCTTTTGAGTACGGGATTAATGACACTTTGCCCACCACTCAAGTCCAAGTATCAGAATATGTTAACGTTCCTATGTGGATACTATTGGTGGTGGTTCAAGTGTGTTGGCTTGGTATGAAAAATGACTCTAGAAGGTGAAAGAAATTATCACAGCATAATCTGTACCATTTGTGTATGTTGAACTGGGCTTGCTTCATTCAAAGAGAGCAACGTTCTGTCGGGAGCTATGACCTAGCAGACACTTCAGTGCTGATATTTAGCCTCATTTTATATAACTAAATTGTCAGACAGTTGCATGGTGAAGAACCTGCTTTATACAGGAATCAGATCAGGACATTGAAAATAGGCTTCTGTTGTATATTCTGCTCTTCTGTAAATTTGTGTAGTGTTCATAGATTGTTATTTATTCTTTTGAATAAGTACAGTTTGCTTAAAAATGCAATAATGTTCTATTTTGAAACACCTTCAAAGGGATTTTCAGATGACTTTTCAAAACCACTGTGTAATAATCCAGGCTCTGATAATTACCATGTTTATTGATTAATTGTCTTTGTTCAGCTTACATTGGAAAAAATACAGTTTTTGAAAGCCTGTGAGTGAATTAATAATAAACCAGCAGGTTTGCTAAGGCAGCTTGGGGCTTAATCTTGCTTTTTTTTTTTTTTTTTTGTTCTGCATTTACTCAAGTTAAGAGACATTATAAATGCTACATTTTTCTTTGTGATGTTGTGAAACTGTTTCTTCTGTAGTCGGGGTAAATGATGTTTTCTGTTCTAACACATAGCTTCCTTAAATCTAAAATTCATATGTAGAAACTTATTTCACTATCTTTGTATATAGATGGGTATATATGCATATCTAAATAGCTAAAATTTATTTCAACTGTTGATTTGATTTTCTTATTTATTTAGGGGAGAAAATTATTCCAAAGTTTGGAAATAGCAGAAAGATTGAAATTTGTAATTATGTTAGGTAAGTAGCACAAAATTAATTTTTTAAGTTTCCAAGCAGTTCTATAATTAGAGCCTTACAGACTAGTCAGCTTGTGATGCTCAGAACTAAGGCACTTTACCTTTGTCAGCTTTCTGTTTAATTGGTATCACTTTCATAGTAGTCCTTAATTTTATATTATTCTGGTTTTTTTCGAAGGCTGTGTGGATGATATTGTGACTGTATTGGCTGAAGAACATGGTTGCCTTGATATTATTAAGGTTTGTGGAACTAGTTTGTTCTTCCATGTGGTCTTATCCAAAACATTTTATTACTGTGCATAGTATTTCACAGATAGTTATTTATATTTTTATACATATATTGAATTTTTATATATATATATAAAAATACTTATTTGCTCACTTGATCTATTGCAGTATGAGGAAAAATTTTGAAGTCTAAACTGCATATCTAAGAACCTTTCAAATGACCAGTACTGGTAATATTCATTCTTTCCCAGAATTTTTGTCAGTCTCAGTAAATGTTTATGCTCTCTAGACAGTTTAAGGAGTTATAAATTTTATGTAAAGTGTTGGGGGCTAAGTATTTTTCTTCTAGAAATTTAGTCTTCTATTTGGTCCACTTTATACATCCTGATAGTGAACGTTTGTACGGTTCAGTTCCTCCCCAGCCCCAAAATTAATCTCTGAATTTTAACATCTGTATATTTTGAGACATTGTATAAAAGGATTCTGACTGTTAGCAGAAGGGAGTTCCCAGTTACTGCATTGTTTGAGTCTGGGTACAGAATATCTACATTAACAAAAATTATAATATTAAAAAAAAAATCTGTATAAAGCTGCATTCATTACAGATCTTTCAGAATCTTCCCCCCCCCCCAAAGCAAATGCAGGGTTGGAAGGTGAGAAGAAATACTTCCACAATATTTTGGCTTGACACAGCCAACTTTGTATGTGTAGGTGTGAAATTTTAATACCCTCAAAGGAATAGTCAGTATATTAAAAGTTAAGGATGAGCTAAGTGGCTTGCTGAATTAAGAGAGTAATAAACAGACCTCCTTTGTATTTTTCCAATGTTCCAGGACCTTTCTGAAAACGTCCTGTCTCTACTGAAGACATGCCTTACGTTCCAGCCTTCCAAGAGGCAAGTATGCAGTCCAAATGCCCAGTGAGCTCTGGTAGGATACTGTGAAATGATAAGACCAGTTGCTGGAATAATGGTGATTTGTACTACCTGTAAGAAATTCTTGCTTTTGTTGCTTTTCAGTGTTTAAAGGAAAAGAATCGGAGGGGGTGGAAATCAAATGTGCAGAACCTTGAAATTGAGTCTGGGTATTTTGGGGGGAAAACTATTCAGGCATTTACAGTTCTAAGTTTACAGCTTTTACTGATTCCATGTCTGGAGGTTGGTGGTGGTTGCTGTAGCTCTGTTGTAGCCAGAATTAGGGCTTCTTTCTTCAAAACTCTACTTTCAACATACTTGTTCATTATGTCAGTCCACCACGGCTTTGTTCTGAAAACGGAAGTGTGCTTTTGTTCTTTAATCAAGGCTTTGCGTTTGAGTTTTTCCATCTCTGCTTAAAGGAATTAAAAGGGAATTAATCAGATAGTTGAATCATGAATTCAACAAAATTGCTAGACATTTTTACTACTGAAATTTGTGAAATCCAATATAATGTAAAATAACTTGCTGACGTTTGTTACTGGGGACAGTTCTTACAGAAATGTAACATTTTTGGAAGCACTTTACTCCTAGTGTTTTACTCTCTTTTCTTAATTCAAGGCCAACTCCAGAGGAATTGCTGCATGACAGTTTGTTCAGTGAAGTATCCTCAGTGTATCCTCTCTTCCACAAACCTGCTGGTCTGTTCTCCTCTTCTCCAAGGTGTGCTAATTTAACGCTTCCTGAAGACATAAGTCAATTATGTAAAGGTAAAAGCAGGTAGTGTGATGTCATTGGAGGGGGAAGGAAAATAAAATGTCTTTGCATTTTCTTTGAGTACTTTGTTGGAGAGCAACTATGAAATGTTACAATGCTGTGTGCTTGCAGTAAGTTGTTTAATGGGCAGAGGTATGGAGAAATGTGTTTTAGGGTATGTGTGCAAGTCAAAGGAGGACGTGTTGATTTTGTTCTTCAACCTTAGGGAATAAACAGTTATCATTAGTATTCAAGTGCAGCTTGGAAGATCAGTATCATCTTTTGCCTTTAGAATTTGTATGTGTGCATGTGGAAAGTACTTTTTTTTTCCACTGAATTGTGTTGTGGATTCTGCTGGATCCTAGCATGATATGATTTATGAAAGTACTGGAAAAATAAATCCTTTTGAAAGAGGTCATATTCTAGAATAAAAGATGACATTTCTAAGTTTAAGATACAGCATGCTGAAAGTGTTACCACTAGTAAGTCCTCATTAGCTTTTCTCATGATCTTAAAAGACTTCTATATTTTTATAAAATGTTATTATGCAGTTTTTGGAAACTTAAGATTTTATACCTTGTTAGTACACATATGAAGTGTGAAGGGAAGACAGATTGTAACTACTTGGTGTGAATCACTAGCGTCTTCCTTTTCCTCCTAGTGCTGGTTTGTGTACAAAATAGTGTCTGGGGTTTGGTTTGGTTTGGTTTTAAAGACACACAGGAAGCAAAAGCCTAATTAGTTCTGTTTTCTGGTAGCAAGGCAAGAGGGAAGATCTGTTTTTGTCTAACTTCACAGTAAGGTCTAGGACCTTTCAAGCACAAATTATTTATTTAATTATCCATTTTAACTATGTGTTTAGAGTGGAAGGAAGAAATACAAGCTGCCTAAAAAGCTGTAACTCATTTTTATGTGGTTTCTCCTAATAGATGAAGATAGTGATTACCTAGCAGAAAGATCAATTGAAGAGGTTTATTATCTTTGGTGTTTGGCTGGAGGAGACTTGGAGAAAGAACTTGTCAACAAGGAAATAATTCGATCAAAGCCGCCTGTCTGCACACTTCCCAAGTAAGGGAGGAGAAGCACCTTAAGGGAAAGGAGGATGGATGGGGAAGGCCAGTGATTCTTAGAGAACATTTTGGTTTGGGTTTTAGTTTCAAAACCTATATGTGTGGAAAACTATTAAAAATAGTACTCTTGAACATGAGGAAATAATGTCACTTCTCCTTTTATCCAATTTAAGGTGTTATCTGAATGCCTTATATCTGTTATCTACCTGCACTTCATATTGCTTTCTGAAATTTGTAGAATTGTGGGTGAAATGCAAAACACTGAACTGTAAGTCCCTAAATGTAGCATAGTTTCCAATAGCAGTAAAACTGTCTCACTGTGCTTCAACAACATACATGTATTTGTAATTTAATTGAATACATTCTGTAGGAAGTTCTCTACGTTCTGAATGCCCTTTCACAGAGCAGCAGTGCTGAATAATCAACCCAAGTATTCAGCATATCAGTTGGTTAGTTTTTTTATTTTTAAATGCTTTGTTTTATGACTTAATTGTGTAACAGCATTTTAGTCATTACTACTTGTATCTTACTGCTGCTCACATTGCAATTTTCTGTAGTATAGTCATGCTTTAATCCTACAATAGGATCTTAATAAGCATAATTATATGTCCATATAGAAAAATTGGCTGGTTCTGTGTTTTAAAAATGCATATAACGTACAGCCAAAATGCAACATCTTGAAAAAAAAGGTGGAGATAGATTTTAAGTACTATTTTGGTGGCAAAATTACTGTGAGATTTTGAGGGATTGCCCCTTTCTGTATCTATAGGTGAATGCATGTGCCTTGAAATTATGAAGGAAAAACTTTTTTTGACATAATATCTGTCTTGAACTTGAGGTGTTAATAATGCAGTCTAGCTCCATCTTCTGAGCGGTACTGAGAATGTTAGCTTGATTTCTAGAAATCAATTTAATGTTGTGTTCTTTAAAAATATCACCAAATAGACAATTTGTGTATACTCTTTCTTGGATGCATTTGTATCCTTACATGGATGGCAACAGAAAAGGTCTGGGTCAGACTTTTTCTTGGGCTTTGTCATGGTAGGAAAACAGCTTTCATACACAATAAAGTTTTGTTTTTACTGTTCACAATAAATGGCAGCCCTGGTCCATGCCAGGGCATGGAATAAAAAGGAATATTAATCCCATACCTCATTAATCTTCTTTTGTGTGCAAAAAGACTAACTTTTGTGTGCAAAGCAAAGTTACAGGAGACATGAAATGTGCCTTTTTACAGCAAAACCCATTTGAATAATTTAAGGTGATTGTACAGTCCCTTGATAGCAGGCTTTGTGCTATGCAGATTCAATACTGTGTACTTCTAAGAGCTACTGTTTTGTTTTAAAGAGGAAACTGATTGATGTCAGAGTTTTCTATTTTTTTCTAACTCAAGTCTTATGTTGTAAAATGACCTGATTTATTTTTTTTCTTCCTTTTGAAGCTTTCTATTAGAAGATGGTGAGAGCTTTGGGCAAGGACGAGATAGAAGTTCCCTCCTAGATGACACAACTGTGACTTTGTCTCTGTGCCAGCTCCGAAATGTAAGAAGAATATTTTGCACTTTATATCTTCACTGCAGAAACGTTTCTTTAAAGAGAATATGGAACAGCAGCTCCTACTGCTTTTCCCACAAAAGATAGTGTTATTGATTCCAAGAGAACTTTTCTTGGCCTCCGAGTCAGATTCCAATTTATGCTGTTAAATCTGATTAAAATCTGATTAAAAATTGATTAAAATCTGATTAAATCTGATTCTGATTTATGCTTTGTAAGTAAAAGCTTACTAAATTTGATTTAGCTTCATTGACTCCCTTTCCTTATTTTTGTTACCTTCTTTATTCTGGCGTAGCCCAAATAGTTCTGTAGTACCTGATCCTCTCCATAACTGCTGAACAAATTGGACAGTGAGTGTCTTCCTGCATCATTTAATTCCTGTCTGTAGGTGGCTCACAATATTCAAGAAAAAGATCCACTCAGTTCAGTTGCAGCTCCTTAAAGGCTTTATATTTAAAGTTGGATACCAAGTTTCCAGCAGTTAATTACTAATCCTTGGAATATATGGCTATTAAACAGCTAGTTCAAAAGGTCATGTCAAAGCATTTTGCCAAAATGCAGTAATGCAATTTTCTTCCATCTTTAGTGGAAAATTCAATGTATGATAGCTCATAGTTTTTCTGGATGTAATGATCAGTTACAAGATTTACTGTACGTATCGCTGAAATGCTGTAATGGTTCATGGCTTTGCACGTGTAGAGCTTTATTGCTGCAGAATTAGAGAACACTGCTCTGCTTGCAGCTTGTAAATGCAATTCTGTCATAGTCTGTGTTTAAAAACCTTTCTGTATAATTACAAGGGTTAATACAGAAAGGAAGGCGCCTCCTGACATCTTGATTTCTTCCCTCATTACCTTAATTTTTGGGGCAATGTGGCAAATGCTCTGTAGATATAGTTCTTCAGTAGAACTCTTTGCATTACTTTACACACATGCTTGAAAACAGACCAAAGTACTGGATTATTTTGTTTGCTTGGTTGGTGGTGTTTGGGAGGCAGGGGGGAAGTTAGGAGTACGTAGCAGCTATTTGAAGGCAACTTGTGCTGCAGCTCTTACTCTTGTTCTTACCAAAGGGCAGCTTTTAAGGCTTTTTAAAAATGTTTCAATCTATAGTTTTGGATATTGCTGCCTACTTCTAAAAATACAGCAGCCAATAAATATATATTTCACTTTGGGGAAGATACAAACCTGAGCCTTGCAGTGTTAGTTGAAATAAATTTTTGAACTTATGCAATTCTTCAAACACCTTTCATAGAGCAGAGCATGTTGCTTATAATGAAAAGAGGATCAGTACTGAATGAACTGAGAATGAACTGTTCTCTCAGTCCCAGGAGGAACAGGCTGTGTGCTGTATGCCTTTAAGTTAGGGATTTAACTGCAAAACAGATCACTGCAGGGACATTAATCACAATGCACCAAAGATGCCTGAAAACTTAAGGCAAAAGTCCAGGCATACTTGTCTGTCACCTTTCCAGAGAGTGTCTGTATTTTCTGTGCAGCTTTCAGATGCTGCTACTAAAGGGAACACCAATTTGCATAACTCTTGAACTGGTTAAAAATACAAATCCAAGTTGTAGCTATTGGATAGGAAGTTCACATAAAAAAACAAGGAAAAGAAAAAGAAATATGTAATACTATTGATCTGGGATTGATCCTATTCATCCATGGCCGTAGAAGCTATTTTTTTATGAGGAAATAGGCTTATGAATGAGATGAGGGTGATTTTTCAGGCAGAAGAACTTCCATCAACTTAAAAATCCTGTGTTAGCAAAAGTTTTTAATGTTAAAGGCTGAATGTTTCTTGGCTGATGGAGGACTGAGCTAACGCTTAGGTCTGAAGACAAGCTACTAAATTTGGCAAATTAATTGCTAATTAATAGTTTTCATACTCCACTAAATATTTCCACTTGGATTCTGAGCAGCGTTTTGTTAATGAATTATTTTTATTCTTCATTTCAGAGACTGAAGGATGTTGGTGGGGAAGCATTTTATCCATTGCTTGAAGATGAGTAAGTGTGTGTGTAGGTCCGTAAGTTACAAGGGACTGAATTTTGAGGTACTAGTTTTGAGTGGCGCACTGCACAGTGAGACACAACTGCCTGCCCAAAGCAAACTTTACCATGTCTTTGTTCAGATCCTAGTCTGTTTCTCGGTTCTGGAAGTCACCTGTTTGTGCTGAATATTCTAAATTATCCATTTATGCTTGGTTTGGCTCAGAAATGCATCACAGGGTATATCACATATTGTTTTTTTCACAGTGATTTGTATTTCTTGCTGTTTACTACTATTATCCTAACTCTTTTACCAGCCAGTCAACTTTACCTCATTCAAACAGTAGTAATGAGCTGTCTGCAGCTGCTAGTCTTCCTCTGATCATCCGGGAGAGGGACACAGAGTACCAGCTAAATAGGATTGTCCTATTTGACAGACTATTGAAGGTATGGAATCTTTCTGATGCTGGATAATTGGATTTGGTCTGTTAATTAGAGGATTTTTAAAGGACCAAGTAATTGGAAAAGGAAGCAGTGATACAAAAGACTACAGTGAGAAAGGGTGAATAAAACCCTACAGAAGTATAAGATTGAAAATAAGAGAAATAGGTCTTTTCAGCAGTGATGAATATAAAGGTATGCCCACGAAAATTGAGCTGCTGCTAATATCTGTTAATTATTGAAGAAAATACTTCTCATCTTTTATTTCATAATAGACTGAGCTATTCTAGGTACAAATATGCCTATAACACTTCTGCATTTCCAAGCAGTAAGGTACTTGAAACCAATACCAGTCTTTACTGTAGCAGTGTTATGTTAGAAATAGGGGTTTTATACTGAGGGGAGAAAATACGAGTTCTTCATTTACATATATGCCATGAGATGGATTCTTGCTGCATCGAGCACAGTACTTAGGAAGGTGTAAAGTAGAAATGTTTAATAAAGTTGGATAAATATAGAAGAAATAGAAGAAATATATAATGAAGAAAAACTTTTATTAAAAATTTTGGTTAGCAAATTTATATATCCAGTGTATGCCAAAGCACATGAGTGCATTTATGAGAAGCAGTGCATATTTAAACATCAAAGAGTAGCCCTCTATTCAGGCCTTGCAGTTAGGAATGAAATAGTTAGTTATAAAGCTTGCATTTGCTGTTCAGTCTGGCAGCATTTGCCCTTTGGGGGAAATACTGTGCCAGAATTGGGATTTGAGTTGTTTCAGTTACATGTCAATAATTTTTTCTCTGTTAATCTCGTCTCTTTGAAGGCCTACCCATATAAGAAAAACCAAATTTGGAAAGAAGCAAGGGTTGACATCCCTCCTCTTCTCAGAGGCATAACCTGGGCTGCCCTGTTGGGTGTTGAGGTAAGGGTGATGGGAGGGTATTTGAGAGGTTGTAGTACTGACTGGGAAAGGAATGGGATTGACAGGAAAGCTGGAATGGATTTGAAGATTTGACGAGTAGAATTACTGATATCTTAAACAAAATGAGTCATGAAATTGTGTGAAGACAATGTTCAGACAAACTTGCTTCTTGTGTCTAATTTGATTTCAGAGCATATATGTTAACACAGCCAGATTTTGCTAGAGTGTTTAAATGCAATTCATAGTTAGCAGATTTTTTCTGATTTGATTTTTAATATTTTTGACAAATGCAGTTAGAATCTTTCTGTGCCAGTCAGCAATAGTTGGGCAAAACAGGATGAACTATATCAAATATATTTTTCTCACCTACTAATTAATGCACTTCCTCCAAAGATTGGAGGACAAATAAATTAAATGTAACCATTTTGGACAAAGGACTGGAAAGACACGTCCCAGAAATGAGGACTGCTTGAGCTTTTGCATCTAGTCTGCTTGCAGTCTGCAGTACTGCAGCAAAGAGGTTCTTATACATAACACATAAATAGATTATATTTTTTTTTGTTAATCTGTTTAGCTTAGGACATGATTTGCTGAATGACCAAAAAAAACCTGTAAACATAAAGAACAATAAGGTTTGTAGCCTGGCTCTTGGGAGATGAGTCAGTTCTCATACTTCATCAGTTTACCACCTGCACAGTGCAGGTAGTTTCCCTTTCCTGTAACATTAAGGCAGACTAGTTAACACGCCTGTCTTGGGAGTCATGCAAGGGTAGGCTACTTAAGAGTAGTGTATATTGAGTAGTGTATATCAGTGTTAATTAATGGGCAGCTGGATTCAGTGCCTTTATGGAGATTATGGTGAAAGCCACCTGCCAGTGGCAGAGGTGAGCACTGAATGTCAGTTGAGAACATCTGTTACCTTGAAAATGGAAAATTGTATTAAGTACATAGCTCTCAGCGTAAACAACTTCTGCTGACAATGTGGTCACAGAAAACTCTTTATGTCCTGAATTATAACAAAATGAAGATGGCTTTGTTAAAATTCAGCTTTCAGAATTTTCTGTACTTTGGGGGGGGAAATCTTGCTAACTAAAGCACCTAAACCAAAGCAGTTAACTTGTGTATATCAACACGCCCGTTGTAATATGAATTGATGTTAGTAAAGGCTTTCTAAATTCACACATTCTTCTTCCACATTTAGGGTGCCATACAAGCAAAATATGATGCCATTGATAAAGACACACCTATTCCTACGGACAGACAAGTAAGACTTCTGGCGTTGCCAAATGTCACTTGAAGTAATGCAAACATCCTTTCCACCAGTCATGGTCAGTTGCCTATTACAGCAGATGTGGCTGAGAATACCAAAAGGGTTCACTTGTCCTCTAACCTTATTCCTGCCATAGCAAGAATCTTTTCAAATAGGTAGGAACAAGTAGTTGAACTCAAATTACAATGTGTGGAAAGTGGAATCTTCTTTTACTTCAGAATCACTGTTTCTGTAGCAACAGCAGGGTGCAGTGAACAATGTTATCGATGTATTGATAAAAGTCTTGCTTTTACTGATTATTTGTTGGGCATGTTGGACCTTGTACCCAATAGTGCTGAGTACCTTGGGGTCCCTTAAGGTGAGCTGTGCTTCACAGAACTGGGTTCTTGAGCAATTTGGTTCCCCAAGAAGTCCTGCAGACATAAAAAGATATCCCAAGCAACATCTGTTCCTTTCAGCTGGGTGAAGAAATTTGTTCCACCAAATTGGGTACAGTGTTCTGAGAACTCTAATTTGATTATCCTTTAGAACAAAGTGATATTGGCACCTGAGATGTGTCCAGAAGTTGAGTCAGAAAAAAACCTGTAGCCATAATCTGCTTTCTGCCTTTTTCAAGGTTTAGAACCTGTTAAAAAATACGAATCTGGAAAAAGAAAAAAAAAAATTCTATTTTTAATATTTGACAGGGCTGTTGGAATCCCCTGTCCCCTTTCAGTTTTGGATTTGAGCGTGGTGGAGAAAGCAGATTGTGTTTATGATGGTGGTCTGACCTACATTCTTTGGCTGACTTCCACCCCTAGCACTGTAAGATTGCTGTGGTACTACCCTACTTATCCTGATTGCTCTTTATATTATACGCTTGGCTGCGGTGCAGATTGAAGTTGATATTCCTCGTTGCCATCAATATGATGAATTGCTGTCATCACCAGAGGGTCATGCAAAGTTTAGACGTGTACTGAAGGCCTGGGTTGTTTCCCATCCTGATTTGGTTTACTGGCAAGGTGAGTTTGACTAGCTGGCAAGGTCATATAATTAATTGGAAAGCTGTGGCTGACTTAAAAATATCTTCCCCAATTCTCACCCCCCCAGTGTATGCTGGTTTTTAGTGCTTTTCTTTCTGTGTTCTTCTGAAGAATGAATCTGCAGGTCATTGCAAATTATGTCCTAATAATTTATATTTAATTTCGAAGGCAAAATTGCCCCACTGTGTTTTTTTTAAAATATATTTACTCTCCTTAAGTTTCAGTTACTTTATGCATTAAAAACGAACAAACAGACAAGTCTGTTGCTTGCTGTTCAGTTCCAAGGTAAAACTGCAGAAGAGCAAGTCCTTGAGATGGTAAACTGCAGTTCTGGGAAGCCTTGGCAGAACAATCAATTTAGCAGTACAGTTCAACAGTTTGAAATCCTCTCTGTTTTCATGCGTTGGTTTCACAGCATTAGACGTGAAGCCTGACATGGCAGAATTGTAATCAATATCAAGTATGCAAATTTTCATGATTAACTAATTTCTCTGTGCATTACAATAAATAAGGTCTTTATGTTGTACCTTCTTGATTCTTCTCGCTTTAGGTCTTGACTCTCTTTGTGCACCATTTCTCTACTTGAATTTTAACAATGAAGGTGAGTATCTTTTTTGGCTGGAGGTGAAAGGGGAAGCACAGTCTGTCATCTGTATCTAGTTGTAGACAGATGTGTGTACACCCACTTCTAGATGGAAACTTTCCATAGCTGCAAAGGAAATTTAAAGCTCATTTTTCCACAGGTTGAAACAAGTGTTTGGGTTTTGAAAAATACATGTGGTTTACTGCTTGTCAAGCAAGAGTTCAAACCCAATTTTTATTGCGAAGTACAATAATGAATATATAATAAAAAGCACAAATAAGCTTGATTGGGGAAAAACATGAAATGCTTCTCTAGTGATTCTCATGTTCAGTGAAGCTGTAGTTCAGCCTTGTGTAATGTGAATGCATTATTTGTTAACCTGTCAGACTAGCTTTTTTCAGAAAAGCTGGTGATAGTTTAAAATGCCTAAAAGCTTATCAGACCAGCTTTGTGTGGCCTTTGTCTTAGAGTGTGACTTGTTCAGAATAGGTCCACTCCATTCTTCTCTTCTCTTGCATCTAGCTTGCTTTGTATAAGGTTTATGTACGGGGAAAACTAGTTTCTTAGGACAATGACTCCTATTCTGCTTGCTGTGCATACTAATTTAAATATTTCAACAGATTCTTCTTGTCCTTGGACGTGTTCCTATAGCGTTTGATGGTAGAAGTTCTATAGGAGAAACCCCAGAAGACTGCAACAATGCAGTTACCCAAAACTGTGTCTTCTCAAATTTTATTCATCAAGGGACCTTCATTTTTTGAAGCAAACATTGACACTGCTTTCCAAACATTATCTTGCTGCTTTGGTACTGAGAAGTATGGTAACAAATCCTGAGCAGGTCAGGGCTAGCCAGCTTCATATTGATTACTCAGTGACAGGAGGAGACTTTTTTAGGAATTGTTTTAAAATACTTTAATGAGGATTTTGCCCTTTTTATGTGCTTTACAATCATTTTTGTGTCTAGGTTTATTTAAGTATTTATGCTTATTACCTGTTTAATAATGAACTTAGGTGTACTTATATTTCTGCCTCTGTAGTTGCATCCATTTTTCTAATTCTTTCAGCTCTGGCATATGCCTGCATGTCTGCTTTTATCCCCAAGTATTTGTATAACTTCTTTCTGAAGGATAATTCTCACGTTATTCAAGGTAAGTCTCCTTTTTTTTTTTGTAGTTCTAAGAGAAGGAGAATGGGATATATAAATACACTTTTTCAAGTGATTGTAAATGTGGGACACAATTAGAGTCCCACTGTAGAAATACCCACGTATTTCTTTCAACTTTTTATTTTAGGTAAATAAGAGCAATAGCTGTGCAAGGAAAATGGGATCAAAATAAAACAGATAAAAATTGCAGCAGGAGGAAAAAAATAAAATCAAACTGTGCACACACACAGAAATGTCCCGTGTAATATCCAAGATAAGTCAGTTGATCATACAAGCTTGTAAAATACAGTAGTCTTTTCAGTGTTAGATTGTGAAGACCTACCCTTCAGGTGATCAGAATGATAGTTACAGGAACTGTTTTGACAATGAGAGGAAATTAAGAGGCACAGTACAAACTAGGGACTCCTCAGTAAAAGGAAGTTAGGGTGTTCAGAGAGTTAGGTATTTGAGGGGAATTTCTTCCTGAACAGAGGATGATGCCATTCAGTGTATTCCTCGGGGTTCTCCAACTTCTGTCTTAATGTTCCATCAGTCAATCTTCAATAACTATATGGGTAACTCAGAGAAATTAAAACAACAGCTGGGAGGTAAATGTCTGTTCTACTTTAAAGTTCATTGTAAATTTCATGGAAACATGAAGGAGGAATTGTCTAGACTTGGAAAGCCACCTTGCCTTAGTCTGCATTGGAAAGAGAATTTGTCCTGCCGTTTTTAAAAACCAAAAGATGCTGTTTGAGAAGCCATCAGTAGTTTAAAACAGCAGATGGTAATGAATGGCTTTAATTGCAAGCAGTTCTGTTTACTGAATACCGGGTTTCAGCATGGCCTGCTGTCCTTCTATTTCTTATAAAGAAAGACTTCTGTACATAATTTGCAAAACTCGACTTAGAAATGGTGTCTGTCATTTTTTTGTCTTCAAAACAGAGCAGGAAATTAAGAACTGATAAGAAAATATAATTGGACATAAAGGCAGTTACATATTGGATAACAGGAAAGGAGCTACCTAAGGAGACAACACAGTGGTTAGGAGAGTTTATGTATGAAAGACAAGAGTTAAGAGGTGTTACGGACTGAATAAGTGAAGAAATAATTTGGGAAAACTCTTCAAGAGAACTTGTTTGCATCCTTTCGTCTGTAAAGAAAGAGTGCTTGCTAGAAAAAAAGGGGCAGTTAAAGGTCAAAAGATGAAAAGACTAATATATCAGGTGCTCCTGTGGAGACAGCCACTTCAGACTTGAAGATTAATAGCTTGGTAAATTTTTTTCTCAAGGGGGTATACTTTTCCATAAAAAAATACTTTTGCTTTCTAGAGTTCCCTGATGTTATTCCTAAGGGTCTTTACAAAAACATGTATCAGCCAAAGTTAGAAACAGGTCATTAGGATTCTGTGGACCCAAGTAGTGTAGGCGTTCCTGAGGCCTATGCAACATCTGGCGTTCGCAGGGACTTGGGGAGACTTGACCTTTTAGGATTCTTTCAGTATTCTGAATTAATCCTTTCCGTATGTCAAACACCAGTGTGTCCAGTTTGAAAGGAAAATTCTGTGTAACACAGCATTAAGAATGTCATTTATCTGCCTACTGCAATTTTAGCTTCTTAGCTTCTTTGTGTCTTCCACGTAGGGGTGAACAGGAGGAATCTTTTGAGCTACAGAGTTCAACGTACCTCATTTCTGACCTTGTCCCATACAATGAAGATAGGTGTTCTGTCTAAGCTTATTAGATGTATTTCCTTACATGAACTAGGAAGCAAGAGCAGTTAAAGGGCGTTGGGTATGGAGTGTCTAATTATGTAAAACAAAAATTCATATAATAAAATTCCAGCCAACAATTGTCTGAAACCAAAGTGATACATTCTTGTGAAGATTTGTGTGTTTTCAATAGACCCTTAATTAACCATGTAATCCCACACAGCAATTATATTTAATGAGACTGGCTAGTCAAATAAAGGTGGTATTTATCAACCTGTAGTATATCTGTAGGGAACCATCCTGGGCACGAATCTTCATTAAAAAAATAAAAGAGAAGTGCTTCAGGGAAGCTAATTGTGAAATTGTTTCCATCAGTATATGGCTGACCGTGTAGGAATGTGTAGGATTACTGGTTTGCTGTGCCTGACTTGTGATTACTGTCTCTTTCATGAAATTGGTGTAAGATGCACCTTAGAGATGCACTTTTTAAAAATTATTATCATATAGCGTGGTATGAATTTAAAGCATAGATTCATTTATCTCCCTAACTTGTACGCATGTGAACAAGAATAACTTTGGCTTGAAACTGAGGAAATGGGGCATATGTGAGTAGCTCCAAAGCAGTCTGGCTTTGGTGATGCAAAACTCAGCATGGCTCTGTTTACCCATTTAACTCCTCAGCTGAATGCTGCCAGAGCATGGTGGCATAACAGAGATGCAGTTTCAGAGGGGAGAGGCTGGCACCCCTAAGATACCAGAAACCTCCTAGGAGGGTTACCGTGCTGTGGCTTTGTCCTTGCAGCTTGAAGCAAAAGTTGTGAAATTCTGAAGTAAGCTCAAGAGGTCTTAATTCTTATCATGACTTACCTTTGAGCATTAGGCATCATGCCAGTCGTAATTTCCAGCAGGACTCTGGCTTGTTTCCTTGTGTTCTTACAGCGAGGGCATTGTTTATCAGTCCTCCTGAGGCAGAATCAGCTTTTAAAACTTCTAGTGGAAATAGAAGTATTTCACAGAGTGATTGTAATGAACTTGCTGGCTTAACCTGAGAGGAGATAACTTGAGTTAATCAAGATTTAAGTAAGACAGGAGCTTATAAACAAATCAATGTTTCAACCCACTTCTAGCCTTAAATAAAGGTGTCTGTGCTCAGAATTATCACAGCATAGCCACTCCTGTGGTGCTTAGGAGTGGAACTGGAATTTGATTTTGCCATTCAAGGGATGAAGATGAACTGAGTAATAGGCAGTTACTTGCTCTCCTCAAGAGTGAGAATAGTAGGCATTTGGTTCTTACAAGAGACTTTAAAGGAAGCAATGGCAACCCTGGGTAATTTGTGGAGCTGTCTGCACTTGGTGTTTGGAGGCTTGTATTTGGGGATAGTGGTTTGTGCAGCATTGAGATGTCAGCATGTTCTCATCTGGGAGCAGACTTCACGTTTTCTGTCTCTCTTCCTCAACTAGCAGTCCGGGCCCTCGTTGCCCTTTTCTTGGAAGCATGGAGGAAAAGGAGTTGCCATCTGTTACAGAACTGCAATGCTACTTCATCTTCCTCCTAACAAAGCATATGATAGTACAGACAAAGTTGGGAGAGGGGACAGACAGAGAATGAGACATCTGTCAGGGTCTGTGTTCTGCTGTCTACTCTCTTGCAATTAAAAGCAAGTGTTATTTATACAACTTAATGAAATTGTACCCATCAGCCTAATGTGCCATGTAATAAAATTTATCTTTTACTATAAGTATTTCTCCTTACAATTCGGAGTATAAACATTGTATATCACTAGAACAGTTTGGGTCTTAGAAATCCTGGGAACAGACTTGTTCCAATTTGCTTCCATCAATATCTTGTGGCTCATACTCATGCTGTAAAGTCTTTAACTTTCCACGTCAAACGGACATCACAGCCATAATAGGAACCTTGAAAATCCAAACTGAGAAATACTAAGGAAGAGAAATGAAGCATCTACTTCTCTGTATCGAACATACTGGTGGCAAGAAGGACAATAGTGGTATTCACTTGCTGGTTTATTGTAGAGTTTAAAAAAGAAAAACTAAAACAAAGTAATGTTCTTCCTTTCTACAGCTGTGTTGTGAGGCAGCAGCGTACGGTGGCTTGTGTTTTTCACGGTGATCCTGAATTTGCTTCTTGTTTCAGAATACCTGACAGTGTTTTCCCAGATGATTGCATTCCATGATCCAGAGCTGAGTAACCACCTCAATGAAATTGGTTTTATTCCAGACGTAAGTGCTAAGGGTTCTTCTTGTTCAAATGAAGTAAAAAATAGAAAATAAGGGCAGCTAGAATGAGGTGCCTTTCCGAGCTGTTTCAGTAGCAGTTTGGCATGAGTGAAAGTTAATACATGCTTTCATTTCTAAAGGTGTTTTTAATACAATCATTTGTTTATGAGTGATACAAATTTAAAAGACACTGCAGCATTAACATGGGCAGAAGAGAAGGTCAGTGTATTGCATTATAAAGAGAGATGTTTGAGAAGGCTGCATGTATTGCTGGGGTGGGAGGGAGGGTGGGAGGAAGATGAAGGGAAGGTGGGGAGAAGGGAGAACATTCCATTTGTAGAAAGTGTAAATATTTGTAAGGATAAAGGGCATAGGTAAGAGCAGTATATAAGCTCCTGAAGGAGAATGAGTTTTGAAGCATCGCTATGTAAATGCACTTGATACTTGTTTCTTAAAGGCTGTGGTTGACCAAAGCCATTCCTCTGCGTGTTTTGTCCATGATACTAGTTCCCCCTAAAGACGTAGAGATGAAACTTCCCTGACCATCTCACTGGTCCCCATTTCTGCTACTAACCTCCACGAGAGCTCTGTAGAAACCCATCTTGGGTGTTTAGCTGGTCTTTCAGCAGCTCCTAGTGTCCACTGACACAGTTACAGTCCTCTACTGAAAGATTTCAAGGTGCAGGTCAGATGGAATAGTTTAAAATCACCTGGTTATTTTTATATTTTACGTGTTGTGTTGTGCTAGCCATTGGACAGGACATATTCAAATGAGAGCCTTGTCTCTGAGTGTTACAGTCTAAAGATGATTAGGTAATGTAGTAAATAATGAAAATCAGAGGTACGTTTGCGTTACTGAAAAAAACAAAACAAAACAAGAGAGAGGTGACTTTTGTACCTGTAACAAGATAGCACAGGACCCATCAAGGTGAAGGATGTGCACCATAGTAATGAGATCTGAACCAGAGTTTCGTGCTTGAGCACTAATCCTATCAAAGTAAACCCTGATTAATCTTTCATCATTGCAGCGCAGGCTCTGCTACAGGGAAGATTGTGCTTCCTGGCACCTTTCTCATTTGCTTTGGGTCACGTAGCTCTCAGAATATTGAACGCTGCTGAAGCTTGAGTAGTTGTGAATATTGTTAGCTGATGTGGTGCCTGGATTAAGTACATTGCAGTGGCTATGTGATTTACATGTAAAAAAAGAAAAGAAATATGTGACACCCTTTCCGAATCCTTCCTGTTGTCGTTTCAGCCTATAGCCTGCCTATAGTGTGCAGAAAGCAGGTGTGCATGGCACACAAACAGCTGTGCAGTGCAGGGTTTGGAGCATATTCTCCTGAAGCAGATGGGCTGCTTGCTGTTGAAGGTGGAATCTCTGCCCATGTTGTCAGTGATCATGGTAGTTCCTTTAATCCTTTAAGTGTGACTACAGCTTTGAGAAGGAAAGGCTCCAGCATAGTCTTGAACCCTGAAAATAGTATGAAATAGATGCTAGAGCATCATTTTTTTTTTTGTTACCTATCTATAAATTATCTTTATAATGAAGACATGACAATTTACCAGATTAAAATAACACACTGCACTGTATGTCAGATAGTCAGGTGAGGGTTCTTCTATAAAAATTGCAAGAATAATGATTGCTCTTACTGTGTTTGTTGTTTTTTAAACTATAGGTATTTAACCTTAAACTCAGCTCTGCAATTCTATGATGTCTGGAGGGTGAACTTTTGTAGAGATTTTTGAATTTTCTTAGAGGTTTCTGGTAAACTTAGGTGTTATACATTCCTAATGAACAAGAACTTGTGAAGAATATTGGTATTTTTGCCGTTTTGAAAACCCAGACCTTCAGTTTTAAATAATTTATGTGCATTGCTTCACTGTAGCTGCCTTTTGGCATTCATAAGGTGCACCTGGATCATAAAGGACAGCCGCTTTATTCTTACAGCCTTTTCACAGAGAAAGAAGCTTGTGTGTGCCTTTTAATGCTCTCTACCATCCCCACCAACAAACACTCATTTTCACTTTGCTATTCCTTTTAAAATATCTTTAGAATCAATATCCCCTGAGCCTATATTTCTTTCAACTAAGATATTTACAACTGAAATCTCAATCTTCTGTAGATACAAGTGTGCGAAGCTCTCATCTTCAACAGGAAGAAGAGAGGAACAGTCAATACTGAAACAATCCAGGCAGTAACAAAATCCTGGTGTAAAAAGTTTTGTCAAGATTTGAGCCCTTATCTCTAAGGTCTTTGAATGTTTAATGAGATGCTCTGTAACCGTGGGCAAGTAAACATCTTCATCCTGTTGAAAAACAATGGATTGCATCTCCAAGCTCAAGTACTGAGCAGAATTTGTCCTAACAGAGCACCGGTAGAAAGGAAGCTTCAGCTAGGAATAATGTGGGGAGTGAACCCAAGTCTAAGGATAAGAGATTTCAACTGTAACTAAAAAAAAACCCTGTGCATTTTTTCAGATAGTTTGAACTGCTGTGAGGGGACTGCTCTGCTCTTTATGTATAAGAAACATCCAGGTCCTTACTTAAAAGCACAAAAGACCTTGCATTTTTCTAGTAAAGGGAAATTACAATTACGTAGAGAGGCTCACTCTAAAAAAGATGAAATACTGATTTTACAGGCTCTTATTTCAAAGTGACTTATTCTCAGGCTGTTCCAGCAGTGCAGATGCTCCTTTGATGAAACATCAGGCGTGTTTCCCAGCTCCACAGAGTTAAGTGTCAATAAAAAGCACAACCCCATTATGTTTCGGGTTTCAGTAGTGAAAACCAGCAGGTTGCTGGTACAGAAGGGGGCACGAAGCCGTTCCAGCGGTGGTTGCTAGAGGGCACTATTTACTAAGGATATTTTAAAAGCACAGTTAAACTAAAAGGATTTGGTAGCCCATTTACTTGAGGACTTCAAGTCAGTGCAGGTTTTTTTGTCTGTGTTTTTCAATTTGACTTGCAGTCTGCAATAACAACACCAGTGTGTGGCTTTTCTTTGCTTGCTTATTAATTGGAATCATAAACTCTTCAGGTTTACCCAGGCCTCCTTGTCTTAGAACCTGAAAATCAGAAGGAAAAATCCCTTCAAGAAAAACTTGCCTACTGAAATAGTTTGACCTGCTTTTCATGTCATTGTTGATAGGTTTGGTGAGGATGGTTTAGAGCAAAGTGGTGCTTTGCCTTGTTACCTTTTCAAAATGTGTTTAATATTTCCAGTTTTATGTATTTTCTTGTATATTTCTAGATACATACAGGACAGAGACATTTGTGAAGTTAGGAGAAAGTGTGGGTCTGCTTTAATCAAATGCATGAGAAGGAGGAGAGAATTGCTTTTTAAATAGCAAGGAAGTAACGTAGTTCAAATGATGTCTGAGTAATATGTGCCTCCAAGGAAAGAGGAACCTCAGGCCATTAGGAATGCTTACTTTCCTGCTGTGTGGAAAGCAAGATATTGCATGCAAGCAAGTGAACAGGTATTAACTGATCACAACCACTGTTGTGGGGGCTATTTCAGGGAACATGGTATGCTGTTATTCAGTAGAGAGCTGTCTGTTGAGGGCAACAAGAACAATTTCATTCTCAAAAGCATATAGTGTCAGTTACTAACACCTCAAGCGTTTGTGTTGTTCTACTGTGATCTTTAAAGGCAGGTGTCATCTGAAGAATTTGAGGCTGCTTCAGCACTTAAACTACCACAAGACTGCTCAAGAACTTGTGCTGGTGCAAATGCTGCAGAGAACTTTCCATTTCTGTAAACTCATATTCATGACATCATACAGAGAAAATTCAGTATGCATGAGCTAAGCCTTTATGACACCTTAAGAGTTCAATTTTCCATGAAGTATTTAGCATGTTGTATGCTAAATACAATGAAGTATTTAGCAACAGAATCTATTTTTCTTGAAACACTGAACTGCACAGAAAATCCCCACAAATTAGAATGCAGTGAGACTGTAATTGTTAAATTTTATTCAGTTGCATAGCTCATGTGCTCTGTTTTCCACTTCTGAAGATTTACAGTTACACATAAAGCTTAATATATTACTTTTTAGCTCATAAAAAGTGCAAATTAGTCCTCCTATTAAGCTTTCCCTAAAAGTAAGCAAATGAGAAGCAGAAAGCATAATTGATGTTATGTTAATAAATGACTTCTTATTCCATAAGCTCTTAACTGGGTTGTGGCAGTGACTCAGTGATGCACACGTGCTGAAAAGCTCGCTAGCACAGCTCTCTCTAAATTTTATTCCTATGTCTTTATCTGAGCATCTGATAGTATCTCAGTGCTGTCCATAAAACTAAAAAAGCTGCAATAACTGAACTGTTCACTGCTTTCACTATCCAGGAGGTTTTTATAAAGCTTGGTCTCCAACCTGCTAATTGATTTATAGAGTTCAGAAGCCAAACCCATTTCTATCGCCATTTTCACCCAGTAATACATTCGTGCTCTTTCTCTGAATCTATCTTGTTGCCATTGACTGACAAAGACATATTTTAACAAATACCAACATAGGAGAAAAAGGTAGATGTGGTTAAATTTTCTGTTGGAAATTGTGATTTGCACTTCTAATTCTTTATATAGAACCAATTCTTTTTCCACAGTGAAAGATACATTGAATCAGGTTGGTTTATGCACCTTCAGGCATCCTGCCCTAATTTTTACCTAGTGGTCTATGTCTATGAGAGGTGAGAACTCTTAACAGTTTAGTAGAGCAGATTTTTGAGTTCTTTAAGACTTTGGGGATTATTTTTTGCAAACAGAATCCTAGTGAGGGTGGTGGTTGTTTTGCTGTTGTGTTCAGGACAGTATCACAAACCAGTAGTTTGAAAGAGATGAGAAAGAGGCCCTGGGGGAGGAAAAACTGTGGGGCTAAAAGTGGTGTGGTAGTGGCTGTGCCACTGCAGTTATTTCTCACTTTAAATACATTCATGCCAAACTAGGCAATTTTTAATGTAGCAGACAATTGTCACAAACAACTTTAGCTCTTAAAAACCCTTTTTTTGTTCTCTTTCCCCCCATCACCACCTTCTGCAGCTTTATGCTATTCCTTGGTTTCTTACAATGTTTACACGTGAGTATGCATTCTTTTTCTCTGATTAAATGTTCTTCTGTTTCTTAAGCATAATTTTTCTCACTTTTTCAGCTAAAGCCTTCCTAATTGGTGTGATGTGTCTATCGTTTGGTAGGTTGCTTGTAATTTGCAAACATGTGTGTTGTGGTTTGAGTCTCAACAGTGCCTGTCATGTACTTCCTACCCTGATTTGACAATAAGAAGCCTTTTCTGTGGTTTCTTCTAAAGTATTTTATTAAATTGGAACTGGATTATTTTATGCATGCAGTATTTAAGGAGCATGCAAAGGAAGCTGTTACTTACTGGAAAAAGATAAAATAGTAGTTGAAAAAAGTTTAAAGAAACAAAACCAAACCTTATCATGTTCCCCTGCACTTACCCAAATAATGTAAAAAAGATCTTGACTGTAAAGTGCTGGTTCTTGCAGTTGTCCATTCTTCTAAAACTTTGCTAAGAATCACCACCTTGGGAGAACCAAGGAGATGGTTTCCTTGGCACTGGATTGCAATAACATGCTAGGATTATGTTGTTGAAGGATAGTTTATCTTAGGAGAGCCACCTACAGCTTTGTATGTAAAATGTTACTGATTTTAATGGACTTTTCTCTTTGTCTTTCCTTTATTCTGCGTTTTCTTTTGCACTATTCTTCTCAGTTTCTTGTCTGTTTTTAAGTAGTTGAGCTGATTAATGTCTTCATAATATTGGAAAAACTGATATGCATGTCCTAATGCATAACTGCATTATACAAACTAAAAATGAACTGCGTGATTTTGTGTTTGACATTTTAAAACCTGCACATTTTTAATTATTTAATAATGAAAGAAAGCACTGATGATTTCCAGAGTAATCAACTCCTATCAAAATAAATGGGTTTCTAAATAGATTGAGTCCTTTTTTTTGCTCCTAAATAAAAAGACATCACCCCAAAAGGGGAGAGGAAGAAAGTATGTAGGCATTTCCTTAAGAGAGTATGTGGGTGCATGTTTTTTATCAACTTGTATGCTTAGAGCTTTATTTATTATTATCATTGTGTTTGTTCATCATGCAGATGTCTTTCCTTTGCACAAAATTTTTCACTTGTGGGATACGTTACTGCTTGGAAATTCCTCCTTCCCCTTCTGTATTGGAGTTGCAATACTTCAACAACTGAGAGATCGTCTTCTGGCTAATGGATTCAATGAGTGCATTCTCCTTTTTTCAGACCTGCCAGGTACAGAATGGACCTATTTCTTCCCTCTTTCTCTGTCTTCCCCAGTGTGTTGCTGAAGAAAGTATGTGCTTGCATGTGAATATATACTACAAATCTCAGTATCTTGCATAGATGTGCCATTTCTACTTGAATCCTTATCTTCATAACACGCTCTGCTACAGAACACTTTATCTGGACACATGCTTTGAACGTCTCTGTTCTGGGCTAAGACAGGAGACCAACAGGTTGGTTTTCTGCTCTTTGGACACTGCATATGATTTCATTACCTAAAAACAGAAGTCCTTCTTTTCCCAGTGTTTCTTGAACCCTGATGCAGATGCATGCAGAGCCCTGACATCCTTTCACCAAGCAAGGGCCTGGACTGTTTAATTTTTGACACACTAGCCACTGTTTGTGGGTGTTCAGGCTCAAGAATAGTTTAAATTGTTGTCTTTCTAACAGCAAGACAACTGTCACATGTACACTGAAAACTGGCAATCTCATCCAGAGGCAGTAAACAGTATTGACTGTGGAAAACTGTCTACAGAAGTTTTTTTTTAGTTTAAGATACTGAAAGAATTGTAGAGTAATGTGCTCTCAGACAGGGTCACCTGTCAATGCATCATCGAAGTTATTGAGCTTTATTACAGCTGTGCAGCATGAAATCTGTCTGAAGACACAGTACTATAGTTTGTGCCTTTGCTTCTGCAGCCACTCATTTTTCTACCCTAGCACAACTTCTGTACACCTGCTGTATTCCATAAAAAATAGGATGGCTCCTTGATTGGCAGCACTTGTCCTCCTGACAGCTCTTGAAAGATGCACACCTTGCATCTTTGAAGATCAAAGACTTGTATTTTATTAACTGAATAGTTTTTAAATTAATGCCTGATATGTATGTTGCCTTTGAATTTTTGTTGCAAGATGCACTGAAAGAGATGCTGATGTGTGTAAATAAGAGCAAATTATTATCCACAAAACAATGAAATAGCACAGTTATCCCATAATATGTGAAACAAATGATATAAAAGGAATAATTTTGCATTGACCTTTTCATTTATAGTAACCTCCCAGCAGTAATGGATACAGAGATGGTTGATAGAAATGTCACTTCTCGTGCTAAATTTGTCCTTAGGCAAATATCTAGGCTTAGTGTATCTTTTTTTGTATGTCATCAGAAAAGAAGTCTATAGCCTTTCACCTCAGTTTCTTCTGAGAATCAGGAGATCAAACTGACTGACCTGTTCAGCTTCCCTGCTTTTATAACACAGAGGTTTTCTGGCCTATTCATGTGGCTGTGTGGTGAAAGCTAATGTTGCCTGGCAGGGTAGTAATAAAACATTTGTGATGGAGAGGTCAAACCAAGCCCATAATTCTGGGCTGTTTCCAAAATGCAGAAGCAGTTTATTTTGGCCAAATTTCTTAACTGGTGTCCTGTTACCCAAGCAAAGGGCTCTGGAATTGATTAACTGCACACAAAGACTTGGTCTGTGTACATTTTTGTTAAGAATGAACCGTTTGTGTTATGTTTTTCTCTATTATTTGCTTTCACTTGCTGAAGACAATGTATGCATGTCTGATTTTGCTGTAAAAACAAAAACTTCTGTGTGCTTTTGTCACAGGTGTATTGCCTTCCACTGATGCTTTGTTTTTAACATGTTTCAAGTGCAGCCTGCTTCTCTCCTGTATCTATAATAACAAACACTAAACATAAGTAGCTTAAAAAGTAGGATTGTCAGGCTGCACCATCCTTTTCAGTTGAGGCTGTTGACAAGGGGAGGCAGGAGCTCGGTAGGGAGTGATAATTTAGTATGAACAGAGAAAATTAATGATATCTTAAAGCAATCAGAAAATTTAGTTCAGAAAAGGAGCAAAATATTTCAATAGGCTTAATATTTGGACGGGGCCGTGGCAAAACCAGATCACTTTTTGTGTACTCCCCCCTCCCCCAGCTGTTTTCAATGCCTGTTTTATTTGCATATTTAGAAATCTCAGGAAAAGTCTTTTAGATGCCAAGTAATGGAGTAATTAGTTGGTGCCATAGAATTGTTTCCTGCAAGGCTTGATTGTTGCTTGATTGTGAAACACTTGAGCTCAGAACTCCTAAACCCAGTGTTTTAAAATGAAACTTGGGATTTTTAATTCCTAAGTACTGGGTGCCAACTTCGGCTTTTTGAAATGCAGGTGCTCTCTGCTTTTTGAAAACCAGACTGCTTGAAGCCATACTAAATTCTGAAATAAGAACTTACTTTTATAGTATTTATGTTATGTTTGAAGTTAGACTTAAATTTTTTCAGTGCACGCTTCACAGTTAATGACACCACGCTATGCTGGCACATTTTCAGTATAGACTTGCCAGCAAAGTAACTGGTATGAATAAAACTGGAAGGCACGTGCTTTTTAACCACAAAGGACCCCAGTGTTGGGACCTTGGAGAGCACAGAAATGTTGTGTGTACATCTCCGTGAGTGAGCAGGCCCTCTCTGTCCTTTTCTAAATGTTTCTGTTCCGTTCTTGTTTACACCTTGCCTTATGCAGAGCCTGCTCTCAGAAGGATGTTCTTCCATGTTATTAGCACATGACAAGGCATCTGGCATCCTGGTGAGGCTTCTTCACCCTCTGTTCATTTGTTCGTAGTCCTTCTCAAGGATCTAGGCACTGGCTTGATATATTTACATTTCTGATAGATTAACAGTATGTTCTTAATTATGTGTAAGTTTTAGTGTTTTCTGGCTTGTGAGACAGTTGCATGGGAGCAGGAAGAGTACAAGCAGGATTAATACTCTGTGAATTCAAAAGTCTTGGTGCAATAATAAAAGATGGACATTTAATAGGAAACTGACTCATTTGTAATATATTTGAAAGGGCATGGCAAAAAATTGGAATTGAAGTAGCACAGCAGACCCTTACTTATTAGCTAAAAGGAGGAGAAAAGATCTTACCCAACAAGGCTGCAAAAGATTGAATTGCATTTTAGTTACTGATGGGAAGTGATTTTTTTTTTTTTAAACCAGAATTTCAAACACAGTGCAAAGACTGAAAGATTACTCAAGTGTAGAGCTTGTTCATGCAATGTGACTAATAAATATTCTATAAATATTTACACCAGTTTAATGTTGTCATAAGCTCCAGTATCACAGCTTATTTTAGGATGCCTCCCAGCTGATGAGTGTCTGCTTTCCTCTCAAGCTCAGTAGTATTTTGTCACACATGACACTTCACTCTTCAGCCAGAATGTTTCACTGTGAATATCTGGTTGGGTTTTGGACTCTCTTTTTTTATTATTATTTAAAGGAAAAAAAAAAAGCTCCAAAATAAATCCATTGCGTTTGCCATCAAGCACAGCTTCGAGTTGAATGAACTCCTGCGTTCTGCCAACCAGGTAACATGTAGCTTGTTCAGAATGGCAGGCCACACAACGTTCCTCAACTGAAAGCTTTCATTCTGGCTCTCAGCATCATTTAACTGACAAAGGAGACATTCACTTGATCCAAAAAACCTGATGTCCAGATGCTGCATGAAATGTCCTTTTGACGTGCTGAATATATGTACGCTTAAGAGTCAGTAATCTGACTTGCAAAGACATATACTGAAGCTGCTTTAAAATGACTGGGCTTTGATTGTATTCCTGTCTTTGCACTGGTTAAAGTGCCATTATTCTTCTAAACAGCTTCTTGTATTTCCATACATAACTGAGGATAAAATGATTGCTCAAAACATCTTTGCTAGTTTTTCATTAAAAATTCTGGGGATTTTGAATGGGAGAATGTTTTTGGAAACTATGTGCCTTTTAAGAGAGGAGAGAAAGACAGAGGTATAGGCAGATACAGGGATACTTAGCAGTGTCATAGCTAAGTTAATTGGCTTTACTGATTTTTATGGTTCTTTCATGCTTGCACTTCTTGGGTTTTTTTGTTGAAATCCCTGATCAGAGATTGACATCGAGCGTTGTGTTCGCGAGTCAATCAACCTGTTTCGCTGGACCCCCAAGAGCGCCACGTACAGGCAGTACGCACAGCCCCCCCGGCCGGCCCCGGAGAGCAACGGCACCGCGACAGTGTCCTGCCTTTCAGCAGACTACCAGGAAGCACCTCGAAGTGACCTAGTAAGTGACCTGGGAATTGGAGGGGGGAAGAATTGTTCAGATTGCATGTCTCTCCTACCCAGGTGAGTTTGTTGGGTTGGTTTTGCTTCAAACTTTAGAAGGAAGAAAACACTCGCCAAACCTTAGTTACTGGCATTTCATTTCCAAGCACAGGGGTTTGACACATTCATCAGATGTTCTGATTTGCTTGTCAGCTGTTAATTTCCATAAGCAGTCAAACGCAGTGAATGAGAATTAACTGAAAGGTTCTGGGGTTTGTTGGGAGTTTTTTTGTTGGGTTTTTTGTTGGTTTTCTTGAGGTTTTTTTTAACTTTACTGCTTTGAACTTCAGCTTTTGATGTGCGTGCCAATAATTTTTTTTTTTCTTGTGCCCATTTTCTGCCTCTCCCAACTTCTGCTCCTTTGGTTCTGTGGTGTTTGTTACCACAACAGACTGATGTCCGTGACTCACCTGCAGAACTACAAATAGGCTGTACCTTAGGAGAAAAAGAGTAAAAAGAGAGTTTGCCAGTGAGAAATAGTTAATTGGAAAGTGATGCAGCAGCTCTGGCTGGCTTTTTCCATCTTGGCATGTCAGTTTAAAGGTATAGCTGAAGTTATTTTGAGAGGTAGTATGTGAGTTATGCCTGTGTTTATCTTGGCAAAGAGTAACTTGTGCCTAAGTATATCTGCATTAAATACATACTCCAGTAAAATCTAATGGTTGTTTCTCTCATCAAATACACCACCTGAAGAATGGTAATTCAAAATGATTCCTTTCCTTGCTCTCAGCAGCATAAATCTAGGCAGTCTCTTAAAAATTAGATGGTTCTGGTTTTGTTTTCATTTTCCTTCTATGTTCTCCAATTAGAATTCATTCACAAGTGCAATAATAGAAGTATATATAGGCCTGCCATATCTATGTGGTCATTTGCACCGGGTTTTAGTCTTTCCATCTGTTTTTTCCTAACTACTAAGAAAATAAAAAACTAACATGTGTATTATCACTCAAGCATATCTTACTTTGTAAGTAGTCCTTAAACCTGAGTATGATATTTAGTCATTTTCTTGGTTTTCAGTTTAGCTTTGATTTTATTTCTGTTGCTGTGTTTTCTGGAAGCCTTAGCCACAAATCCAGGAGTCCAAGTTTTAGACGTGCAAATGCAGAGCAAAAGGAAACTCCAAGAAGCTTACAGAAGTTACCAAATAGGTGGCTGTAGGCAATTGGGAAGAAAAATTAAATGACTGGTTGCTGTTGCACAGGAATTGTAGCCAACACACTGGCTTCTGTGCTGTCCTAGAGATATGTAGACTTTCTGAAAGAGCTAAGGGCTGCACATTCATAGAGTAATTCAGATAGGCCCTCAGGAAGTCATCTGATAGATTCCTGCAGAATACAGGCCCAGCACTGAATTGAGAGGGGATTGCCCAGGGCTTTGTTCCGTCAGGTCATGAAAACTTCCAAGGAAAGATTATGCAGTCTCTCCTGGCAGCCTGACAGTGCTACAGTGAAGATGTTTTTGTGTATGTGCTAGCTTTTCTTGATGTTACGATGACAAGGGAATAAAAAGACAAATCTGCTCAGTCTTAAGGATGTGTTTTTTGCCTTTGTGTGTCCAAGCAAGAGTGAAGGTACTTGGAAATCAGAAGGAGGGAGATGGGAGAAAGCAGCAATGGTCTCCTGAACTGGTAAATAGAACACAGATTTGTATTTGTGGCAGAGATAAAAATCCATTATTTTGGGTCAGACAAAGTTTCTTTCAGTGTTCTTCCATTTCCTGAGAAACTTTTTATCTGTTTTTATACTGACAATTTTATTTTCATACCAGAAGTTGTGTTTGTTTATAATGCCAGTAACTAGGCTCATTGATCCCACAAGTTCCAAGAAAATTAAGCTAATGGTTTTGGTATGTTACAGAGAAGCAAAATAAATACTATAGCTTCTAATGCCTCTTTCTTAAGAGCAAAGCACTTCTCATTTACTGCAGTGTAGCTGATGGTTTAACTTCTTTTGAAACTCAAGTGTATTGGATCTTTTGGGTACTGCTGTAGGTTTTGGAGGTTTTTTAGCTTGTTATATGGAGCAGTACTATGTGATTTATAGAGAAATATGTGAACATATTCAGGCTTTTTCTGTAGCAAAGAGGAGACTAATCTCATGGACACCTGAGTGATAAGGACACCAATTCATATGTTATCACCTACAAATGTGTTTGCTCTTAATGTGCTGTATTTTTGTGTGTCAGTTTTTGAGACTGATGTATACAAGGTATGTTATGGTTCTGTCAAAAGCCACAGTTCAGAGTTTGAAAAACCCTGTGTAACATGAGCCATTAATGAGCTACCTCTCACTTGTGAGCAGTTCTGCTCTTCCGGGTACTTGTCTTTATAAGATGACACTTCTCAGGGGTTTGAGCAACATTACTTAGGAAAAAAAAAATATATATATTGGTTAAATATGCTATTTACAGCCACAGGTGTTGCGGTGTTTGTTGTTTTGGTTTTTTTCACCTTAATCCTGGAACTATCACTCTCTTTTTCAGACAGGTATTCTACTGGTGTTTGCTGCCATGGGGAACTTCCCTACACTTGAAATCAGTGGAATCTCAGTTCAATCTTCAGTACACACAGTAACCTTTAATAGATTTTTTTTAAACACCATTGTGTCCTTGCTGGTCAATCTAGCTCTTAAAAAATTACACTATCTCCCCACCTATTTAGTTGGTCATTATTTTGAAAAGCACTTTGTGCTAATTTTGTATCTCCAGTTTCATATTTGTGAGTCACCTCTGTATGGGAGGGTAGGAAACAATTCTTTCACAAACAAAGCTGTGGGCTTGCTTCTGAACATCATTTATGGCTTTTTGAAACAGTGTTTAGTGTGTTCAATTTTAAGCACCAGCTGTCTCCTACTTCTGTATTTGTATTTTCCTTCTAAGCTGCTTCAGTTTGTTTCTTGAGTGCTTTTTATTGGCCACTCAAATATTTGTGTGTATCTGCATGTTCGGGTGCTTTGGTTAATAATAACATAAGAAGTATTTGCCCCTGGGTGAGCACTTTTGTTCCTCAATCAACAGCCAGTTAAACAAAAATGTTTTGACTTTTTTTATCACAAGCATTGCTTCGTTTTCATTTTAGTGGCATCTGTTCATAACTTCGTAAATAGGCTTGGGTGCTCTCTTTCCTCCTGGACTTGTGTGTTGCTTAATCTTTTACTCCTTTCAGCCAGTAAACATATTTCTACTGAGATAAAATCTCAAGGAGGAAATAGTTTCAGAGAGAATGAATGTGCATCTTAAGTGGCTTTGCATGTTTATTTTGAGAAAACTAAAATACCAAAATAAGAATGGAAAAAAACCCTTTAAATTCACTACTCAATTTTAGTAGCAGTCTACTCAGACTTGTGTCTGTATCTTTTTTCGCTTGACCAGTACATTGATTGTTGTTTGGTTTTGGTTTTTTTTAACTCTTCTCAAAACTTCCCTTCATACCCTGAAAATTCCCAAAGTGTTTTCCTTGAATGCCCAGGAGTCATAGAGACCAATAATACTTGCCATGTAAGAATGTCCTACTATACCACTCTCCAGCTACCTGTATACTTGTAAATAAAAACAAGAGAATGATGTAGTTTCGTTCTCTTTATGAATGTCTTCTCAGGTGTGGCAGGTGAACTCCCAGAAATCCCAAGGCTGATAGAATTCTGTCTTCATTTTTGTCTTCTACTGCCAACTCTCTTTTCACGAGTAGGGGTTTCCGATGAATGTTGGGGAATGAAAACATTTGACTGGAGAAAAGTCTACCAGTTGACTGTTGATCCCTGCACTGATTTAAATGCTCCTGGCTCACTTTAGCTTTTCGGTTCTGATGAAGCAGGAGACATACCTAAGTGGGGACGTGACTTAATGGCTTGATGAAACAATGCAAACATAAAAAACTACTTGTTTTTATTAAAAATAGTATGGCAGAATTTCCTGGTGGTCATTTTTCTTTGCAGGTAATCAAGAGTAGCTCGCATGACAGACTTTGCACAGATGGGAATTCAGGCCTGTTTGCAACAAATAGAGCAGCACTTGGTTGCTTCTCATTTCCTATACACACCTAGGATATACTGGTCCACATAAAATGTATTGGTTAGGTTTATATTAAACCCTTGAATAACTGGTGTGTAAAGTCCATCTGTTCCTTTACAAGAAGCATGCTGAGCAATGCATACCAACATTTCTGGTTTAGTGTAGGAGCTGGGAAATGTCCACGTGTAATGTTGGTAAGAGCTGCTCTGTGTTCAGCTTCAAGGGTCTTCTGACTGCCATGACCCGTTTCAGGTTTGGTTTGCATTCTGGTGGTGTTTTCTCCTGTCATTGTTCTACCGCTCAACAGTAAGCTGCTCCTCAAATTTGACTTCAGTCTGTGTTGTGTAAAGCATGAACTGATCAGGATCTGAGTTAATGTTTCTAATTTATTTTGCATGTACCTTTGATGCTTCTGTTTTTCTGAGTGTAGCTGCCAGCAGCTTAAGTGAGAAGTAGGGTTTATTTGTCGTTTTTGAGATGAGTTGGTTAAAATACTCTTTGTTGCATCACTTTTCTGTGAGTGAATAAACAATTCACTGTTTAATTAAGCATAAGTCCATCACAGTCTGGCAAATACTGTTAAGAATTGTTGAAAGCTTCAGAACTTCCTCTGTGTATTAGATTTTCTAATCATTTTTTTTATTGATACTAGTAAGTCAGGCAGCCAGCAGCCAAAGGGTGGGGAGTATAAGGGAACTTCTGCTTGCAGAGCTTTGGTTCTACAGACTACATTAGCTGAAGGAAGTCTTTTTTAGCAGTTCCTTTTACTCTGCTTGGTTTTAAAAATATGAATGTGTAATGTTCTTATGTTTTAGGATTTTTTTCTGATAGAAGATAAGGCATTAAGTCAGTTACCAGAGTGGATAAAACAAGAAACACGTGGCTTAGGAAATAACTGGTGTTAGGAGTCTCCACTGCATGTTGTGGTTGGTTTTTTTAAGTTTGTAATATAAACAGTGATTCTTTTCATTCAGTGTAAACTCATTGAAACAAATGGGTTGTGTTTTGGTTTTTTTCTTAGTTGAGGAAGACTTAAAAGGAGTATGTTTATAATAATTGAAATATTATTTATATGAGACTTTAACACTTTGTTAGTCACTCACTTAGATCATATTGAAGAACTGTAAACTTCTTTTGTACAGAATTGGTTTCTGAGTCTCCCTGGGATGTGTTTGTCTGCTGTGAAGGTAGAAGGGCAGTTGGGGCAGCCAGAGAATTCTCTGCTGCAGCCTCAAGCTCACTTTCTAGATTACTGATTGTCCATCCAGTCCTTCCTCCCAAGCCTTTGCCATTAGACCTGCTTTGAAGTTGAAAGCTGGGTGCATTTGACCTTTTTGACCTTCCACAATTGGGATTCTGTGAATGATCAAAAAAATGTGCTGAGGGTAATTATACCTGTAAAATTAATTAAAAAAAAAAAAAGAGGAAATAATGTATCCAGTTCTCTCTCTCTGCATCTTGTGGGAATGTGCTTTGTTTTCATTGTTTGGTTTATTTGGGTTTTTTGTTGTTGCTTGGTTTTTGTTTCTGTTTGAGATCATACTGTGGGTTTGATAGCCTTTGGTAAATTAAATATTAGGAGTTTCATTGTTCTTTTTTTTTTTTTTAGTACTGCCATGTTACTGGGAAAAATAAATTTAAAAAGATGAGGGAGGGCTATAGTGGAAAAAAGTCTTTCTGGTGACAAGCATAACTACTTGGTATGGTTTCCTGGGTGTCAGTTTTATGTCATACTGTGTTAAATAATCCATATTTTATCAAAAAAAAATAGTGGCCTGTGTCTGGAAAAAAGGGAAAATGATAAAGCAGTGCAAGTGTGTGTGTGTGAATTTACTTTAGGAGAGAAGCAACACTCAGAACAACCTGCTGAGTGTGCTAAAAAATATGCTTTAAGACCAGCATAGATTTTAAAAGCTTAATGCTTTATTCAGCTTCTGATAAGCACAATTAGATACTGAAGAGAGAAATCCTCCACTTGATACTATTTTTTTTTTAATGTGTGTGTAGCATTAGGAGGAGGGAGAAATTTTTGAGGTCAGGTTTTGGAGGAGATATAAACTCAAGGGTCTTAGTAGTTTATCTCACACACAAATGTGCAGAGACATAGCTACCTCTCATCACTCACAGCAAGTCTCACTGCAGCGTGGCTAACTCCTGTGCCTGCCATGTATGGCTGCTCTCAACTGTGGAAACACAGTGCTGTGTGACAGTGTGACTGAGAAAATGTAGTAAAAAGGAATGTTCCTTATGTGGGGAGAGGCTGTATTATGCTATAAAAGGCTTAAGGTGTATTTCATTCCCTCTACTCCTCAGTCCTTTGTCCTACCCTATTCTTTTTCTCTCTGTAGGTCTCTACAGGAGCCCACCATGGGCTAACCTCAAAGGATTCCATCTCACCCCAGGATTCCATCTCACCCTGGGTTCAGTGCTCTGTGTTTTCTCATTTGAGTCAGGACGTGATGTCGTTAGGATCTAACTTCATTAGAAGGTGCAGTGAGAGGGTGAAAGAGACTTCCCTGAATGCAGATGTCTCAGCTGGTCCTGTTGCTGCATTCCTCCAGTTGATAGCCTAGCACAGGCTGGCTGGTGGCCTGTGTGAGTGAGCATGTCAGCATCCTCTCTCAGACTGAAGTTCCTTCTCGATTAAATTTGCCGCAACAAGTTCTGCCTACTTCATAGAGGAGGAAACCCTGCTTCTACTCAGATAAAGCCATCCTTTCCATGGATAAAAAGTTGCTTTACAGCTCCTGTGTTTCTCAGATGGGACTGTTAAGTTCAGGTTCAGCAGAAGTAAAAATACTTGCTTATTTTTCTTTAAAAAAAAAAGTAAAAAGTCTTCATTTAACAGCCAGGATGAAATGCCTGTAAGAGATTACAGACTAATGGAAAAATAGATAGGAGCTATGATTGTGCCAGCCTCATGTTCTGGAGTGCTTTAATCTTTCTGAAGCTTGACTTCTAATTTGAGAATGCTTAAGCAGCTTTAGTTCCTAATATTAAAAAATAAAATTAAGTTCTTAATGCCTATTTCTTCTTATTAAGAGCAGTAAATGCATATGGCTTAGCAATTCCCAGACCTATTTGAAAATTAATGGGGTGAGAAGAACAAATACTTTGAAAGTAAAGAATTTAGAGTGTTGTCAGAGAAACTTCTGGGAGGCAAGTAGACCTCAGACTTCAGCTGAAGTGCTCTTTTCCTATTACCAGCCTGCTGATTAAGCAGTCTTCCCTGATAAACAACTTAGAGCTGACTAGTCTAAAGCAAGATTCCTGTTTGAAGTTAGGATATGCTAAAATAAGTCTTCTCTGCAGGAAAACTGGTGAAGCAACTTAAGTAGTAAGCTCAGTATCTTGGCACGCAAAGACTTGTGTGTACGTGTGTGTGAAAATGTATTTGTGTCTTTCTGATAATTCTTACCTTTTCCAAGTAATGACAGGCAGAATTTTGACAGTTTGTTTTCTGCTGTAGACTCCATACTTTCCTCTGAAACTTTTGTTCTTCCCTGAGGCATTCTTCCCATCTGCTGAGTTAGACAAGCGTTTAAAAAGCACAGGAAGTGGTTGTGTAATTAGAGCCCATCATAATGTAAGGATTTCTCAAGAAAATTTCATTCAGGTTATCTCAGCCAGCTTCACTGGCACAGTCCACATTTATAATGCCTGACTTTAGGACCTGGGTGTTGTTACCTGTAATTGTCTGACCCTGCTTCAAGGATTGAACTCTTCTAACAGTGGTTTGCTTCCTTGCCCTCCTCGGTGCTGCTCCACAGATGTTCTTCTGCAGGAGAAGCATTCGTCTGGCAGGGTGTAGTGGTGTCTGCCAGCTTTAGTCATCAGGCAAAGAAGCTGCCTCAGCCACGTGCATGCTTACATCAGCACTGCTCTTTCCGTGGTACTCCCTTCATTGGGTGTTGCAAACTTGTGTCTTCTGAGAAGCCCCTGAACATGAACTGATGGATTCATTTTGCAAGCCTGAAGTTTGTGAGAAGAGGTTGACTTTGTTCTTTCTTCTCCCCTTTGATGCAGTTAATTTCTTGGGGCTTCTCTTGGGGAAACCCAGCTAGTCACTGAGGGGGTGGCTTTAGACAGCAGCTGGGAGGTGGCCATGTCTCCCGTCACACTGGTATGTGCACGTAAACAGGCTTCCCTTGAGTATTGGCTGTTCTGTTGAACAAATTATACATTACCAGAAAAGCAAGCATTTTTTCTGATTATAAAGCATAATGACCTCTATTATTCAGAACTGGGCAGGAAAGTATGTGCTGAGACTAGCAATTTGTAAGCTCTCTTGTTTTGAATGCTATCATATAAAACGAAAGAGGCAGGTTGGTGGGCTAATATATTCCCTGAAGTCCAACTGCCAATTCTGTTTGTAATTTGGAGTGCTTTCTCATAACCTACTTTCCTGTGAAGGTATTTCTAACTGCAGAAGGACTGCCTAAGAAGTCTTTTTTTCTGGGATATAATGCAGGAAAATATATGTGCCTCTGTTCTCCCTAACATGTTCTCTAAACTCTGATTAAACTCAGATTAGACTACTATATTTAGAAATCATGCCAAAAGCTAGAGCTAGCAACAGTCACCTGGGCTAATACAAATTAGCAGTGCCTCTATTTTCTCCAGTGTGTTATTCCTCTTCAATTTTTCTCATGGGCTAGAAGCACATGCTATCTTGGATCAATGTGATCACTGCAATCTAAACCAAGATGAGATATATTTTGACTACACTGTATAGACTTACCCTCAAAGATAATACACAATAATGTTCCATTTGTTCTTTATTTTTCCACTCTCTGTCGTTGATCTCTGTGCTCATGTTCTGAACAACTGCAGAGCACACAAACAAATCTTCATGAGGAAATGGATGGCCATTTCATTAATATTGGTCTTCTTCCTCAAGAATAAGACATCAAAACAGACCAAAGATCTTCCACAAGATGCTCCCTGTAACAAATCCCAGTTACTCTGTTTGTTCCTGTCTGGTGACAAGCCAGAGTAACTCACTAGAAAGAGCTGTGTATTGAGTTATAAACAACTTTTGCCTCTATTTGACCTCCTGCTCAACAGGAGCACAATGGTTGCACAAGACAAACCAGTTCTGTTGTAAGATGACTAAGCTCTGTAAGTGTATCTTTGATGTACATAACTTTTGGAGTAAGTTTTGTTCCATAATGATTGTGGGGTTTTTTTTTTTACATGTATAACCAACCTGTTAACTCTGTATCTGCTGGACTAAAGCATAGTGAAAACAACCTGCTTTCAAATTTACCTGTGATTTTTCAGGTTGAGGCAATGACACCAACAGGAAAAAAAAGAGTTCTTGCTTCAGAAGACTATAAATGAGCATAATCTGTTAACTGCTTCACACCATGGTGCATGCTAATGTATTGTTAATGACATAGTGTATGAAAGTTTGAAAAAACAGGCACTTTCAACATTTAATTGAAGTGATATGAGCCCCTTTTAGAGCAGATATAGTTCTGGAAGTTCCACCAGGGTAGCTGAGAAATTAAAGACATCTTGTGTTTTCCTATGGAATAATAGGAAAGGTGGCTGCAGAAGTTCCCTAGCACCTTCAAATAGGTTTTGCAAACAAGTGTTCCCAAGGACAAAAGCCTAGGGCATGCTGCAGATCCTTTTGCCTGCTGCTTCTAAGGAAGAGTTTGACTCCTTTGAAGAGGCTGGAGTCAAGCTAATTCTTTTGGGTGAAAGTGTAGTTATAATGGCACTGAAAAATTTCAGCAGTGTAAAACCTCTGAAGGAAGGTGGAGACATGGCCTCAAACATTTCACAGCTGTCTTACAGTGACTATAGTTTACTTTTTTCTGCTGCAGCTGAGAGATTTGTGATAGGCATTTGGCACTACTGTGGAGCTTTTCTGTATGCATAGTTTAACTCAGACTAGTTCAGAGTTATAAGGAAAAAATCTTTTTATTAACTGGTTTGTTGCACTCTGATATTGTCAAATAAGTAGATGTTTCAAAGAATACCTTATCTCTAATTCTACCACCTCTAATATTAATTTTCTTCTTTTAAAGTCTAGGGATTCCATCAAGTTGGATGACCTGAAGGCAGAGGTGTCACCACGAATTTCAGCAGAAGACCTGATCGATCTGTGCGAGCTGACAGGACCTAGTCATTCCAAAACACCTGTAAAGAAAACAAAGCCTGGCAAGCCAAAGCTGCTGGTGGTGGACATTCGTAACAGCGAAGAGTATCCTTCACATCAGAGCACCAGCTTTTCCAAATCGTGCTTGTGTCACTTACTTCCTCTTGTCTGCAGACAGGGAGGTGTTAGAATGGTAAATAATGGAGAGGGATGTGGTAGAGGTCCAGTGGAAGGACCCAAAGCCCTATTTTTTTTGTCATGGAGAGGCCTGGTTTGCAGAGAAGTGGACAAACGTGTATTTGCCTTCCCATTTTAAGCCGTGGCTCTAGTGAAACCACTTTGTACCAGCAGCACAAGTGCTTTCATGCTACGTTTTGTTTTATTTTGTTGGGTTGTTTGGGTTTTTTTTCGTTTGTTTGTTTGGGGTTTTTTATGATGCAGCAGACCTCCCCCTATGCTTTAAATAACGGGTGGAATTAAATCCTAATACCCATCTGGTAGTAGGAGATAGGGCATGTCATTCTTAAAAAAGCAGCCTGGTCAGTAGCAAAATTATTCCTTGAATGAGCTGGTTTGTATGGCAGTTGTAGGAGAAAATATACAGTATATAGAAAGCTACTGAAAGTGTCAGCAGTTCTGAACACACATGGGAAACCAGAGGAATACTGTGTTCAGTGTCCTGTTCATTCTTGCAGTGAGGAAACAATCTTTGTCACAAAATTTCAACAAACTGTATAAGAGGATCAGGCCACCTTTACCTTGCTGTGGCTGTGTTTTAAAAGGTGAGCACTGCAAGGAGTTTCAAAATATGATCATTAGAATTGCGGTTTGATCTCAATTTTAGGAGGCTTGCAGGATTGGTAGGAGATGTAAGGAAATTTTCTAACAATCCCTATTTAATTTTGGTTCTCATTGCAAGTACTTTTGCATTTCCTTTTGCATAAAACTCCTCTGGAAAAGGTCTTCCAACTGGTTATTGTTATTTAGCTTCTGTTACCAGACCAGAGCTGCTTAGATGTAAAATCCACAGATGCATGCACCATGGAGAGTTGGTCCTTAGCACAGTGTTTCATTGAGCAGATCAGTTTCTGTAGTGCTGTGCTATGACCTTTACAAAACAAACAACTCTTCATTCTGTCCTTTTTTCCTCAGTAGTGTCAGAAGATGTTTTCTCTGTATGAGTAAGTAGTAAACAGGGTTTGTCAAAATACAGTAGTGCAAAAGACCAACACTGTTGGATCGTGACAGCCAGGATGAAGAGCAGGTTCAGAGATTTCTCTGCCTTTCAGATGTCCTTAACTGATCCTCCTAAGCTATAACCGTGGTCACATTTCTGGCAGCATCAATGTCCCGTTTGCATCAGCATTTACTGCAGAAGGGGATCTCATCCAGTGCCCAGCAACTGTCACACTCCAGAGCTTTAAAGGAAGAGTTGTGGTGATTGTAGGAAATGCAGTGAAGAACACAGCTGCTGTAAGTATATTGCTAGAACATAGATGTTTACACTTGGAAATGCATCAATAGCATGAACACAGACAGTAGTAAATAAATGCTAAAGTCTGGGTAATTCAGCTTAGGAATTCTGGGTATGATGACAGAATTTCAGGGATTTTTTTTTCTTGTTTGTTTCAGCTTCTGGACAAAAAAAACATATTTCAAGTGATCTCAGCTGAGAAAGTTGATCTTTTGAAATGGAATTATTTAACATGACCTTTTTCAGCTTTAAAAGTCTTTATTTTTGGCATTTTATAGAAGTGACCTCAGCAGTTCTAATGTGCATTAGTAAGATCTGGTTTTCAGAACTGACTTGTGTTTACTTCCTGTGGTGTTAGGAAGCACACACAAGCTAAGTAGGATGGGGGCAGGTATAGTATGAGGTCATATATACATACAGGGAGTTGTAAGGAGCGTGAGAAATCCCTTTCATTAGCCTGTGTTTCATCATTTAGTAAATTGAATCATAACAGAGATGGCATAAAAGAGACTATACAACATACCTCAAATAGTTTCAATCACTGAGTAGGTTTGTGCATGAGATCTGGGTAAGTCCATGATAAATATTTCAACATGAAACTTGAATAATCACACTAGCTCACTAAATGCTGAATGCATAAATTGCCCCCTTCCCCCCCAAAGGAACAAATACCAAACATGTAAAATGCCACAAGCCAAATGGAGATTGTTTAAATGATGCTTTTCACCTCTGATGGTGGGTTATGCAGCTTTTATCAACCATCATATTTAAAAGCACTGAACATCTTAATTTACCCCAGTAGGAGGCTAGCCATTATCTAACATCCTGAGGAACAGGAAAAAGAAAGTGCTTTGGTATTTACTGTTGAGGATCTTTATGGGAGGTAACCCACATACTACCAAGTCATTTTCTGGGAGTTGTTTTCCATGACCAGTTAGAAATGTTCTGCCTGAAACGAAGTACCTCTGTAAGTATTCTGTCTAAAGCCAAAGGAAGAAACATCCTGAAGCAAGTGTCTGAAGGAAAGAAAGGAGGGAGAATTTACAGTGCAGGTTGTGGGTTATATCATAGCTGAGAAGGTGCAATTGTCTCCTGTAATGTAGTGACACCTGTCATGCAAACTTTGATTTCTTTTGGCTTTTACATGTTTTGTTAAAGGAAAATTGAATGTTTCCTTTGCAGTGCAGCTAAAGAAAACTTGCACTTGAATTAGTAAGTGCAAGTACTTCAGTCACTTGAGAGGGTGCTGCTTTATCCTCCAACCCAGACTTTTTGCAACTGAGACAATGTTTACCCGTTTTACCTGGAATTGTCAATATTATAGCTTTCCATAAAAGAGAAATGCTGCTTTGCTTCTTGGTTTCCTTTTAGAGTTCTTGAAAGTCTAACTAAAGACTGTAGCATTTTAAATAGCAACAAAATACTGGATTGACCAGTTTGACCACAAATTAATTAAATACTGGAGCCTAAATACTGGTAAGGACTCACCACCTTTATCACACCCTTAGAGTACATATAAAACCAGCCTCAACTTGACTGTTGATAAAACTTAGAACTCTTTTGTTTTAAGGATTAGTTTTTAAGGCAAATTTCAGTTTTGTTCTGCATGGCTGCATATAGAACTCCCTGCCACTATTTATGAACTTACGCAATCCAAAACTTTGTAGCTTGGGGCTTGACAAGAACAATAGGTATTACTTTTTAAATGTTACTAGGTAATCCAATCATATGGAAATTTGCAGAAGGAAACGTGGGGAAACAAAAACAATTTTGTCAAAAGAAATGTTATAAGATGTTCAGCTTAAATTGTGTTCTTTAAACAGTTACATCTTTCCAGCTGAAAAGGAATGAGCCATAAATTGTACCCTCCACCATAAAGGAGAATTTTTCAGAAGTGTTCACTGGTATTTACTCCATTAAAAACAGGGAGATGGCAGTGTTAGATGTTTGGCTTAAATTTATGCAGTACTCAGAGAGGCGGGGGTAAGGGTGAAAAAGTACTGATAATTTTGGGGGTTATTTGTAACTAGAAGGTTGCACTAATTTTCTGTTTTCATCTTTTGTATTTGATTTGGTGCCAGATGATAAAGCATTTAAATTGGAAAGAAAATGCTGTCTAGTACTTGATAGGCTGGAGGGAAAACTGAAAAGTTCACCACACCACTGTTCCAGCAGCAGGCAAAGGAAGGCAGCAGTGCCACAGATTTCAGTATAGTGCTGGCTCTAGCTGAACACTTCCTTAGGACAGAATAAATCAGGGTAATCCTGCTTGTTAAGCTATTTAATTTACTCACCCTAAAATGTAAGTGAATAGACTGGCTGATGTACAAGAGGGCAGCATAATGGAATTGTGAAGGGGAACTCGCACTGGGGATTGTGTGGTGCTGCTTGGCTTGCACCACTTCTCTGCAGAATATTCCCTCCTTTGGACTATTTCTTGCTTTGTTCTGACTAGTTCTTTGTCTTTCTTCTCCTAGGAGATTCTGGGCACTTGTTAACAGAGCCTGTCTATGAAAACAGCAGGAAACATCTACATAAAAGGCATTATGCTAGAGTTAATAAACCTGATTCTCATTTGGTTTTTAACTTAAATATGTTAAATGGCAGCATCTCTTAAGTGAATTCAAATTGCCCTTTCCCACACCCATTGATGGATAAGTACCTTGTAAATTCTAGTGTAAGCAAGGGATCTTTACAGTTGGGAGTATAATAGTTAAATGGGCAGCAAGTGTTCAAGTGTAGCATGTAGTTTTTTGGTGTTTGGCAAATAGCATGTCTCCTGATTTTCCCCACTTTCAAAGTCTGAGATACTGCAAGTGCAAAGGCTGATCGTGGCTGAGCTGAGCATGTGTAGGAAGGGTGTTGCTTTGGGTCTTTTTTTGGAGGAGTGGCATTACTTCTTCATCTCCCCTCCTTCAATCAACTTTGCTAAGCCATTATCTGTTTCAATTTCCAAGTTTTTGTCTGTGTTACCACAATGTTGATGGAAATTAGAACAGGTGAAATAACTTACCTGGTATTAAATCACGCTCCAGCAACTCCATTTTGACAGTGACATCCTTCTACTGGTGATGTTTAACATATATCTGTTTCCTTCATGGTTTGGTATATGTGGTTTATGGTCAGTTAAATGCTATAACAGAGTAAAGTATACAGGACATTTTAATCTGTCTAACAATTAGCAGCTCTTTATTTCTTGCCTTGGAAAAAAACAGATAAGCTGCAAGTCAAAGCTTAAAAAACATCTGTCTTTGTAGCAGGGAAGTAAATCCTAAATTGTAACTTCTGATTGTTACATCAGTTATTTTTTATCTACATAAGTTATGTTAATGTAAATACATTGTCTAGACAACTTCTACAAGTTACCAAAGCAAAGTCATTCTTATTGCATCACAGTAGCTAATAGATAAAATAAATGAATTCTCTCCAAAGCAAAGACAAGCAGTCCTGGTTTTCCATGAGATCTTTCTGACCCTTTTCAAGGCAAGAGGGAGGGGGTGAAGTTCAAGATTCTGTTTGCATAACATATTCTTAGCCTGAAAAAAAAAAAAAATCTGTATGAAAGTAGCATATTTTTTCTCTCAGCACACTATAAAAGATGCTTTTCTTCTTACGTGAAGGCTGAGGTAAAAGTGTCCAGTTACCACTGACTTTGTGTGAATTCTTTTTTTTATTGATTGTTTTTTGTCATCTCCCTCAGGCCTTTTAAAAAGGCTTTGCCAGAGAGGCAAGTCCCTGCATGCTGAAGCTGGTTTCTTGTTATAAACTTGTCTTAAATACATAAATGGATACCCATGAAACTCCACAGGATGATTGGAAGATTAGGACAGATACCTTCATGCTTCTAAAGACACATATCTGTAGTTAGAGAGGCCTAATAAAACTTCACAGTGGAAGTAAATAGAAGTTAGGCTTTAAACTCCTCGAGATGTTTCCACTATGCATCTTTTATACTCTACGTTTTCATGTAGTGTTCTCTGCAGAAAAGTGATTGAACGAGTGGAATGAAGACTGAGAATATTTTCTCTTTGCAAGGATGGAGGGGCTCCTTTATGATTCCAAAAACGACTTTTTTTCATGCTTGTTTTGCTAAGGCACCAGACTTGGAGCCTGCTGGAATCATCAGGTGCCTCTTGCCTTTAAAGAGAAAGAGATTAATCTTCTGTTTTGAAGAGCTTGAAAGTCTTAGTTCATCGGCAACAATCCTGGTTGTACCGCTACCCAAGACATGGTAAAGTCTTCATGATCTTATTCTGTAAAGTCTGTATTACTTTATTTCATTTATTATTGTAGCATGTATGGATGCTTTCCTCATTGACCAGCTGTTTCAAATACATTGCTTCTCACTCAGCCCAAGGCAGACACTTGGGCTTCCAGAAAGTGTTATGCTGTTGTCATTCTGCCCCTGGCAGTGGCTTTGGTTGGTTTGCACTGAATGTCTCAGGTACAGCAGAGGTGACCTAAATATTCCCCCTTCCAGCTCAGTATGAAAGAGGAAAAGGGGAAAGTGAAAGATGGAGGCTCAGGAGCAGAATTTGAGCATTCCTTTTCCTCTTAAGAAGTAGGTGCCAAGGAAAGCAGACTATTTCTAAAACTCAAAATACTTTCTGTTCTTTAATCTTTATTGAGACAAGTGGTTGCAGTAGTTGGTTGTTTGATGTAGACCTTGTCCCATCTGTGTGCCTTACTACACAGAGGTTTGGATGGTTCTGAGATCAAGAATTTGTGGGGTCATCAGCTTTTCCTATGACAACATGTCTGACTTCTGGAAGCCCTTAGTACTTAAGTGCCATTTTATTTATCTGGAACCCTTTAATATAAGAAGTAGCTGACTAAAAAGAATCTTGTGTGCTGGATTTGCTTGGTGACTTATGGAAAGTGTTGTTTAAAAAGCTCTAGATTGATCACCTTGACTACAGTGTACTTTCAGAGGGGTGAACTCTGGGCTGAAAACACACAGCAAAACTGACTGCAGCCCCTGAGAGGTTTGTGTAGCACTTGTTTACAAATGAGGAACCAATAATAATCTTACGGCAATGCATCTGGACTACAAAATCTGGCTAATATCTCTCCTCTGGTTCCAAAAGCATCTCTCTTTCTTCTGACTCTTTCAGAGTGTTGTATTAACATTTATACCCTGGTAATGTTTGTCACAGCAGGGTTTTTTGGCATTCTGGTACAGAATGTTACTCCTCCTTCCCTCCCAACCTGCCCTTTAATTACAACCTGTCAGAAGAATGTCTGTGACAGTGAATAATGCGCGCAGAGGAACCCTGCCGGGCTGCCCCAGGGGTGCTGGGGACGATGCTGCTCGAGCTGTGCTGCGTCGTTAGACACTTCACTGGAGACAGTCTGAACATGTGACGTGCCTTTGGTAATGCATTCAGCACGCTTGAAGGCTGTGATTTTACTGCTTGGAACAGGGTAGGAGAAACATTTTGATTAAATGCTCCAACATGCAGATTATTAAGGTTCTTGATGGTACTTAAAGGAGCGACCCTGTTATGTTGTTTGCATTGAGAGCAACACCAATACGGGGTAAAATATTTAATATTTGCCCAAATTTTGATGCAATTTGCTATGATCTTGTCTGCCTTTTAAAAGCCTGACTTCTCGTATCTTCATGAGAGTCTTAGCTGACTGCTTTCAAATGCAAATTACAATTTTCTGGCTCAGTTATATTCACCAGCAAGGGTGCTTTATGTGGAATTGATTGATGCGTTAATTAGGAAAGGTACAGAGTTTCCAACGTCTTCACCAAAGGCATCACATCATTAAGGAAGTTTTTCACATATTCATCCTTCCATGTATAATATTTGCTGTGAAAGCAGCAAGAGGAAGTTCAGTTTGAATGCTGGATGCAGACAATAAAAACACAGTAACTGAACTTTCTTGGGAAGTATATTTTGAGGATAGGCCACCTGAGGCAGAAAGGGAAAGGCTTAAAGTCTTGTAGCATTCCTTTAGTCCTCCATCTCAGGTAAGTGTAACTCCATTTCCCCCCAAGTAGTGTTGTTGTCTAACTGAAAACAGGGACTACAGAGAACTGTGATCCACTGGTGGTATGGGGAAACAGATCTCAGAAGTGACATCAACAGAAGCATTTGATGTAATCTGAGAAAGTATTATCACCTTATAAACGATGGAGGTTAATTTCTAGTTCTAATCACTCTGTATAATGGAAATTTCATTGTGCACTACCTTTATATGTTTAACCAAATCTCTCTTTAGAAGGTAGGTGGTTGGTGACAGTTGGAACTGTCAACCCAACGCTATCATGACCACTAAACCATGTCCTGAACCTTAATGATCTTAGAGGCTTTTTCTAACCTTGATGATTTTCTGAGTCTGTAATCATGTGGTACATCGTGTTCTGCCTCAGTATCTGTTACACTATCAATCCATTCTGGTGGCTTGCTTGTTAATATATTGCAATCAGTATTTCAAAGGCAAACTTGACATGCAGTATGCAAAGTATTGTTCCTTTGGGGTTTTGATTCGATATTTTGATACCTAATTTTTGTTATTTTTAATTGCTGTTGTTATTTTGATACACAAAATATTGTTCCTTCATCAGTGTAGCAATTTTTCATGAAATTGCTACACAGAGACTGACAACTCCTGTGTTTGCTTTATGGTGTGAATTAACTGGGAAGAGAGGCTTTCAGGGACTGGGGGGGCAGTGCTTGCATGATGTAACCTGCCTGTGGGCAGAATGGGGAAGCTGGGGAGAGTACAGCTGCTAGACCCCAATTTCATACTGACATCTCTGAAATCAAGCCATGTTAGACAAGTTTGACAGGTGAGGAAATGACTATACCATCAGACTGAAGCTTGTATTCTTGGGAACCTGCAGAAAACAACTAGGAGTTAGATTAATGCAGAGAAAAAAAGCCGTTGTTTTGTGCCTTGAGAGGTTTTTCAGTGGATACTCTGAGATGAAATCATCCTGTTAGAATGAGGTAAAATCCTGCCTAAGCAGAGCTAAAGAAAGTTCAGGGTTATCAGCATGACACTTTCATGACCTCCAAATTCATGCCAGCAGTTTCAGCAGGCAGGCCTGGGTCCCTGGGTTGGACTAGTTGCTGCAAAGGAAGAATATATAATTTTTTCTTTTGTTTAACTTGCCTTACTTAACACAAAGTTATTTCAATTTAAGGACTGTAATATGCAGTGTGCTAATGATGTGTCTGTTTCAGTTTGCAGCTCACCTAGTGAAAAACAAGTACCCAAGGGTCTGCATCCTAGATGGAGGAATCAACAAGATCAAGCCAACTGGTCTCCTCACTGTTCCTTCACCACAAATTTAAGTGACTAAATATTCAGGACAATCTATCCAAATAGTCTCTTACCATACAAGTTGGATATCATGAACCCAAATGGCATTATGGTGTCTTCACTAGCTGAGCTACCCTGATGGTCAGTGTCTTATCCTGCAGATCTAGAGCACGAGAGCTTTGCATTTATTCTTTGATAGAGAGCTTCAGTTGGAACAAATGAAAACTGTGAAGCTTCAGGCTTTCCAAGAAACTTCATTCAACACTGATGTAGTGCAGAACTGGTTGAGTAAGTCTGAACACAAGAAGAGTAACACAGCTGGGATTTGGTGTCGTACTTTGTTCTGCAGAAGTATTTATAAACTTGGGACTTGATGTCTCTAAGCTGCACTTAAATAGATTCTTTTTCAAAAGTATTTTACTGTGAATAGTGAAAGTAACAAGCTGAAATTGTATCCTGTGTGTATCCTGTGGAAAAGGGTGTTCTCCAGTATTTTAAAGAGTAATTGCTGTATCTTGTGACCAGCTTTCTTTTTGAGAAACCATTTTTTCCTCTGGATTGGAAATAAAGATGTATCCCAGACTGGAAGCCGCTGTACGGCCTGCTGCTGAGTCAGTTCAAACTATCATATCCTCTGGAAGTGGAGACAGCCTGCTCCTCTGTGGAGAATGTAACATTCTGTTTCTGTGAGCACAGCAAACAGAACAATTTCTGAAACAATTACACTTACCAGCAAGGTAGGCTTTTGACAATACTGTATCTTAAGACTCTAGATCAGCTATTCCACAGATAATAGCACTTGGCTATTATAGGAGCTCATGCCTTAAAATTGCATTGTTTCTTTTTAATTTCCATATGAAAGCTTTCTAGAGCATTCACTCTTCTGTGGATTGGAGATGCACAGTTCTCTTTGGTTCTCTCTTCTTACAGATAGTGATGTCATTTGTATTTCTTTTTTTTTGTGTCCAGTTTCTTAAACATGAACTTAAAATCTGACAGACCGAGACAGCAAACCTGTTTCTAACCTAAACTGGATGCCAGTGCTGTAGATGAGTGGAAGCAGCCTGCTGCAAAGGGCGTAAGGTGACTGTGCACTAGAGAGCTGGAAATTACTTTACAATAAGAAACCAAAAGTACTGAAAGCATTACAAAAACTGGAATTGGCATCTGTTGCCAAGAAGCTAAAATAAATTTGATTCAGACAAGTACCACCTTTCAGGAGATGTGAAAAAGCCCCCGTCCTAATTTCTTCCCCTCAAAATCCTGGGTTAGCTTTGATGGCTTGTCAGGTCCATTATTCTGAGTAATGCAGGGGCAGTTCAGGTGGTGTTACATATTTAATTCCAGCCTGGTATTTCCTTCTCCTTTATACAGGTCCTCAGAAAAGGACTCTAAGCACAAAGAATAGAATGCCTTTGAGGAAATAGGATTTAATGTGTACTCATCTCCTTGCTCCGTTGGTAGGAAAGGTAGGAAGTATTCTTGATCTCCTACAGATACTTTCATTCTTAGAGTTATCTTTTGAGTGAAAAGTACCTAATACTTAACAGCTTCAAGAATTCTTTTTTGACAAATACAACTTGTTTTAGTATTTAAAGCTTTTATTACCTCTAGATTTCAGCTATAATGCAGTTCAGTCTTCACTTTCAGTTTAGCTAAGGAAGGTTCAAAGCCTCTGCATCCCATTTGTGCACGGATACGTTTTTGACAGAAGACTTAAAACCTGCTAATAAGTAAAAGTTTACATTCTGAAGTAAGAGTTACATGTATTTTCCAGAAGACACGAGGCAGGAAATGTCAAGAACTGCTAAACAGTATTGACTTTTTTTTCCTATGTAACTTGAACTACCCGGAAAGTTCTGTAGCTCACAGCTGGTTACAGCTGCTAGTTGCTGATGTACCTGCACCTACTCCTGTAGTCAGCATTTTTGATGGCTATGAAGAGGCACACTCTGCTTACTTATTTTAATTCAGTTATGTGGGATAAGTGCTTGGTCACAAAATTAGCTTCTGATCTCCTTCTTCATAGACAAGGAAAATTGTTGCATTTTGCGGTGATTTTTCGTTAGAGAATTTTATCTAGTTTTCGCAGTGTTTGCCCAGTTTAACATCATCAAAATCATTTGTTCTGCTACCTTACTAATTGTGGCACTTCTCTGGTGGGACAAGCAGTTGTCTGGTTTCATAAAGCTCTTGAGAGATGTCTGGAGGACAGGTTTTCTGAACATGTGCATCTCTAGCACCACATTTTGTACAGCTGTACCATTGTCATTCTCTGGTTTACACTGTAACTGGATACCAGAAAGATCTACTGGGAGAGAAAAAAACCCACAATCTTCCATGCTGTTATCTTCTACTGCTAACAGAAAAATGTCCTAACTAAATATTTCCCACTGTTTGGCTGGGAAAATGAAGCCTCTCCTAGTCTGTTTTTTTTTCCCCTACTGTTTTAAAAACAGCCTGAATCTGCCCCAGCCAGCTGGGCCTGTAGCTTCCTGCCAGGACAGCCAGAGTCCCCACGGGGTACCCACATGGGCATCTGAGGAGGCCACAAAGGAGTCAAACCCTCTTTTGGCAGTCTCAGATGTATTGATTGTTGCAGACTGTGCAGAAATTGCTGGTAAACTCAGGTGTCCTTCTTTAAACAAGGCATAGTCCTTAGAGATTTTTATTACACTAAGTTTATTGGGTTTTTTTACTAGTGGATATTTGTCCTCTTTGGTCCACTTTGTTCGACAAAGTCTATTTGTCATTATCCTAGGAACTTCCCTTCCTAGACCCATCTTGTTTCCCTTTGTCATCCTGGTCTCTCTAAGTCCAGGTCATCTGCAACCACAATACATTCCCAGTTCAGAGTGAGAACTTGCCTTATGTAGCAGGAAGGGGGGAAACTGTGGTGTTCACTTCACTTTAGCTTTCATTAATCTGGTTCACTTCAGGTACTTCTGGTTTGTTTGGGGTTTTTTGGGTTTTTTTTTTTAATTTTAGCATGAGTTTTCCCTTTCAGTTTAGTTTCACCTCACAGGTAGTCTAGGGTGTTTGGCAGACAGTCCTTTGGGTATTTCTGAAGTAGCAACGGTAATTGTAACAGCTTGGCAGAGATGGGTATCCATTTTTTTAAACTTGGGTGATTTATTTTTCATAGCTGAATAATCTCTAGAAGTGTGAAGGACTAAAAAAACCTGTCAGAGTGGGTAAGAGGGTTAATTTTCAATACCATCCTTTCCTTGTTGATTTTTCTAGGCTTTAATCTCTCAGTAAACTAACTGAGAAGACCACCACACTTCAATTTGTTGCCATCCCTCCGTGCCTTTGTGTAGATGTAATCTGCATAGGTGTGGGGTGCAGTATCATGCTTTTTGGATGGATTTCTCTCTCCCCATCCAATCCAACTTTTTTCCTCTTTAGGTATGTATTAAAAGGACTGGATCAGGAACAAATCATTTGTGTTCACAGAGATAAACTAGACCAGAATTTTGTAACTAAACATCATGGTATCAATCATGTGATATTTAGCCTGTGGTAGTAGTCATTGTTTTAGATAAATTATCATGTGATATCCTGCTATTACTCAGTTTTCCATAGTTTCAGACTGTCAGTGTTCTTGCACAAATTGAATACATTCATCCTCTGGGTATTCCTGACATGTTCTAACAGCTGTTGAAAGCCAGGTTTTCAGTCATAATCATTTCACTTGGCACTCTTACAGTAAGCTGACTGAAAACAAGTCAGAGCTGTGGGGTTTTTTCAGTCACATCCATAGAGAGAACATCATCTCGTTTGGGAGGTTAGTGTGTAGTTCTGGCACCAGGGAGCACAAGGATAGCACAAGTCGTATCTTCTGCTGTGTAATTATGATCACTACTTTAGAAATATTGTAAAAACGTGGAGTTGCAGAAACATACTTTTCATGAGCACACAACATTCAGCTTCCACAAAGGACTGGCTTTCTTGCCTTGATGACAGTTGATTTCATTTGCTTCTCTTCAGTTTCTACCCTAAATGCAAATTTTTACCAAACCCTTTGAACCTTGAATGGCCTGTTCTCTCTGGTGTAAAAATCTTTGTTTCAAGTCAAGCTGTTTCTTCAAATGCTATTGTTTCTCCAGGCTCAACAAGGTCAGTGACATCAGATGTAGGGTGACACGCTCTAGTGAGGAGCTTAGTGCCTCTCTTGAGCATTATATGTCCTCAGTGTAGAACCAGCACAGAGCTCTCTGATGGCAGCTCTTCAGCAACTAGGACACTCCTACCCAGGTCTAGTATGCCCCATTTACAACATGGAGAGTTTAGTTTAGAGTATAATTATATGCTATATATAAAATTATAACAGTATAGTTAGCAAATAGCTTTCTTTAAACTGCCAAGGCTGTTAAGAACTTCCAGCTCTTTTTGGAGGCTCCTCTCAGCCTAGCTAGAATAGCTCAAAGGAACTGGAATGATGAAAATTCTGCCTCTGCAATATTTGTATAGACAGGCAGTGCACGCATGTACACAATAATCAGAGTTCTTTACAAAAATAGCTACGTTCTCTTGCCATTTCATGCAGAGAGAAATTTTGCCATTACTTTTGAAGGGGAAACTGGAAAAATGGGCAGAGTTAGAACGCAGTGCTGTTGTGATGTATCTGACCTTAGTTGTTCCAAATATCCTCACTCCTCTTGAAATGCTTTGTACCTCTTGGTACTACGCATTCAAATGTATATTTGCCCTACATTTCTTCTCAGTGTCCTGTAGGCAGAGCGGTATTTGCTTAGGCTTCTTTGCTTCCTCACATCCTGCCTAGCAGTGCTTTTACTGTGTACTTTACATGCCCTCCCTCCAAGTTTTCATTCAGGTTTTTGCAGGCCCTTACCTTTTGCTCACCTTCCTGGTGAGTTTTCTTTACTGGGGGAGGTTTTTTTTTTTAATGCGCTCATTGTGTCTTCTGTTCCTGGAAGCTGCTTGTTCTGTATCAGCAGATGCCTAAAGCCACTGACATGAGGCTCCTGGACTTGTAATGAAATGAGATTGCTGCCATGCAGGGAGGGAGGGAAGGAGGGAGGGAGAAGAGGAAAATTCCTTTCAGTGCCTCCCTTAGAAAGGCAGCCCTCTCATAATGAATCATTGGGAGAGGTCTTTGTGATGATGGATGAGGACCAGTGGGGGTGGCAGGAGGCAGTTGAAGGCAATGGGAGTTATTCTCTAATTACTTTTTCCTGACAAGGTAAAATAACTGACACCTAGGGCTGTGCTTCAAACTGCTGCCTCTTGCTCACTGCTCATTACAGGAGCTCCAACGTGTTATCACAGCCTGAGACAGTGGCATGAACTGTCACCTCCCATTGTGGCAGAGATGAGGTGCCTGCCTTTGCTTTTTTTTTTTGCTTTTTTTTTTTGCTTTTTTTTTTTTTTTTTTTTTTTTTTTTTTTTTTTTTTTTTTTTTTTTG